>OY365800.1:18357765-18976872 GCA_959347355.1 Napeogenes inachia | reverse complement strand
TAGATACATACTTTTTCTTCTAAAGGTATAGATGGCCGAATAACGTATAAATAGTAAAAAAAATGTGTTATAATAGATATAGATTTAAAATTAGTTTGTTTGTTTGACTTTACAATTCTGCGCCAAACTTGTTCGTCGAGTGTTTTATTTATGTACCTAAGGCTGTAAGGTGTAAAAATCTAATACATTTTACCAACTTTAAAGGAAAACCAATCACAACCCAATTTATACCTTTAAGATTCGTACAAATATAGAATACACTCTATTACTAGCTACTAGGTATAGCTTCTAAAAAGGAAGTCTTGTCGATTGGATCTATTATTAATAATATCATAATGTTAGATTCAAATAATTGAATCATTTTGAATAATCACAAACCCTGAACAGATACACATAAGACAATCTTACGAAAATTAAAAAAGATATTTACGACCACATAATCGAATATGTGAATAATATCAGATTATGTGAAAATAAAGAAATACTTAGGTAGAAGGACCGAAGTTTCTATCTAGTTCTATCTTCTAAGTTCTATAGTTTAATCACAAACAGATAAATGGTTTTTATTAGTAGTACCCATTATTTATAATTATACAAATTCTATCTTGTTTCAAAAATAAAAACACACACTATGTTTAAATAAATATATATAATATTAATAAATATTTCAACTGCTTTTAATACACTCTTCTAGATGAGAGCTTGATGATGATTTTTAGTCCGACAGGATGGGATGAACATAATTGTATAGAATTAAGTTTCTTTTGGGACGTTCATCTTAAATTCTGTATGCGACCGGGTGAGTGGGCGCTTGCGGATACCCGGAGCCTTGTAAAGGGGGGACCGGATGTGCCTCCCAGGGGAAATGGAAATCCTAGGGACGCATCATGTGAAGCTTGGTCCACGACTCAGGACATCGTTGGTTTGAAGGGTGAGAGATAATCAAAGGATTGGAATATTATAATGTAATGCTTATTAACTTTTTGTTAGCTCTCGTATGATCATACTTAGTTAAAAAATACCAAAAATCCAAAAAATATCCTGAGGTTAAATAAAAATATTTTACTACATATTTTTATGTCAGTGTTACAGAACCCAAACAAATACTTTAAAAAAATCTGTTTATATATTTGTTAGCTCATTATGCCAAATCTACAAGATGGTTTTTGATCAAGTTTTTGGTACATTCATAAGTTAACATATTCGATACCTTTTAATCCGGATTTTCTGCTCAATTTCACGGATAAACACAGAAACCGACTTAGGCTTTGTTGTTATTTTTTTTACAAATAGAAAAGACCCACAGTCCAAAAGTAATTAACTGTCTTCATCCCTATTATTGGCAGTTAACTATAAACAATATACAACGTTTGACAGTTTGACAGTCAAAACGTCAAATTTCTAAATATTTTGCTTAATACGATTTCAGAGCTCATTCCCGTCTGTTCTAAAATCCAATTCATTTACCTATATCAATATTTTATTGTTATCAATGAAAAGAACTAGAAATGATGCTGTTAAAGCAGCCGTTACTTCTTACTTGGAGCGAAGAAATTATCCCGTGAGTTGTATTGTCATAAAAAAATAATAAATTATTAATTATTTCCTTTTTGGTAAGATTATAGTGAACACAAAAACTTTGATACTTTACAGGACATTGATGTTTTTAGTCACAATCACTCTGAAAGTCGTAGTGCTGAAGAAATGGCTGTGGCAACAATTGTACAATGTGAAGCTAGCCGAGCCAATTCGATTATGTTTTCTCTTATAAATAACGACCCTGGTAATTATGATGTTCAGTACACAAAGTAAGTTTGAATAATGCTAGGTTTTTGTTTACATAAATGACAATAATATACATATTGTTCTAATATGTCACAATGAATAATATTTTTAATATATACATATTTTTATTATAGATTAGTTAGTTTCATAAAGGAAATTAATATTGAAAAAGTAAGAAATGAACTACTTGGTTTACTTACTCCGTTATTATGTCACTTGTATCTGGAAATGCTGCGAGGGGGTCACGGGGGAGCTGCTCAAATGTTTCTTAAAAGACATTCTGCAACACTACCCCAAAAGGAGTTATCATACCACCAACCAATTGATGGTAATCTCCCATCAGCTCTTTATCGCCCCAATAGTCTTGAGCAGTTGTTTAATTCATTACAAAATGGGACAATTGACAATGAAACCCCAGAAAAGGATTATATGAACCAGCTATTAGATGATATTGGCACTATTTATACATTACAAGAAGTTGAATCTCGACCATCTATTGCTGCTTTCAGGTTATTGTGTACATACTAATTAATAAAATAATTTCTCTACAAGATTTCATTAAATCTGAAATATCTTTGTAGTAATAAAAAAATAAGGTCTAATGATAATTATTTTTTAGGTCTTGCAAATATGATATATATCTATCTCAAGATTCTTTAAACTTGTTAAAGGCATTTTTGGCTAAGCATGGACATGTACTGCTTATTCAAGTTTTGCAAACATGGTTCCATATTGATATTAATAATGATAATAAGAAAAATGCTGTAAGTTGTATTGTATAAATATTTTGCTCTATTAATATTTTAAATAATTAATGATAATATTGTAGGAAGACGATGAGGATCAAAATGAAGATGAAAATCATGTTAATTCTGGACATTGTGATGAAAAGATAAATGATAAAATGGGTAAGTATTAATATAATATCAAGATATTGGTAATTGTTTATTGTTTTTTTTTTGTTTATTGTTTTTTTTTGTGAGATATGCCTTGAAAACATCATAACTAGTGTGAATATCATAACTCATTACTTATACATGTGAGTTTTGACCTTTTGACATTTAAATAAAATCAGCCTTAAAATTGCTGGTTGCGGGAAAATAAAACATTACCAAAATATTTTTAAGTGTTACAAATATTAATAAATTTGTACCCACAGATATTTTTTCCAAATGCAATGGTCACACAGAACACCAAACAGTTGATAAAGAATTAAATGATCTACAAGATGCAATAAAAGGTGTGAGAGACACCATGGCACCTCTGAAACTTTATAAGATTGCTACCTCAGACAACCAGTAAGTTGAATATTTGATATGTTTACCTACTAATAGAAAAAATAATTAAAAATTTAAATAAAACCCTTAAAACACTTCTCAAATGGATAAAAATAATATTAATTTGTACTTATTGTCGTTGTCTGTGAACTGCTAAATAAAGGAAGAAATATAAATAGACATATTTCTAATATAATTAAATAAGTTTTATATTTTCCTATAAATTATATAATTATATTTTGGTTTACTGTTAATATTTATAATATATATATTTTTTGTTTTGTTTTCTTTTAGCCTTGTTTGTGGCAAGACAGATCAATACTGTAATGTATTATGTGGAGGCTTTCAAAACTCTGAAATAAGACTGTGGGATCTCGGACAGAATAATGTAAAAAAGAAGATTAACAGAAATATATCAGAAATAGAAATAGCCTGTTGCATCCCGGCTGAACCAGAGACTTCATTAGACAATACTTTGTAAGGTGTTTTATTATTATTGTACTGTAATATTCTATCATATTTTTAAATAGACTTACAAATAATAATTCAAAGTTATTAATTTCTCTATTTTTCTTTCCAGTCAAATAGGAACAGGATTGCCACTCAGAGGGCATTCTGGTCCTGTACAAGCTGTTAGTATTCTCTCTCAAGAGCAACTAGTCTTGTCAGCTTCCCATGATAAAACTATGAGAGCATGGAGACTATCCGATTATTCTTGTGCTTCTGTATATCGGTATGTAGTTTAGACTCTTAATATTATACATGTATTTATATATATATATATATATTTAATTGTGTGTGTGTGTGAGTGATATACAATTTAATTTTTCCTTTTTTAGAGGCCACAATTACCCAATTTGGTGCATGGATGTATCTAAAAATGGTTTATTTATTGTAACTGGATCTCATGACAGAACTGCAAAATTATGGTCTTTAGACCGGACATTTCCCGTCAGGATATTTGTGGGCCACATGTCAGATGTCACTGTAAGTATACCCCCTTTGTAACATTGACTTTATTATTAAACCATCTGTATATAATATATTTTAAGAGGCTATTAATAATTCTCTCTATTATAGTGTGTTAAGTTCCACCCGAACGAGGCGTACTTGGCGACTGGAGGCGCCGACCGTACGGTGCGCATGTGGAGCGTGTGCGACGCGCGGCTCGTGCGTGTTCTGTGCGGACACCGAGCACCGCCACGAGCTCTTGCTTTCTCGCCCGCCGGCAAACATCTGGCTAGCGCAGGTCTGTGGCACATATTTATGTTAACTTACACACACACAAATGCAAATTAATAGTATAAAGCTCCTAACTCTGTGAAAGTTAGTGCAGATCAATTGTACATATTTTTATGCACTTTCAGTGATATTGTTATTTAACCATTAAGTTCTATGTGCAAAATTGAATATGTAAATATTTGCTATTTGTGTATAATTCATATAACAATTATTTTTAGGTGATGATAAAAAAATAAAGGTATGGGATCTAGCAGCTTGCAATTGTATACATGAATACAGAGGACATCACAGTAAAGTAACAGCATTAGATTGGTCTGCTATTGGAAAATCAAGCTTAACTAACAGAACTTCACCAGACGCCAATGATACAAATGTAGATAATTCTATACTCTGTTCCGCTGGCATAGATGGCATAGTAAAAATTTTTTATGACAGCTACTCAAAAAATAAGTGAGTATCTAACTTGTGAAAACAACATAAAATGTTTTTATGTATTTAATTTTCTTTTATAAATTAAGAAAAAATATTAATCCAAAAACTTTTTTTATATTTCACAGACAAACACCAAATCTAGATATCACAAACTCAACCTACAACACAAAATGCTCATATTTAGTAGATGTACAAGTACATCCAGATTGGATGGTGGCTATTGGAGCAAGAAGATAATTATAAGTTATATAACAAAAACAACTTTGTTTTCTTTACTCCCTTATTATTGCCATTCTATGTGCTGTAGGAAAATGAAAACAAACTCGTGGTTATGGGAACATACTTCCATCTTCCAGACTCCTGTAAATGTTTTTAAAAACATATTTGTAGTATTTTGTAAATAAGTCAGTAACAACTTTGTATTTCAAATTATTTGTTTTATTCATTTAACATATTTACATTATGTGAAAGTAATTTTATTCCTTCTGCATAACAAAAAACAATTATTAAAAGATAAGTTACATGATTAAAAGTTAAAATTTGATTATCTGTACCAAAGTCTCACTAAACCTTTTTAAAGAAGTTGGTAAGAGTGGCCTGTTTTCCTTTCTGGGGTGGAGATATCTTCTTTTTTGATTTGGGACTGATTTTTTTTACAGGCAATTCAATCTTTTCTACTTTCACTTTTTCATTTAAGTTTACTTCTTCTTCATTTTCCGAACAGCTTTCATAAACTTCCTCTTTTTTGGTTAGAATATATCCATCTTCGTCTGTGTAGGTTTTATCAACCATCTTTCTTCTTTTCCTAGGGTTTACGATGCCTGAAGTAATTTTTATATAACTGGCTGCTGGTGTTGGTGGTATTTCATCGTCAGACTGGTCCATTGAATCTATGTTGATATTCATTTTATCTACAAATGGATCGTTTTCTGTATCACTATCACTATCTGAAACATGCAGGACTCTTTTACGTGATTTGTCAACCTTTGAAGATTTCTTAATTTTATTAAGAAGTTCATTCTTTGATTTTGATTCTTTTTTAATATCTTTTTTCTTTTCTATCACTGTTTCTGGTTGGATCTCAACTTCCATGCATTTCTCTCCAACTTTTATTGTATTTTTAGAATTCTCATTACTTGTTTCTTTAGAAACATTTTCTTTTTTAGTTTCTTTTGAAACACTATCTACTTTGATTTCTTTTGAAACATTTTCTATTTTGATATCTTTCGAGTCTTTAGACAAATTTTTATTGTTTGGAACATTAGGTTTGTTGAAAAAGCCTGCTATCCCTTTTTGGGTTTTATGACTATTTGCTTTAGTAGCTGGTTTTGTAGAAAGAGACTCCTTTTTAGGGGTAATAGGTTCACTTTTTACAGGGTTAGTTTTAGTGTCAACCGCTTTGGTGCCATTATTAATTACTTCATTTGTTTTTAAATCTTTTGAACCGTTACTAGTAATCTGTTTAGTTTTTTTAGCTGATGTAACCAAAGGCTTACTTTCAATGATTATTTGCTCTTGACTACAAGTTTTTAAATTTCCAATTTCTGCTGTTGACCTTTTTATACATTCCGAACTCTTAATAAGACCAGGGCATATGTTATAATCGTCAAATTTAGTTAACATTAATAGCGATGCAGTATCTACTCCCGAGGAACCCTTACAAACACTGTAAATGTGATCATAAAACACAATTTTAAATGATTTTTTAATATTTTCCAAATCATCTTCTGTACAAACTTTCGTTTGGGCCTTATTGTCTCCTAAGAACCCAGACACTATATAATTAACATTTAGTTGAGTTTTGGGTTGTTTTTTCCTTATGTCTTGAACAACGCTTTGAAGCAACTTTTTACTATTATTTATATGTATGCACAGCTCCTTACTTATCGTAATACACGTAACCAATTTATCTTCATCCAATATGGTTTCTTTGACTGTATTTGAATATGTCTCAATTACTTCATCTTTAGCCATAATTTGTTTTTTATAAGTTATAAGCAAATATAGCAAATTTTGCCGCACTTTTTACTTTTGTTCTTGGTTCTTACTTCTTTCGAAACATTCATATACACAAATCTGACATGAGTCATGACTTTATAGTACTCTGTGGTCATGACATTTGACATTGCCACTTGTGAGCATTGGATTGCTGGTGGGTTGTTTTTTGTGTTTCATTATACATGTTTGTCAAAAGACGGGCATAAATTTATAAGCTCTCTATTTGAACCTTGATATAATATCTATACCATTTCCGTTATAATTAACTTTTTTTTATAGATACTATGGTATTGAAACCATTTGGTTATGTATATTTTTGAATTATCAAGATATTACCGCAAGTAAGAATGTTCAGTTTTGACTTTTATTAAAAAAAGACGTAATTTTACGTATACCATCTTTGTCAAACAGTAAAGTAGAAATTCTTTATAATTAGAACTGTAATTTACTATTAAATATGAGTCCATCTTATAGAACCTAATGAGTTTTATTATTTTGCAAAAATATATCTTCTTTGTCTACAACTTGACCCCCAGTACGAGTTTTAACGATACGAAAACTATGACAGTTTACCAAATAGTAAAATCCAAACATATAATTATTACACACACTCTATGCAATAATAATATTAAAATATTTATAAAATCTGTTAAAAAAATTATTATTCAAGATAATTTATGGATGATCCTAAATAACTAAAGATAAATATATTATTTAAACAAGTTATCTTAAATTTTTCAATAAACCGTGTTTCCTAGAGCGTATAATAAGTATATATTCCGATTTTACTATTTGGTAAACTGTCACAGTTTCCGTCACGTCAAAACTCGTACTGGTACTACTGGCAAATGGCAACTAGAGCCTAGAGGTTTGCACCGGGGCGAAATTTTCGTCACCGATTGAATTCACCTGTGATCAATCCAATGGTAATCTCTGGTGTTTCATCGGTGATCACCGGAGAATTAAGCCATTATTAATTTGTTATAAATGAGAACTACAAATAATAATTTTCTCTAATCTAAGGTAAAAATTCGTTTAAATTTATACCTTAATTGAGCTGAGCGTAAGCGAAGCTCTTAGCCGTTTGGGAATCAATTTTTTGAGACAACATCACAGGAAAATCACTTTACCAATTTTAACCAAAATTGGCACGCATGCCAAGGACGTGACTGGGCTTCTACTCCACAAAACAGAATAAAAAAATATTGTTTCGTTTTAAAGATATGGTCAAAAAAACCTACTTACTCTTAACCTTCCCGGTGCCAGCATCTTCATTGGAAGTCTTTGGGCGCGGTATGGACCAACTTTAGTAGCATAAAAAAAAGGGAGGGCGCTCAGCTCAACTCCCGCAGCGCAATGTGGCGTATCCTAGTATATTAGTAACGAAACAATTATAAAGGAAAAATAAATAACAAATTGATGTTTATAACTTATGGTAGTTTTTGAAGAGATAAAAACCACTCAAAGTGCGAATCCATAAGAGAATATATCAAGGTATTTGTATATACCAAGACATCAAATACTTTTTATTGATTAATCATTTTATTTAAAACTTTACAAAATTATAAAGATATAAATGTTGATTTTAATTTAAACATTATATCATGTCAATAGTATGGCGCCACACATAACTCCCGGAATTTACGTCAAGCTCTGAGCGAAATTTGGAGGGGATATCTCAACATGTATTGTCGCGCACACAATACTTCTGTAATAAATATTATTTTCTATTTATATTTAATAGTAGGTAATGTAATAATTACTCACTACTCTGCTGCAAACCTCTAGACTTGCAAATGTAAAATGGCAACACCAATAAGTATAAAATGTTAATGACATCATTTTGATTTTTCTCTGAATTGTTTGTTTTTTTAGTTATTTGATTTTCATTTAAAAATAAATATTCTATGGTCATACCTGAGACTAATTACATTACTATTATTAAAAAAAGAGTTTTACCTTGAAACGAAGTCTTAAAAATATTTACATTAACTTTTACAGTCCAAGTAAGTACTCTAGTTTTCTGGCAAGTCTATTTTTGTTTCCATTGCATCACTTGTAAATTGGTTTGGTTATTGATTTTGTTATAAATCTTAATTTTATTATTTTTATTCTTGACAGAAAACGACAGAAGATTTTTTTTCTAATAGTATATAGACTTTGTTTGGAAAATGCCAGGGTAAGCAGTCATCTGGGAGTGATCCAATAGTTGGCACTTATATCTCACATCCCACATGCAAATACTTGTCATTGAAAATTAACAACCATTACCCATAAATGAAAAGGCATTCATCATTAATATTTATTAGATAATTACCATTATATTTTAACAATCCACTTATATTTTTCTCTTCATATTTCTCTATCATTTTGTTATTTATAAAAACCATATCATTGATACTAAAATTCGCTGTTTTTTAGTGAATTATACTTAAGTTTTAACCAAAATAAAATTATCTTGTAATCTTCATATCAGAATTGAAAATGTGTTTTATTCTTTAAAACTTTATTATTAGAGCAAGTATGTATTAAAATATTGTGCCTGAGTCATTATATTATAAAAACTGTTTATAGTAATATAAATTAGTATTTTCCTTATTTGCACTGGACCTTGGCAATAAGTATGTTAAACATTATCAAAAATATGGCTATTAGAAATACAAATAATAAAAAAAAATTAAACATTTATACATAATTTAGTTATAATTCAGATATATTATTGCAGCATAGCTACCATGTCTCTGGACAATATGTTCTGCACCCGTTGTGGAGATGGCTTTGAGGCAAATGAAAAGATTGTCAATTCTAATGGAGAACTCTGGCATACGGGCTGCTTTGTGTAAGTGTGTTTTTTATTTATATAACTCTTAAACTATAGTGTGATAAGTTACAAAACTTTTTATCAAATTTTAATATTTCTTTCATAGATACATATATATGTGACGAATTTAATGTGTGTATTTAACAGATGTGCCCAATGCTTCCGAGTTTTCCCGGATGGAGTATTTTTTGAGTTTGAAGGCCGTAAATATTGCGAGCGTGATTTTCAAGTTTTGTTTGCGCCTTGCTGTGGCAAATGTCGTAAGTTTTTCTTTTGCAATACAAATCTAGAACAAATACCATAATATACCTATATTGTTTTATACTTCAAGATTTTACACTACATTTATAAAACTTATATAAGTGTAAAACAAATTGGGGTTTTTAGAAGAATCTGAATTCATTCAACAATTAAGTTTTGTGTAAAATTATGCAAAAAAAAAAAAGGCCTCCTTTGACGAAAAATAAATCTCAAACAAGTAAATGAACTGGCATTAAAACACCAAAATTTTGTATTTTTAAAGGCGAGTTTATAATCGGTCGCGTGATAAAGGCGATGAACTCCAACTGGCACCCGGGCTGCTTCCGCTGCGAGGAGTGCAGCGTGGAGCTCGCGGACGCCGGCTTCATCAAGAACGCGGGCCGCGCGCTCTGCCACGCCTGCAACGCCAAGATCAAAGCCGATGGCATGCAGAACTACATGTGCCATAAGTGCCAGTAAGCCAATCTTATTTTTTGTACAGTATTTAACTATGCTATTATATGATAAAACTATGCTATTATATGATAAAACTATAATATCATGTTATACATTTATTCAGAATTTCGAAAACGGTAATAAAACTTTTAAATTATTGTTACATGTGTTAGTTTGTAATGTGTGTGTATAAGTTTATAGATATATAATTTTATGAATATTCATTCCATATTATTTTCATTGTATTTTTTTATATGGTGCCTCATTTTTAGATTTCGGTTTACTATGTCGGTTGACGGATAGAGAATTCTTTAGCATTAAGTCCCATTAATAAGTTTTCTACTTTAAGCAATAAAAATTTAAAATAAAATAAAAAATCCTACAATATTGTAGCGGTGTGATTGACGGCGAGCCGCTGCGGTACCGTGGCGAGGTGTATCATGGCTATCACTTCGCCTGCGCCACCTGCGCTGTGGAGCTCGACCACACCGCCAGGGAGGTCAAGAACAGACCCGGATACGCCGCCAATGATGTGGTATGCAACACAGGAGGAACCACCTTGACAAACAAACATGCAACATCTTTGATATCTATATCTTAGATGTTAAAATTAATTCGAATGAGCCACTAACATATGATTATATTTGTAATTAAAAAAACGATAAACTTAGTATTTTGTTTCCAAAGTAACATAATTGTCTTAACATAATGATTACTTGTAAGATAATAGTAACCAAAATGTTTTTGTAAGAAATATTCACAGTTTAATTAAATTTAGAAGTAATTTTGGCACTTTAATACTAGATTTAGAATTTAATAGATCGAAGAAAGAAATACAAAAAACGATTAAAATATTTTTAAGTTGTTAACATAATATTACAATTTAACAGAATAATCTGTTCTGCCTTCGTTGCCACGACAAAATGGGAATACCAATCTGTGGGGCTTGTCGGCGTCCTATCGAAGAGAGAATTGTCACTGCTCTGGGAAAACATTGGCATGTTGAGGTATAATAAGGACTATCAAATAATAATCCTAAAATGGACCCAATATTCTACAATATTTTAGTTAGTTTGGTGTGCAAACAACATAAGTTTTGTTGGCAAGTTTTATCATTACAATATTGTATGGGATTTAGAGCAACATTCTATTTTTTTTTAAGTTTCCATTGTGTGAAGTGTAACTAACAGTATTTCTATTTCATTGTGATATTATTATTTCTAATTACTTTAGAAATAATAATATCTAATAATGTTTAAAAATAATCGACAATTATCTTTCAGCACTTTGTATGCGCAAAATGCGAGAAGCCGTTCCACGGACACCGGCACTATGAGAAGAAGGGGCTAGCGTACTGTGAACAACACTACCACCAGCTGTTCGGCAACCTGTGCTATGTGTGCAACCAGGTTATTGCAGGGGATGGTATGTACTGGGTTTATTAATAATTTTGTAAAGAACTACTGAAGTAAACTTTACCATTAAGCTAGTAAAATAATGCTGAAATCTTAATAAAAATCTAAATTTTAATTCATTATGGGCTTTGTAAAGGGTATCCTCAAAACCATTTTCAGGATTGATAAATATATTAATAAGTTGGTTTATATTTTATAAAATGTTATTAATTTTTGTGTTTATTTATTTTTTGGTCTTCTACATTAGAAGTATATACTTAAAAATGTACCTTTTTTGCATAGTTTATATCTAATATGCCAATGTTGTATAATTGGCCGTAATGTTTATTTGGTGACATCATTGAACGTCGCGACCTTGTATCTACAAACACCTTGGTTTTCATACAAACCTTGACTATAGAGTCTAAATGTTATGTTATATGTCACACTCAATTGTAGAAAAAAAAAGCTCTCCTTATATTGGGATGCATATATCCAGTATCCAAAGCCTTTCAATTAAGGGTGATAACTTAAATAAAGGTTGTTTTATATTCGTATGTTTTCCTTCCTTCTTGTTAAGGAATCTTTTATTATAAAGAGTAGAGTAATAAAACCTTCTTCGTGATTGAGTTAGAGTCCGGGACAAGGTTGTATTGATTATGTGTTTTACTGATTGATGGATGTTTTTAAGTAAAGGTTGTGTTTAAATTGGCAAAAGCTTATTTTCGTGATATTTAATTTGGGTCTTGAGCAGTCTCGCTATCAAAATCTATAATCATTTGTTCCGAGGTTAAGATTTCTGTTTTTTATAGTATTACAAATTCCTGTTATGCTAGGATTTGTCAGTGTTAGTATAAAGTGGTGTAAATTGTTGTACATTTCCAATGAAAGGAATGTTTGGCTCCAGTAGATCATAACTCTTAGTTCTTATAAATACTGAAATCGAAGAGAAATTTCGTTATAATGTAATATTATTGGTACTGTTTGCTGATTCTCTGTTTAAAGTAATTATGATAAATAAAACACAGACTTTGCAATTTCGACTAGCAGTCGAAATCAATCATCATCATTAGGTAGATAAATCAGCAATCATTTTTGATCAACAAATGATAAGTGGCGATTTTATATCCACTTCTATTTGTGAAACGATTAGTGCTATACTCAAATTGCTGCAAAAGCTGTTAGTATGTTTTGCTCAAGATCACTTAAATTGCTTTTGAACCGAGGATATTACATAATTATAAATTTATCAAGATCCTGAAATCAGATCTTTTAGACAGAGAAACAAATTAAAAATAGTCAGACTATTATAGAATTAATAACATACTATTATACAAGTTTATATAACACCTATATGTAAGAACTGTATGAAGACCATTAAAATACTGCATAACGATCTGAGAAAAAATATAAATATTTCGCGATGACTTGCGGTTTAATATTCCACTACTTGTCTGATGTTCATAAATTAGATTATTATATGTTGTGTTACCAATGATCCTCTTACTTCATTATACGGGGCTATCTGTAATTAATTGGCCACCTCTTGCAGGCAGCCTCTCTACATCAATCCTTTTTGAAATCTTGATAAACAACACAAAACAAACAAATCTTTGCTCTCTCTTTTACTTATTACTCTGTATTTTGTAAGAAATACTTAAAAGGTCAATGCCCGGGTGCCATACCTGCGCTAAGTTATGTGACTTTAGAGGTAACAAAAATAAATTGGAATGAGAAAAATTAAATTTTAAAAACTGTTAATTTAAAAAGTCGTAGAATAAATGTCGTTGAGATTGTTGTAGTGTGGCTGCCTGCGAAAGGTGACCGATTATTTATAAATAACCCTAAATAGATTTTTACTAGTACTTATATTTAAATTACCAATGAAGTGAAGATGTGTGAATAACATTTATCAACAGTGTTCACGGCGTTGAACAAGGCGTGGTGTGTTCATCACTTCGCGTGCGCTGTGTGCGACACCGCGCTCAGCACGCGTAGCAAGTTCTACGAATACGACGAGCGCCCCGCGTGCCGTCGCTGCTACGAACGTCTACCCGCCGAGCTACGGCGTAGACTGCGACGCGCTCATCATTATACTATGCGCCGGTGAAAATATCATCAATTCTACTACTTATTATGAAGTATCGCTTTCTCCCATTCTCTTAAATACATTTTCCCTTCCTAAATTTCCCAATATAATTTTATGTTTTATTTTTAGATATATGCATTGTTGTATTTCTGTGACAAATCAATATATTTAAAAATTGTATACGTATTCTCTTTATTCATTAATGTGCTTAATGAATGTAAACATTTTATTTTATTTACAAAACATTATATATTTTTTTTGTTTTGATTTTAACTGTTATAAATCACCATTATTTAAATATTAATAAATAATATTTTTTAAGTAGCCTCAAAACTGAATGCCATATTGATTAATGTTATTTTTACATATAATTACAAATATTTTACATATAACTTTCTATTGATTTTGAATAAAAATCAATAAAAAGTTAAATGTTAGCAGCACATAATATTATGTTATGCGAGGCATGACTGCGATCACCTAATTGTTATAACTTACACATTACATAGAAATTTGATTTGTATCGTTAAAATATTAATTTAAAACATAGTTAATAGAAATGCCTAACTAAGAAGAATCTAATAGTTCTAAGAAGTGCCTTATATAATAAATATAATATATATTAATATTACAATATGAAATAATTGTTAATGAAAACTTGCTAACAATGTATTTTGCTGAACATTATTTAACGTATAAATTAAATAATACGAAGTAATATTTAACATGTAAAATCAATTTAAGAAAAAAATAATTTTAAATAGGACTAATATAGCTTTATTTAAATGTCTGTTTAAAAGTACTAATTTGTTATAATATGTGGTGCTTAAAATATAATCTTTCATTAACTGTGTATGGTTTTATTTGCTCCAAATATGATTAGCCAATTTATTATGACCTCCATTGGTTATCTAGAAGCGAAGAAAATGTATCTATTCTGTTTTGGTCATAGTTATTGATCACATGTTATAATTTAGTTAGTAGAAAGCAAATACGAATTTTAATATTATCTCGGTACAAAATACCTAATACCTAAAATAGTAACAAAAAAATCTTGATCTAAATACCCATAAGATGACACAAATTAAGAAAAATATTATTAAAGTTAGTTTATAGATTGGTTGCAAAAAAATTGTGCTAATTATCTGAGTCAACAGGCTGAGAATGCAAAATAAAAATTAGTTTTCACTATAATATATTATTAAAATGTACAATATGTTATATGTATAAATTATGTAAATTGGCAAGATGGTTTACAAAACGCACTACTACATAGACAAATCTCGACTACACAAGTGTGTGTATCGTGCGTAAGTACGCATATATAGTAAGGGAATAGTGTGTGAATGAAACAATTTTGATAGTTACGATTTTTTTATTTCTCATATATTTATTTACATTTTAATTATTTCTTTAAATTATTTTTATATTATTGATACATAAGTATGTATATATTAAACATTAAATTTAGTTATATATTACTATTATATTATAAAAGTATTAATATAATAATAATAGGTGAATAACGAATTCACTATTTTTAGGCGAATACCAAAGTATTCACCTAAAACTTAATATGTACTATGGTGGCTGTTACTTCATCTCCTAGACAAAAAGGCAAGGACACTCGAATTTATACCGTTGTGTAAATTGCTAATTCCGGATCTAAGCGATAGCTGTTATTTATTTATTTAATTCTTTATTGCACAAATAAAAAAAATGTACAAAAGGCGGGCTTAATGCCACTTAGACATTCTCTACCAGCCAACCTTAGGAAGTACAGGAGAGGTTGTGGTAGGCGTGCAAAAACAATAATTATAATAAAAAAACAGAAAAGCACAACAAAATTCTTAAGAATAAAATATATATATATATATATATATATACATATAATATATATTAATATTAAAATATATAATTATTATAAAAATACGGATACAAATAAATATATCAATGCGTAAGAATAATTAATACGATACAGTTTTTCTAGCTATAATGGGATATATAATATATACGATTATAATACATATGATATATAGTACTTATATTGATACATAAATATAAATTATATTAATTATTTGAGATAAAGTTCTTTCACTCGGCGCTTGAACGACTCACGAGTTGGGGCTTTTCTTACATGCTCCGGTAATTCGTTCCACAGTCTGACAGCAGATACAGTAAATGAGTTGGACAAGAAACCAGTACGATGAAGAGGTGTATGAAGCAATAAATTTTTGGAAGAACGAAGCAATCTGTCATGTGTATCCGTTAAAAAGGAGAAATTACATTTTAAATAAACAGGAGTGGAAGGATTAAACAAAATAGAGTATAGTAGACACAGGGTTCTTAGATTTCTCCGTTTACGAATGGGCAACCATTTTAGTTTTGACCTAAAGTCAGAGATATGGTCAAACTTACGAAGTCCGAAAATGAAGCGGATGGATGTCCTAGACGAATAGAGTTAGTTGCACCAAATTTGGTTTGTTTTGTTGATTTTGATTCCATCTTACCGTCACACTTGATGGAGTGGCCAGAAGGGACCCTGATGAATGGATGCTAGTTATCTCCTAAACGAATAAAGCTGGGTGCACCGGGTATGGGCTTGTTATTGACAAGATCTTTCCATCAGATTGGTCTGAAGGTACACTGATGGATGAATGCTACTGGATCTCCTTATGCTAATGCTACTGGATCTCCTTATGCTAATGCTACTGGATCTCCTTATGCTAATGCTACTGGATCTCCTTATGCTAATGCTACTGGATCTCCTTATGCTAATGCTACTGGATCTCCTTATGCTAATGCTACTGGATCTCCTTATGCTAATGCTACTGGATCTCCTTATGTTAATGCTACTGGATCTCCTTATGCTAATGCTACTGGATCTCCTTATGCTAATGCTACTGGATCTCCTTATGCTAATGCTACTGGATCTCCTTATGCTAATGCTACTGGATCTCCTTATGCTAATGCTACTGGATCTCCTTATGCTAATGCTACTGGATCTCCTTATGCTAATGCTACAGGATCTCCTTATGCTAATGCTACTGGATCTCCTTATGCTAATGCTACTGGATCTCCTTATGCTAATGCTACTGGATCTCCTTATGCTAATGCTACTGGATCTCCTTATGCTAATGCTACTGGATCTCCTTATGCTAATGCTACAGGATCTCCTTATGCTAATGCTACTGGATCTCCTTATGCTAATGCTACTGGATCTCCTTATGCTAATGCTACTGGATCTCCTTATGCTAATGCTACTGGATCTCCTTATGCTAATGCTACTGGATCTCCTTATGCTAATGCTACTGGATCTCCTTATGCTAATGCTACTGGATCTCCGTATGGTAATTGAATCTGGAGAAATTGAAAGAGCAGCAGAAAAAGTTGCGGGAAACAGTTGGTTATATAATCGTTTCTAGTCTAGTCTTCAAAATTGGATCAAAAGTAGCCAATAGCAAATAAAACTTTTGGTGTAAATAATAGGTTCTCTTAGTTTTTTACTTGTGGAATGTAGAGTTATGAGAATTAGCTGTCGTTCCTTTTGTAACAATTAAAGATTGTTAGGCCTTGATAATATTCTCATAAACAACAACAACCATTACTATTAAAATTAAAACAGTAAGCACCATAGACATACATATTATTATCTATACAAATAATAAAATTGTCACTGATCAATTTCTGTACTTGGAATATATTTTAAAAAAGAACATAATGGGTTATGAGGGGTCTTTATATGAGCAAGAGAAATAAAACAATGGTTTTTCATTTTGTCTGTATTTTTGTGCACGCTAATCTCGGAAACGGCTTAACCGATTTGGATGTAGTTTAGTAATATATTGTAGTAGTCTTCACTTAACATTTAGTGTTTTTTTCATATATCGATTAGGAAATAAAAAAAATATTTCAATTTATTAGATTAGCACGTATTGGGTATCACGCAAATCTTCTGCTATACAAGTAACAAATCTGTAGAGCAGTAGTCTCTGTACATTGAAAATATAAAAAAATGTTAATCAGGATGTAAGCAGCTAATTAACACAATCTTTTTCTAACATTTCTGAATTTTTTGTCTGTTTATCTATTTCCTTTTTTGTTGTGCACTCAACACGTAAAAATATGTGGCCAATGTAAAAAACTTTTATACCTACATCAAAAGTTGAACGTCATTCTGCTGGGACCTTTATATAAGAAAGAAAAATCAATCATTTACATTGTCTGTTCGTCTGCATGTTTGTAGGTCTGTACATCTGTATGTATGTTTGTGCACACTAATCTCTGAAACGGATTAATTGGTTTGGTTTTCAGGAATATAATGTTAAGGGCTTCACTTAACATTTAGTGTTTTTTTCATATTAAAAAATAAAGAAGTTAAATGTCTCTTATTTTTGTACCATTGCGGTAAGACTTTTTGTCAAAATTGAAAAGTTGTCCTCCCCTCAGGAAGTAATAATACCCTTTCCAGTAAAAAAATACGAAATCGGACTACCTACTCTGTTAAAAATGATTTGTGATTAAATACAAAAAAATACTCTCTAAAAATACTCTCACATTAATTATTTTTCTTGAATACTCAAGTAAGGATTTTAGAAATTCAATGAATGATATTTATAAGAATGAAAAAATATTCTTTTCACAAATAGGACAAAATAAATAAAACCAGAGAATATAAATAAAACAATTTTATTTTCAAGTAAATTAAATTACAACTTGCAATAACACTATTTAAATATATTGAAACATTAAGTTAACGAGTTTACACCTAAAATCTCGTTTGAACATAATTACATTCTGAGGAACTGCTCGGAAAGCACAATGTGATGAATTTAGTGATACTAAATGCAATTCCCCACTAACTATAAATTAGTTATCTTTCTTCATTCGAGTACTTGTCATACGATAGATAATGGAGTCCCTGCCGGGATCCATATCCATAATGGCATAGACAATAGCAACCAAAGAGAATACAAACACAACTCCAAACCAGAGCATGATGTTGAAGATAGCGGCATAGTCGGCTGTGTAGTGGTCATTTTTCTGGAAGTATGCAATTAATTAGTATATGAAATATGCAACCTTTTACATTTTTTCATTGCAACTACTGCTAAGTACCAGTTTGATTTTATGTGAGGTATATTTGCTACAGATCTACACTAAATACTAACTAACACCTAGTACTAATTACACTACTATCAATTACAAATATTTAACTAACATTTCGTAGTAGATTTTCATCCCTTTCTTCGTCCTTTAATTAAAAATAATACATTATGAATCTTTTCATTAGACATTATTAGGACAAATGAATAACAAAATGTAATCCAGTATTTTCATACCTCGTCTTCAGCTCTCAGTTCAGGAGCTGCTCGAACTCGTCTTGTGTGCTCTACGTCTGTGGTCACAGCCGTCACTAGTACGGAACCATCGTACGCCTTTTTGAAGGCGTTGCTTAACGCCTGGAGGGCTTCTCCTAAAATATTCGTATTTTATATAATTATAATTGTACTAATATTATAATGTTAATAACTAATATTCTAAAAATTCTTGGTTATATAACTTTAAATTGTAATCTGTAATGTCACTTGCCTAAGAGCTTTTTAGCTTCTTTAGTTTGCACTGAGTTTGGTCCGTGATAGTCTGAAAGTGCATGAAGGGAGCGGAATCTAAAGTAGTAGAAATCAACTATATTGTCAGCAGCCACGGCACCAGATGCAATCTGTAGGTTAAAAAATATTAAACAATATAATTATCCCTTTTTCTTGTGATGTATATATATATAGTTTTTATTGTTTAACTTATTTGCAATATATATATTTATTTATATATATTTATTTATATATGCAAATACGTTAAACAATAGGAAACTTATTTCATGAAATGGTAACATCTGTAGAAAGATATTAAATGAGAATTAGAGAAAGGAGATTCAAGTATTACATATTCATGTACTGAATATTGACAATCACTAATACTTGTAATTTCCTAAGTACAAAAGTAAAAAGAAAATTAATAATGAATGAATGAAAATTAACACTTGTATTTACCTAAGTACAAAAGTTAAATCAAAATTTGTAATGAATAAATGGAGAAATTCAAAACAAGTAAAAAACAGCAGTTTCTACTTTTTTGAATAAGTATATTAAATAAGAACAAATACCTTTTTAGTGATTTCATTCAATACTTCAAGTTCAAATAGGAACTGATAATCTTCATCAATACTGTCATATTTAAAGTAAGGACTTTGCTTTGGTATTTTTGGAGGCACGATTTGTCCAAATACTTTAGATGCTGTGGTAAGCTGTAAAATGGCAATGTTATATAAATTAAAGCTTAGAATTATTTAACAAATGGAATAAAAGAAAAAATTACTTACATCATTTGGATCATGAAGTCTCAGATTGACAAGTTTGTTACCACCATTGATAAAGCGTTGCTTGATTCTGTGTTTGACTGCATCATATGCATCTGGCTCATATTCATCAACAATGAGAGGGTACTTCTGACTTTTAAGGCCACTCTTAAAATGTATTTCAAATTATTTATTATTATATATCATGATAACAATGAACATATTACTAAGAAGTTTTTATTTTATTAACTTACAGCCTCACCAAGTGAAGATATACCATCAATATAGACTTCTACAATCGCCTCAGGTGTGTTGAAAGGGTCTGTTATAGACAATCCATTCCATTTAGAATTCTGTAATGTCATAAGATTGATTTGCACTTCATTCTACCATTAAGATCAATAATGTTTTAACATCATGTGACTAACAAGAGTAGAACGAATTTCGTTTTAATCTGAAACTTCTTTAGTAATTCATACCTCTTCCACGGACAGTCCAAGTGAAGCGGAATATATTTCTTTTAGAAGACTTTCCAACGTTTTGCTGGATCCTGTGAACTTCAAGGATTGTGGGCTATGTAATACGCTGAATTCACCAGCCGCGTTAGAACCTAAAATAGTAGTTCATAAAAAGTAACTATAATCCAAATATAGAGCTATTAGAAATAAATAGGAAATAATAACTTACCTAAAACAGATATAGCAAGGGTAATCCAAAACAGAGGCATTGTTACACCCATTTTGCCCGAAAACTGGTGGCTTACTGTCATATGATTAAAGTATTACCAATCGAAAATAGGATTTCTCCAGTGTACCAACATAAAATATAGTGAAATTTTATCTATGGCATTATTATATTATAAGATAGTTCATCGAACTAGAATATACAAATATTTATTTAAACCACGTCAGGTATTCTATAAAATTTCAGAAATTAATCATCAGTTAATCTTAATTTTAGTGAACTAAATCAATTCATGAAGAAAAAGCAATTTTCTGTCTTGCAGTATTTTTTTTTTTAATAGTTCTAAGTACTAATTATTAAGATAAACGATATATATTTGAAACATAGAATTACATCTCTTAATTTTGAAATTAATTAAACTAAAAATGATATAAACCACTTCATGATCAAAAATGAAATCACCTAAATAATCACCATGACATTTCTATATAAATTATAAGCCTTACAATTAGGCCGTGTTCCGAAATACAAACCAACATACTGGCCAGGGCTAATGACGTCATAACACCCACGCCATATTGCACTGGTGTCGGTGTCGATTGGCGTCGATTTTTGACGTCGTCAGCACTGGCCAGTATACTGGTTTGTATTTCGGAACACGGCCTTAGAATTCAGGGCCGCCAATCAATTGTCATTTCACATTTGTTACTTATTACTTATTAGTCTATAGTCTATATTCTATGTTCTACAACAATTAATTTAGCAATAAACAAGACTAAACAAATGATAATTATCAATAATTAACAATTAAATTTGAATTCATTAAAAAAGACTAATCAATTAATAAAATAGACCTTGATGCTTAAAAGTTAAAATTCAAACCTTATACATTATCGTGGTCCTTAATTTTAATCCAATAGTAAAATCAACATTAATTAATTGTTTACATTTATTTTACTTTCCGTAATTATATTAAAAATCATATTAACTTATTTTAAGTCGTATTGTGCTTAGTCTCAGAATTATTTCCTCAAAGAACAAAAAAATACAAGACCTAAAATAATACTGCTCCTATATTTTAATTGTGAAAAAAAGAAGTGAAAACGAAACTAAAAGTGAAATAAAAATCAATTTATTTACAGTGTACAATAAAAACTGCACAAATGTCTCACAGAACACCAGGATTTCAGTTAACTGATTTATTTCCCAGAGAAATTGATATTGAAGTGTGTTTAAAAACATTAAGAATATTCCAAAAAATGGAGGGAGATGTTAATTGTGTTGTATGGGATGCATCATTAGTCCTAGCTAAATATCTTGAAACCATGTGTCAGTCCAAACCAGAATTTCTAAGTGGCTTACGGGTATTGGAATTAGGATCAGGTCTAGGTGTAGTTGGTCTGACAGCAGCAACTCTTGGGTTAGCATTTGTTACATAACATTATTGTTTTCTAAAGTATATGTTATTTATTGCATATATTCTGTTATTTTAGGGCTCAAGTAACACTTACAGATTTGCCTGAAGCCCTACCATTACTCCGTTTGAATATATCAGAGAACAAATCAAAAATTGTCAGCATGGGAGGATATGCTATAGCAGAATCTTTAGTGTGGGGTGATAAAAATTCTGAAATTCATAAACAAGAGTTTGATATGATTGTTTTAGCTGATTGTGTTTACTATGAAGATGTAATTAATAATATTAATCAAATTATTTCTTTTGCTTGCTTTTACTTGATTTTATTTTTTAAAAATTAACATAAAACTAAAACTTAGCTGCATTCTATGTCTTAATGACTTTTTTTTTAGAACTAGCAAAAGCTTCAATAGTCCAAAGCTTATTTTTGAAAGTAGACTCAAGACCAATTTTCTTTTCAGGCACTAATTCCTCTGATAGAAACTTTACAATGTTTAAATAACACATTGAAAAAGAAACCTACAATATACTTAACTCAAGAATTAAGGGACACAGAAATGCAAAAAAAGCTGTGGAATGATTTTTATGAAAAACTAAATGAATTCTTCTATGTTGAAAAAATACCAGAGGAACAGCAACACATTAACTACAGAAGTCCAGATATAGTTTTATTAAAAATAATAAAAAAATGATATTTATACAGTTATGATTTAACATAGGCAGTTTTTTAAACAAAATAATTATACATTAAAAAAATAAAAGATAAGTAGGATATTTATAGAATTTTTCAACTATGAATCTACGCTTGTAAACCAATTTATTATTATAAATGTTGAATAATTATTGTTGATACATGTAGATACTGTTAACAAAATATATTTTCAGCACAAAGTGTTAATTGTTAATACATAGCTTAAAATATAATGTTTACAAATATTAGAGTAACAATAATTTTTAATGATTGTTTATTTATTGAAATCTATTATAAATTTTAATTAAGTAAAAGTTTATATTTAACATTTAATTGTTCCTAATATGTAGTAAAGAATTAATGACAACATTTTTTATTCCTTTATCTACATGAAAGTATTTTCTGTGCTTAGTTTTAAATATGTAGTATGTTGGAACTTCCGACATAGTAAGTAATATAAAACCATATAAATTCAAAATAGGTATAAAATACTAAGTTCAGTTAAAAGAATTCCAGATAAGACTTATTAAAAAACGAAAGATATATATTTGAATAGGTAATCGATTTCTTACATTAGTTACCTACTGAAAATATATTTATATTGTAAGGGAGTTCAGGGTATTTATAAGCAATTGGTGAGAATCTATTGCTAAAAATTGGTAAATAAGTGTCAAGTTTATGAGGATAGCTACCTTATTCACAGTGTTGGCTACTGGTACGAATCAAGAACCAACATAGAAATTCAAGATGTTATCAAAATCCAAGACGAGTTTTGCCCGTGCCTTAATAGCGCACCTACATAGGTCTGCCAGACACAAGGTATCAACAACTATTTAGATACACCTGCCACAGCCCTAAAGTCGCGGCTACTACCATTGGTAGCCGAAGGGCTTCCCAACTGGTCTTATAATATAGACATTATAGTATAATAAAGACATAGCGAAGCAGAAGGAGCCGGAGCAATGTCGTCGCTAGCTGTCAGTTTAGGCAAGCCAGCCATGAATGCCATCGGCGGCTGGCTTGCGTCAGGTGAGGCGAGAAGCACGTGGCACGGGACACTGTCTCTGGTCCGCTACCCGGCCGCTAGCCTTATGACAATTGCAGCGGTGACTATCCGGCCAATTTCACGGCGTTCCCGCTATTCGGAAAAGAGTTGTGGAAGAAAAGGACGGGGCTGTTGCCCTAATTCAAAAGACCCGCTCCCGTTTGCAACCTCAAGTGTCAGCAGCCTCTAACACGGTCACTGTTGGCTTGCAAGATCACTCACTAATGGCACCGGCGAACTCAGACTCCGTAAGCGGTGACAGAAGAAAGAAAAAGCTAGGAAAACAACAAAAAGAAACGCCAGTAAACCGCGAGGACAATACCGGACAGGGGACAAAGCATTCTTCATAATCAAACATACCAATTGTAGAAATGTCCACCGATTGTTTAACAACGCTGAAAAACAGAGATATACGGTGGTAAGATCCGACGAGCCTCTCTTGTCCACAACAATTGACTCGCGGTGTAAAACCACATATACAGATAGGAAAACTACCCAATGCATTCGGCTGCGACCATGTGCCAGGTATCATGTACTAACAATATCAGGTATCGTCGCATCCACAAGACGCCTCCGTCCCGGAGTCAAGAATCACCTCTACTCTTCTAAGGGCTTCCCGCGTCGCGTGCCTCAGAATTGCGTGAGCCAATGAACACCTCGGCCAAATTAGTCTATCCAATTAAGGAAGGAGCCATCCTGAAAAATTACCTCCCTCTTCTCGCAATGCGACCCTCTGACCTCATCGAGCGAAAGAGAAGGACGTGGAGTGGAGTGGAGTGGCACAGAACCCGCGAACCAGCTACCAAAATTAAATTCAAAAATCTGGTAGAGCACATCCGGGTTGAGCTAGAGTTGGTAGATGCGGAATGATGGAAGGAGCGAATAATGGAAGCCTCCCTTCCCTAAACGTGACAAACACAGACGATCTCGTACGGATGCCACAAAGAGAATCCTCCGCTAGCCATAAACGACGTGAAGAGAAACTGGTCCAGCAAAACACCTACCTGACCGTGATCATTGACAATAAGGGAACGTACCCAAACTACGTGACCTATATTTTTAAATTTTAAATTTTGTTTTTTTTTTAAAATAACTGGAATAGGTCCAGTTATAAAAAAATATATAATATATTTTTTGAAATCAACATCTCACGTTGGTATCTATGGCAATTGCAAGGCGGATGAATTGGCTAAAGATGCCATCTTGAATGGCATCTCCATTTCCATATAAAATTTACAGCCCAGAATTGAAATCTATATCAAATCAAACTTTACATTCCACTTGGCAAGATTAATGGAATAAAAGCAGTATACATAAAGGATCATATTACAACAGAATACAACCTAATATTCTGCCTAAACCTAGGTTCTTCTCAGTCAAATTTAATAGAACAGTTACCAAAACTGTACCCTAATGGGCACACTTGCCCACGTTCTCACCTTTTTAGATTGCAAATAACAGATAGCCCACAGTGTCCATGTGGTACAGACACAGCAGATGTAAACCACATATTTTTCTAATGTCTTCGACTTTATAAACACGATGTCCTGTTTAATTCCCTGACAGAATCTCAAATTCCTTTACCAAAATCAATAACTTATCTACTATATAAAAACTTTTACCAATAGGGAACATGCAAAAAAATTTAAATGGTCTCAAATATTTTTTTTTCGATTTTCTTTTTATCATCTTATTATAATAAAATCATTTTTTTTTAATTTACTAATCATTTAAGGCCATAAAATAATTTATGAAAAGTGCAAATTTAGGGAGCGAAATTCAAAATTCCAAAACGCGCCACCATTGGTCGAAAGGAAATGTGACGTCATTTGACACACCATCCAATATATCGGCGGTTAAGTTCATACTGTGGTATCAGTGTGACTGAGAAAAATAAATAATTTAAACCTATATTTTCGTGCTTAAAGTTTTATTAAATGATACAATTATTTAGGTAATCTTAAAAACATTTTCTAAATACTCAAACAACTCTAAAAAAACAAATACATACAAACTCTTTTTGAATATCAGTTAGCATGCTACTAGGTACACAATACATTTTAAAATGTTTCTGCCTCTGAATCATTTATCACTTCACTTGACTCAGATAAATAACTTGGTTGATAATCAGCAGATATAGAAGATATAAGATGCTATAGAAGTATTATCAGCTGTGTTTTCAGTAAACAATTTTCTTTTTAAAACAGATAGTTTTACTTTTAAAACTGTTGTGTAACAATGTTGTGGGTAAAATGAGGAAATGGTGACAATGCTACATTTTGTTTTTCAGCAGGTATATTTACATTGACACCTTTACTTCCATACTTCGGTTTAATATTAACTTGCACAGCTTAGTCACTTGGTAATTTATCTTTAATATGCAAAAAGCAAGGCTCTGCCTTATGATCATCACATTCAATAGGAGAAGTACTGAGTCTTGGCTGATTAATATCACAGACATTTGTATGGGCAGTACTAGGACTTACTACCTATATCACTTCTTCGTAAAGGTCACAAATTTTTTTAAACACTACTTTTGTAAGCTAACTCTTAAAAGGCTTCATTAATGGATGTCAATCTTTGCCTTTTGACTATGCACATTTTCATTCTATCAGCTGGTGTTTGTGCCACAAAAATATATAAGGAACAACTCCTTTCTTCAAATTTAGATTACATCTTTCTCCTTGTTGTTTCGTTACACATATTATATTCAATACAATTTGCTGTATCTTCCTTAACCTGAAATAAATCGACAGACCATAAAATTACGTAAAACAAAAAAGATTACGGTTTTTATAGAAAGTTATACTGAAATTTGTAAGATAGGTTAGGTTAATTTTAAACTCAAATTTTCTAATGTTGATAACTAACTATAAATTTAAACTATTAGATTAAACTTATTATAAATAAAGTATACTTACGTTAAATTGATCTTCACAACCAAATAAACACGATTTAGGACATATAATATCCCTTTTAATTAAAATACACCATTGTTTTCGTATTTTCGCATCTCTTGGAATATAAAAAACACTTTGTCGGGTGTTTTTCTAATACTATTTTTGCAATCCGGTTCTATACAATACTCGTAAGATGATTTTTATCTTCTTCCATGACTTGTAAAGCAATTAAAACTTAAAATATCTATGAAATAACTAAAAAGTTCATAGTAAACATTCACTGGATGTATCATTTGACGTCACGCAAAACGCGCGCAAAATGGCGGTGTTTAAACGGGTCAAATTTACTCAATGTTTTAATTTTCACTTTAAAAAAAAACTAGAATCTTTTCAAGCCTATTTATATTTTTTTCTACGATATTGAGAGGTAAATGATTAATTTACGTCAAAAAAAATACGTGAATGTTCCCCATTTCTTACAGATTTTATTATTTCTAACGAAGTCAAAACAATAAAAACATTTACCAATTTCTTACAGATTTTATTAGGTATCTCTAACGAAGTCAAAATTTTACTTTGTAAAATTTTAATTACCATATCTTCTTTATATATATAAATTACGTGTCACGTTGTTTGTCCGCGATGGACTCCTTAACCGATTTTAATCAAATTTGCACACCGTGTGTAGTTTGATCCAACTTGAAACATAGGATAACTTACATCTTAATTTTAAGTCACAATATTATTTTATATTAAAATATTGTTATTTCGTTATTGGCCTTGATAAATTTACTTGCATTTTAAATTTTTTGCTTTACTTAGCGGTCGGGGGTTTTTTTAATTTTATTTTTTCTAATACCGTGACTTCTTAAATAGTTTACTACAATGTAATAGGTATATCCAAAACCTTAGCAACCACAGCAACGCGTGGCCGAGTCTGCTAGTATTATTATATAAACAATTATGTTTTTATTAATTATACAATTACTATTTACCTGTTATTTTATTTGGCGTATTTAGCTATGCCTCCTTACGGTTCCAACCCTTATAAATTATATAATGTACATATAATTATTATTAAGTAATACAGTCTTGTATGTTTATTAATAGTTTTCTTCTATCCTATCTGTAAAATTGTATATATTTTTTTAATAATTTATGACCAAACATACAAAAAAAAATGTATTCTTAAAGTATTGCTATACTGAAAGTTATCAATCACCAAATTATTAACATCAAAAGTTTCGACCATTGGCATAATGCACACAATGCTTTGCCACAAAGTTAAAGAAAGAAAGAAAGAAAGAAGTCTCTTGTCAGTTGTAACTGTCATAAGTCATCTGTCACTTGTCAGTATTCACATGTTTACAGATAAGAATAAATGTTTTTAAAATTCCTACTCAATCTTCATAACAATTATTTCATAAAGCAAAAATCAAGAAAAGTATGTCTACAAACTTATCTGTTGTGCCAAGTGAAGCAGTTTCTTCCGTAGGCAATGCATGGATTATTTGCCGATCTAAATCGTACGCTGGTCGTATTTATTATTTTAATACTTCAACTGGAGAAACAGTGTGGAATTTAAGTGAACCTGAAGTAACGTGTTCATAATTTCTAGTTGTTACTTTATCTTTTTTTATACAATTCAAGAATTAATTTTTATTTCCAGATGCAAAAAGCTAAAGCAATGACTAAAATCTTCAAAAGTCAATCGGGTTTTCAACCTGATGACTGTCCGGAACCTGTGCACTCCCCTGAGGATGATATAAGTCAAGGGTCCATTAAAAGATCTGATTTAAATTATCACATGGCACCATCTAAAATTTACAACAAGCAAGTGATAAATAATCAGTTCTCTAAACCAGAATATGGTCAGTTACCAAATTTGAATGTAGCTAATGGTATTCAGCTAAACATCCCTGTTACACCTACTTTTAACAGCCTGTGGAATATAGCACCACAGCCCATTTTTGTGGCACCAACACCAATACAGCCTCTGGTTTTCCCTAATTTCAAACAAGTGCCAGTAACTAGCACAACAGTATCACTGTCAAACCGTTTTAAGAATGTTTCAAATAAAAGGCCACAACAGAAAGTGAAGTTTAGGGGTTGTATAAGAAATTTTAAGCTAAATAATAATGGACCCAGAAAGAGATATTTTAATCAGAAGCTTCAAAATAAGAGAAATAATGTTGATTTGAGGCTTTTTATATCTTCGAGGAGATCAAGTTTTAATAATAATGATTTTATACAACCCTCAGGTAAGTCATGTATATTACATTTATCTCATAATAATACTTAATCATGCACAGATTTCATTTACAGAAAAAGCAGACAATTTGATTCTGCTTGTTTTTTTTTTGTTGTCTTGTTTTTAGTCTGAGAGCCAGTTAAATAATGATCAATTATTTTGTTTCAAACAATAATTGGTGAAAAGCATCTAAAACAAAATTTGAATAGCCATGTGAATGTCAGTTGTGCATCTGAAACAACAAATGAATAGACATGTGAATGACAGTTGTGTATCTGAAACAACAATTGAATAGCCATGTGAATGTCAGTTGTGCATCCATTGGTAGGATGAGGGACAGTAGCATTGTACACTGAAAGATAAAAAAATGTTTAGTCATTTCCTCCAAACATAAATTTTTTTTTTCCTTGTCTAATTTGTTTTCCGCGATATAATAAACTATGTTATAGTAAGTAGGCTGTAGTTTTTTTCTTTGGGATGAGGTACAGTTTAAAAAAATTAAATCAAGATAAAATTATATAATTATTTACTTTTTGTGAGTAACCACTCCTCATTCCACCCATGGATTTGCAGTTGATGTCCACAAGGTGTCAAGATGCAATTCTATTGTCTCCCAGACTATGAATAGTTGATTTTTGAGGCAGAAACATAACATATGTAACACACATTGGTCATTGGTTTTTATAGAAACACAGGTTTTAATACAGAATTAAGAATTATTAATATAATGAAAAAAGTGAAAATATTGTTTCTTTTTTCCAGGTCCAACCAGTTTTGAGAGTGCAAGGAATACCAACAATAATTACAACAGTGATAAAATATATTGTAGCAGACAAAATACATCGAGAGTAAACAATTATAACATGTTACATGATGATGATATGTGGTTGGAAGTAAGTTAAACTCTTTCTTCTATTTATTATTAATTATTGGGATGCTATATGAAGTTTGAAAATATCTATCAAAATATATAATGTGGCTACACTAACCCAATTACCTGTGTTAAATTATGGAAATGGAGTTGAAAGTGAATCCCTGTACTTTTTGTATGGTTAGGTTAGGTTAGCGATCCTTCGCCGGATAACACTAGTTGTCTTTTCTTCTTGGGTTTGTAGTAGGTAACTAGAGGGTATTGGGTTGGAATTTTAATTTATTTTAGATAATACTTATTGTATAGTTTTTTTTAACTATCTTAGATACAACATGCGGTTTTGGAAATACGGTATCAATTATGTATACTACAGAACTATTATATTATATTTTTTTTTTCCAAACTTAAAACTCTCCTTCAACTTTCAAAAATTGTTTCAAAGACCAAGTAGTTTTGGAATCGAAATATTAATTGATTTTTTCGAAGCTCCTTTAACTTATTTTATAAAATTATTCTACATATTACAATAATTTTAAGAAACTTGTATATATATAAAAAACTGAATTAAAATAACATTGATAATAAAGATATATATTCTTATTATAAGTGTTTTTAAATAACTAGTGATGCACACCACTTTTAGACAATAAACAATTGTAGAGCTTGTGGATATAGGTTATAAATGCTTGTAAAACAATAATGATATTTAAACTACCGTGATATTAATATTTAAAATTCGGGTAACTCACGTATTAGTCCGATGCTTTCATACTCGCCCCGAGGATGACATAAATAAGTCAACCGATTTTTAGATAACAAAAATAATAATAACACACAAACATAAACAATCATATGTCGTCATTTGCATTCACACTCTTATTCATAAAAGCTTTAAAATTCTTATCGATTTAAATTTATCTTGGATGACAAAATGTTTCCTCACAATAATAATTATAGTATTATATAAATGTGTATTTTTTTTACAGGAAAATTTACAATCACAAGGAAAAACAGACAAATTAGATACAACACCATTAAAAAGCTATTTTCAAATAGAGGAATCACGTCTTTGGTACATTATAGCTGATTCAGATGCACTCTTGAACAATATTAATTTTCTTAACATATTACTTAACTCAGGTAAAATATTCAAATTCAAAATATCTTTATTCAAGTACCTACTTGAATCTTTACTCTTTATTTAAATACCTATTTACATGCACTTTTGAATAGTCACTATAGTCAGTCCGTGGGTATGCTACCACCAGCTCGGAATGCTGCTCTGAGAAGAGCTGGCCAGAAACTCAACAGTTGCTCTTTTTGCAAATGCAAATAAAATTTAACCATGTTTGACATACATTATATCATCAACCCAAGTTCCACAATTAATGATTTACCCAATTTCGTGAATATTATAATATGATACATTTATTTAATAATTAATTTAGCACAGATTTAGAATTGAATTTCAAACTATATTTCAGATAAACAGTGTCGTCTAATAGTACCAGAGATTGTTATGAATGTTATACAGAAGGCAACTAATTCTAGACTCAGGACGCCGGCCCATAGAGCTGCATATTTTATATCGCAACAAGTAGATGCAAATTTAGCAACCATTGGTAATATGTTCAAATATTATAAATTACACCTTGACTCCTATATTTTTAAAACATTCTTTCCCATTAATGGTTATTAGAAGAATACATCAGATATCAGATTGTTTTCATTACTATCTCTGATTCTTTAACAAGTATTTTGTCACGGCCGGGTTTCGAATCTGGGACCAATTAAAAGGCTAGCATTGTTACCGCTATGCCATATTAGAATACCAATAACTTATTTATATTTTTAGTTCCACATAATGATGATAACGAAGGAAGTACTGACGAGAAACATTGTATTATTACTTGTTGCTCGAATTTAATGAAGCAAGATATTTACGTGGTATGTTATTATTTATTAACATGTATGTCTGAGTTTATATTAAATTTACTGTTTTTTTTTATTAAATAATTATAAACTTTTAGATTATTTTAACGGATGCCGTGGAATTAAACGTTCTTAAAGAAACAGGTGAAATGCCAATACTAACAATAAGTGAGATAAAAAAGTTGTTGAGTAATACTAATACAAATGAAATAGAAAGTATTGAAACACCTAAGGTGGCTGACAGTCGTAATATAAAAATTACCATACCAAATACAAATAAAACTGAAACGAATCCAATTCCTCCATTAGAAGTTGAAGCTGGCTCTCAAATAACTGTACCTGAAAATGTGACAAAGAATAGCATAGATTTTCCAATCCCAAATACTGATTTAAAAACAAATTGCAATACGAAAAGGTCAAATCAAAGTCCATTGAAGGAAAATGCAATAAAGAAAAAAAAGCTTTCTAAAGGTCAACAAAAAAGAAAAAAATCTCTTGATACTACAATAAAATCTGGAAACACATGTAACTCAAAAAACGAATCTGTCGAAAAGGACGGTCGAAATGACAGTGGAGGTTGTAATAAAAATGTTAGCATAGAAAAGAAATCTAAAATATCCAATACACCTACAGAAACTAATTGTGAAACATCAAAAGATAAAACTAAAGAAATGGAATGTTGTAATGTAATGTTCGAAGTTACGAGCCAGGCGATGAAAGATTATTTAAAGGTGAAATCCGATGAATGGGTTTCGAGATTCATACAAATAATGGAGGAAGTTTTGGCGCAAATATTACAGCAAGAACCGAAATTTCTTTTAGAAGCTTTGCCCCCACCTTGGACAGTGTACGAGGCCACTGAATGTATCAAAAGAAAATTTATATTTGATAATGATATAGTTGATGCATCTACCAAGCTACTTAACGTTTTATTTGAACTTGGTGGATTGAGAGGTGTGTTTAGTTTTACTTTTAATAATTATGTATTTGATATTAAGCATGTTCCAGCAGCATTATATTTATAAAACAAGGTACTGTTAAGGTCGTGGTAAGGTCGCGTTTACGTACGTCTTTTATGTGCTGGTTATGTAACAATATCACAATATGGTGATTATTCTCAAATGCGAGAACGGTTTAATTTTTTTTTGTATTAGGTCGGAAAAAGTCTTTTTTTCGCTATGAAATTTATTGGTATTTTTGTGTACCCCTATCTGTTAGTGTATTTCTGTCCTTGTCCTTTAGTGTAGTCCTGACCTTGTCCTTTAGTGTACCCTTGTCCTTGTCCTTTAGTGTACCCTTGTCCTTTAGTGTACCCCTGTCCTTGTAATTTGGTGCACCTCTGTCTTTGTCCTTTAGTGTACCTCTGTCCCTACCCTTTAGTGTAACTTTACCCGAAAACGTGTTTGCACGGTGATCGGTTGAATAGTTAAAGCATGAAAACGTAACAACCACTACTAATAATATTTATTATTATATTATATATTATGATGTTACAATATTAAAGATTTTATTTTTAAGGTAAAATTAAAAATGATATTACTCCTGAGAAATATATGGAGATGTACAGCTTTGGAGTTTATTTAATGGATACTTTGCAGGTGTGTATTTTTTACTTTATTTTACAAAATTATTGATAATTTGATTAAATCACTTGAGATATATAAATTGCTAGAAACTAAAAATCTATAATGATAAAAAAATATTCCCCTATCTATCCGATTAATACTATAATAATTTTCTTATGTAATTAAACAGGGTCTTTTAAACGATAGTGAAGATCTCGAAACCGCTGCAGAATCATTATCAAAATTACTTAGCGACATACAAAACCCACATTTAGATCTGTGCAACCAAGACAGCTTCGCTGATGTTCATCTGGAAAGTGAAAAACGTCCGCAAGATGATAATAAAGAAAAAACAGATAGTATTGCTAGTGGTGAGTTTTATCTTATTTCTATTTTCTGTGTTGCTATAGGTCTGACTATTATTTAAACTAAATTTGAGGATTGAAACAGTTTTTTTTATCTTATTTCGGCCGTTGACGAAAGAAGGAGGTTCCATTATAAATATTTTAAAATACATTTAAATATATTATTATAACAACCGGACCTCAAACTACGAAAGTAAAAAAAGACCATATCGTATTACCAATTTTTCGTACTTTAAAATACTGATGAAAAATAAAATAATATAATGATAATAACCCCCCTTCGAAGTACGATGGTTATAAAATTCCCTATCGTATTACAAATTTTTCGGAGTGGTAAACGACATGACGGTCTATCTTATGGTAAGTGGTAAGCATCGCGCGTTATACATTAAAATTTTTAAACATAAGAAGAGGTGCGGTTACATTACTTTTCGGGAATACTTGGATAATTAATATCTATATATTATTTGGATACATTTTTAACCCCGACTAAAAAGAGGGGTGTCATAGGTTTGACCTGTGTATCTGTGTCTGTCTGTGGCATGTAGCGGCCAAACGCATGGACGGATTTAAATGCAGTTTTTTTATAATCGAAAACTATAAGATGATGTTGATGTGATGATTTTTTTTTTAAATCAAAAACTATGAGATTAGTCAAGATGGTTGTTAGCTATGTTTGGTAGAAATAGAAACAGTCGTCTCCAAGATATTGAGTTTTTATTTGGGGGGTGGAAGGTTCTTATGAAATGTTAATAGAAATACTTAAGACGTGATTGATTACATATTTTGTGTTCATACAGCCAAATTTACCAATAGAAATTTTTGCTAACAAGCGATACAGTGACCACACCCGACAACGGCCTCACGCCGATTGAGGTGATAATTTGACTTTAGAAATATTTGTTAAAAAGGATCAACTAAAACAACACTTAAAATGAACCTTATTTAAATACATTAAGATTCATGTGTAATTACAGACACGTGATAAAAATTATTTATTTTATGATATATTAAGAAACTTATTTAGGTTTTTGTAACGCATTTTTAGTCGAGCTAAGTAGAATTAGCTAAGGTATTTTTTATACTAAAATATATAATATTTACGACAAAAATGGTCCTAAACTGCTCCCGATTTCGTAAAATACGTGACAGAAAATCGTTTTTTTAATATTAAAAACTACAATTTTACAGTATTTTTTCTGAGGCCACTAAAGATTAAGAAAAGTTCTGTGCTTTGCAATTATTGGTTTCAGTACATTAAGTTTGGTTTTGTAGCATTATGTACCAAAAAGTTGATAATTTTGGACACAACCTTAAACGTGTCCTTAAAGAACTGAAAATAGCTGTGTTCATAGGTTTATTTAGTACAATTAAGAAAACAGTAACATAACTTTAAAAAAGCAAAAAAAAAAATAATAATAAAAACCCCGATAGAATAAGACCTCTAAAAAGAATAGAAATAATATTACTGCTTAATAAAGAAATTAAAATGGAAGTAAGTTATCAAGGCAAATAAGAAATTACGATATCGAATCGTATAGTCTAAGTCCATAAAGATTAAGTTCGTAAAATAGACACCATCGTCAACGTACGTACAATGGTCCCCCGACACAACGACTTCAATAAGTACATAATAATATGATTTTTTTTCTTTTTAAAGGCTTTATTGTATCGGAAGTTTTTTTAATTTATATATATTTTTTTATAATAATCTCCACTACCCAAACAAGCTAACAAATCGAAGTATATACTTTAAAATTATATATGTTACTCCCAGAATCAGAGAAAGTTGAGAAATCTGTCAATACTGAGGATCGTATAACAGAAAATACACCAAGTACTCCTATAAGAGGTGAAAACAATACTCCAGATTCCGGTAAAGTATACAACCTTAGATCAAGTAGAAAAACAAATATACAGGTATTTACATTATAATTATATCAATGTATAATATTTTTTTAGTTAGTCTTTTATATTTTGTTTTATATTTTAGGACAAAGAAGATGTTGTATTTATTCGAAATTTAGATATAGAGTCATCATTCTTTTCCTGTTTGGAGCTAAGAAAAAATTATGATAAGGGTATTTTTAGAAAAATTCTATCAAATGATACCCAAAATGAAAATCTGGACAATGTCGAAACTAGTGATCAGACTTCACCAGAAAATGCTAAAGATAATGATGTTGGTAATAAAAATGAACCCACATTTATAAGGAATATCACAAAATGTATAGAATATGAAGAGAAATTGAAACAACACTCTGAAGTGCCATATGATTCTTGGACCCACAGAAATGAAGTCTATGAAGACTATGAAGAAGAACTAGATTATGGATCAATGGAAGAAGGTTACTATATGGATGGAGAGTATAATTACAATGAAGAAATGTATGAAAGTGATGAAAGTCCTGATGAAATGTTAAAACCTTCTAATTTGGAGCCACAAGACTTACCCAATGACAATAATTATTTGAAATTGATTGTCCAAAAAATACAAAGTAACATCAAAGGCACCTATTCGGTAGTTCATAAATTTTGGTAAGTTTTAACATATATAAATATATATATTTCAAATATATATGTATATATATATATATATATATATATATATATATATATATATATATATATTTATTTCCAAAAATTTATATATATATATTTATATATATATATTTATATATATCTTAATATATATAAATTACGTGTCACGTTGTTTGTCCGCGATGGACTCCTAAACTACTTAACCGATTTTAATAAAATTTGCACACCGTGTGCAGTTTGATTCAACTTGAAACATAGGATAACTTACATCTTTTAATCTTTAAAAAAAAAAAATCTTAATTTTTAGTCGCAATATTATTTTATTGCAAATTATTTCTTTACCATTATCTGTGAATCCATACAAGTTTAACGGATGGCGTTGTATCTGTTGACTGGATTGAGTTAGTGTTCAACAGATGGCCTAATGTTAAAAGTACAAATGTTTCATATACAATTTAACATCATAACCAACACGCGATGTTGAAAATAAATTATGAATAATTTTTTAGTGTTAATATAGCCCGCCACGTATTACTTAGACTGAAGTATAAATAAACTCATATTATAATGAATATAATACAGTCAAATTATACCTGCTTCTTCGTTGAATCTATTTATGTGAGACGGATCAACCAAAAATATTGTGCACTGATTAGTGCAAAATTAAATTCAAAATTAAATTATTAATAATTTAAAATAACAAATATTATTTAAAAAAATTAAAACTATCTGCCCTACATACCTTATTTATAAATTTGTGGTGCACTCATTTGTTACCATCTTTAATAAAATAATAATAATTAAATTTAAAATTAATTACCTCAACTGTACGATAATTTTGATCAATCGTGTTCAAAGACCTCCTTCAAATCCCAATCCGGTGAATTTTTAGACCGGTTTTAACGTTTTCGTCTTCTTTGGTAAATAATAATTTCATTGTTGCAACCATCCTGTTGGTCAAGTAGTGGAGCGCAGGCGCCTAACGTATAACGGTATAGTGTCGTGTAGGTACCCAAAAAAATAGAAATACTCGAACCGAATATATTCAGCGTCAAAACAGAATAGTTCGGCCGAATACGAATTGCAAAAAAGATGACAATAATTATTATATTACTGTATGAAGGGGTAGGTAATGGTATTGGAAAATCAGTCATAGAGGTCGCCATTTTCTTTAAAAATTGCATCTATGTAAAAAAAACATAGCGGTCCACATAATTATTTTTAACCCCCGACCCAAAAAGAGGGGTATTATAAGTTTGACCTGTAGATTTATGTATCTGTGTATCTGTCTGTGGATACGTAGGGGCCAAATACGTAAACGGATTTGAATGCCGTTTTTATTAATCGATAGCTTGGTTTGTCGAGTGGTTCTTAGCTATGTTTGGCCGAAATAGAAGCAGTCGTCCCCAAAATTTTATTGGTGCTGGCGAAAGGTTTTTATACAATATTGATAGTAAAAACCTAAACAGGGGAAATTAGTGTATTCGTAGGTTCATTTAGTACAACATAGAAAAAAGTGAAATAATTTAAAAAAACAGAAAAAAAAATTAAACCCCGATACTAGATAACGTCTTAAAAGGATAATAATATTATTATGTACTTATTGAAGTCGTTACGTCGGGGGACCTTTGTACGTACGTTGATGAGAGTCTATTTTACAAATTTTTCGGAGCTAATGAATGAGGTCTTTGACTATACGATAATATCAAAATATTGTTATTTCGTTATTGGCCTTGATTAATTTACTTGCATTTTGAATTTTTCCTTTACTTAGCGGTCGGGGGTTTTTTAAATTTTTATTTTATTTTTTCTAATACCGTGACTTCTTAAATAGTTTACTACAATGTAATAGGTATATCCAAAACCTTAGCAACCACAGCAACGCGTGGCCAGGTCTGCTAGTATATATATATATCTTAATATATATAAATTACGTGTCACGTTGTTTGTCCGCGATGGACTCCTAAACTACTTAACCGATTTTAATTAAATTTGCACACTGTGTGTAGTTTGTTTCAACTTAAAACATAGGATAGCGTTTATCTTAATTTATAGTCGCAATATTATTTTATTGCAAATTATTTGTTTTTAATAATCTATTAGATCCAAACAAGTCTAACAGATGGCGTTGTATCTGTTGACTGCATTGAGTTAGTGTTCAACAGATGGCGGAATGTTTAAAGTACAAACGAATAACTTCATAATTCATATACAATTTGACATCATAACCGCCACGCGATGCTAAGACTAAATTATAAATCAATTTTTAGTCGGCCGGTAAAAATTAACTTACAATTTAGATAGCCCGACACGTGTTACTTAGACTGAATTATATATATAAATTCATATTATAATGAACATAACACAGTCAAATTATACCTGCTTCTTTTTCGAATCTATTTACGTGAGACGGGTCAACCAAAAATATTGTGCACCGATTAGTGCAAAATTAAATTAAAAATTAAACTATTAATAATTTAAAATAATAAATATTATTTTCATAAATTTAAAACTATCTGCCCTACCTCATTTTGTTACCATCTTATGTAAAATAATAATAACTAAAATTAAAATAAATATGACAGCTGTACGATAATTTTGATTCCCCTGCAAATCGCAATCCAGTGAATTTTTACACCGACTTTTATGTTTTCGTCTTTTTTGGTAAATAATAATTTCATACTTTCAACCACCACCAGTATTGTATAAAAACGTGTACCTAAAAAAAATTGAAATACTCGAACCGAATATATTCGGCATCAGAGCCGAATAATACGACCGAATACGAATTGCGAAAAAGGTGCCGAATACATTACACCGACCGAATACTTACTAAATATTCGGCGCATCTCTGATCATTATTATATTACTGTACAAGGGTTATGTACTGGTAGTAGAAAATCAGTCATAGAGGTCGCCATGTTCTTTTACAAATTGAATCTATGTAAAAAAACATAGCGGTCCACATCATTAATGAATGAGAACTTTGACTACACGATAATATCAAAATATTGTTATTTCGATATTTGCCTTAATAAATTTACTTGCATTTTGAATTCTTCCTTAACTTAGCGGTCGGAGGTTTTTTATTTATTTTTTATTTCTAATACCGTTACTTACTAAATAGTTTACTATAATGTAATAAGTATATCAAAAACCTTAGCAACCACAGCAACGCGTGGCTGGGTCTGCTAGTTTATATATATATATATATATATATATATATATATATATATATACTAGCAGACCCGGCCACGCGTTGCTGTGGTTGCTAAGGTTTTTAATATACCTATTACATTGTAGTAAACTATTTAAGAAGTAACGGTATTAGAAATTTAAAAAAGTAAAAAACCCCCGACCGCTATGTAAAGGAAGAATTCAAAATGCAAGTAAATTTATTAAGGCAAATAACGAAATAACAATATTTTAATGTTATCGTATAGTCAAAAATTCTCATTTATTATGATGTGGACTTCTATGTTTTTTCTACTACCGGTACCTAACCCTTGATACAGTAATATAATAATAATTACAGATGCGCTGAATATTTGGTAAGTATTTGGTAGTCGGTGTATTCGGCATCTTTTTCACAATTCATATTCCGTCGAATTATTCGGCTTTGATGCCGAATATATTCGGTTCGAATATTTAATTTTTTTTAGATACACGATACTATACAATACTATACGACACTATAGCTCTATACGTTAGGCGTCTGCGCTCCACCACTCGACCAACAGGGTGGTTGAAAGAATTAAATTATTATTTGCCAAAAAAGACGAAAACGTTAAAGCCGGTGTAAAAATTCACTGGATTGCGATTTGAAGGGGAAGGAATCACAATTGATCAAAATTATCGTACAGTTGATATATTTATTTTAATTTTAATTATTATTATTTTATATAAGGTGGTAACAAATGAGTACATTACAAATTTAAAAATGAGGTAAGGCAGATAGTTTTAAATTTATGAAAATAATATTTATTTAAAATAAATAATATTATTTTTAATAATTTTTAATTAATTATTTTGTTTGAGCCTCGGGTAACGCAGTGGAGATAAAATAAAAGTGGACTGTAGGTATGAAATATAAGATTGTATTAAATGTTAAATTGGTATGGAACACGAGCGTCGTGCGCGCAGCTCGGTAGGCAAGTGGCCGGGCTTCTCGACTGTTCCAACGTCATCGTCACCTCCAGCTCCCCCTCCGGCGTCTTCCGCTCCATCGGTGGTAGACCCCGCGTCCCGCGCGTGAACATCCTCCCGCCCCTTGACATCTTCAAAGGGAAGAGGGCAAAGGTTATTGAACCCCCTTGTAACAACGCCCTTTTTCGTCCTGAGCTCCGCCACTCTGGTAACGCCATCCGGTCCAGGATAAGTCCGCAGCACGCGGGCCAAGGCCCATACTAGTGGTGGAAGCGCTTTGTCCCGAAGCAGCACGAGCATCCCCTCAGTAAGCTGGCCAGAAGTCTTGGACCATCTGGTTTTCTGCTGAAGCAAGGAAATGTATTCACGTGAAAACCTTTGCCAGAAGTGCTGTCGGATGCATTCAATTCTCTTGAAGCGGTCGATGCAGCTGAGGCTCTTCTCTGGTATCTGTGGACATGGAACAGCCGTAAGTGGTCGTCCAATTAAAAAATGGGAAGGAGTGAGGGCAGAGAAATCAGAAGGATCTGTGGATAGGGGTGTCAATGGACGAGAATTTAATACAGCCTCAATTTGACAGAGACAGGTAGCTAACTCTCCGTAAGTAAAGTTGGTAAGACTTAATAGCCTTTTTAAATGATGCTTAGTGGAGCGAACGGCAGCCTCAGCAATTGCATTAAAATGAGGTGAATATGGAGGAGAAAAGGAAAATTTGATTCCTTCACGAGACATCTCATTTGTAACATCTGAAGATGAATCAGACAAAAATTTTATTAATTCATTATTTGCCCCAACGAAATTTGTGCCATTATCAGACAAAATGCTTTGCGGTTTACCACGACGAGAGACAAAGCGATTAAGCGCTGCAATAAAACCCTCTTTTGTGAGGTCAGTGACGGGCTCTAGATGCACTGCTCTGGTTGCGTGACACACAAAAATGCATAGGTACGATTTTGTCAGCTTACAGCCCCGACCCTTACGGTCTGCTATGAGTATTGGACCAGCATAATCCAAACTGCAATGAAAAAAAGGATATTCTAAAATAGTTCTAGTTAGAGGCAGTTGACCCATTATAGGTTGTATATTTTGACTCTTATATCTAAAGCATTTAACACATTGCCTGACTGTAAACCTAGCGAGATTCCTGCCACCTAGTGGCCAATAACTAAGGCGCAACTGCGCTAATAAAAGTTGAGGCCCAGCATGTAGGTTTTTTAAATGTTGCATATGAAATAGTATTTTTGTGAAATGGTGTTTACTACATACCAGTATTGGATATTTAGTATCGTATTCATACGGAGAATTATCGAGTCTACCACCTACTCGTAAGATATTTACAGAATCTAGAAATGGCGTTAATGAAATTAATTTATTTTTTCGCGGTAGAGGTCTTCCCGACTCCAAAAGGTTCAATTCCTCAGGAAACATCTCTCGTTGTGCACTGCGTAGTAAACACATTAATGAACAATGTAACTCATCTCTAGAAAGTACACCCTTTAATTTAGAATTACGAGGTTTTAAGTTGTGAACAAATCTGTTAACATAAGCTATGATTCTATGCAAGCGATTGAAGTTGGAATGATAATGAATTAATGATTGTATGATAGTTTGTGATTGTTTTATATTGGATGGTTGATCGTGAATAAAACAAGAAATAATTTCAGGTAGATCTTGTGTCGCGTTATTAGAAGGAATAGAAACCCATTTATGGCTAGGACTTTGTAAAAAGCTCGGTCCTGACCACCACAAATCATTATCACCGATTGTGTCGGCATTCGCCCCGCGCGACACAAGGTCCGCCGGATTGTCTTTTGTTGGTCAATGTTTGAGCCTCGGGTAACGCAGTGGAGATAAAATAAAAGTGGACTGTAGGTATGAAATATAAGATTGTATTAAATGTTAAATTGGTATGGAACACGAGCGTCGTGCGCGCAGCTCGGTAGGCAAGTGGCCGGGCTTCTCGACTGTTCCAACGTCATCGTCACCTCCAGCTCCCCCTCCGGCGTCTTCCGCTCCATCGGTGGTAGACCCCGCGTCCCGCGCGTGAACATCCTCCCGCCCCTTGACATCTTCAAAGGGAAGAGGGCAAAGGTTATTGAACCCCCTTGTAACAACGCCCTTTTTCGTCCTGAGCTCCGCCACTCTGGTAACGCCATCCGGCTCGAAGGACCAATGTTTGAGCCTCGGGTAACGCAGTGGAGATAAAATAAAAGTGGACTGTAGGTATGAAATATAAGATTGTATTAAATGTTAAATTGGTATGGAACACGAGCGTCGTGCGCGCAGCTCGGTAGGCAAGTGGCCGGGCTTCTCGACTGTTCCAACGTCATCGTCACCTCCAGCTCCCCCTCCGGCGTCTTCCGCTCCATCGGTGGTAGACCCCGCGTCCCGCGCGTGAACAATTTTTATTGAATTTTTAATTTAATTTTGAACTAATCGGTGCACAATATTTTTGGTTGACCCGTCTCACGTAAATAGATTCGACAAAGAAACAGGTATAATTTGTATGTATTATGTTCATTATAATATGAATTTATATATATAATTCAGTCTACACTTGGCCTACTATCTAAATTGTAAGTTAGCTTTTATAGGCCGGCTGGCCGACTTAAAATTGACTTACAATTTAGTCTCAGCATCGCGTGGCGGTTATGATGTTAAATTCTATATGAATTATGAAGTTATTTGTTTGCACTTTTGACATTACGCCATCTGTTGAACACTAACTCAATGCAGTCAACAGATACAACGCCATCTGTTAGACTTGTTTGGATCTAATAGATTATTAGAAACAAATAATGTGCAATAAAATAATATTGCGACTATAAATTAAGATAAACGCTATCCTATGTTTCAAGTTGGATGAAACTGCACACAGTGTGTAAATTTGATTAAAATCGGTTAAGTAGTTTAGGAGTCCATCGCGGACAAACAACGTGACACGTAATTTATATATATTAAGATATATATATATATATATATATATATATATATATATATATATATATATATATATATATATATAAAAATTTATATTATTATATATATAAATTTTTGATTGATTGATTGATTGATATTATATATATAAATTTTTGATTGATGATTATAACATGTTTCTTTGATTCCAGCAAAAATTCATATGAAAAATTGAGTTCAACAGAGTTTGGTCTAGATAAATGCGATATTTTATTGGCAGAAAGAATATATCTATTTATTGAAAATCTTTGTAACGCATTTAACAGGTAAAATTATATATTTTTCTCTTTTTTATTGATTTGTGTTTCATGTTTTCTTTTTGAATACATTTATATTTCGTGTGGGTACACGAAATGTAATGTATTCAAATTATAAATTTAAAATATATTTTTTTTTACATTTACTTTTATGTATCCTATGTTAATTACATTTATATTAATTTTTTTTCTATTTTAGTTACATATTTTTAATGTATCCTTTTATAAATTAATTTATTTCCCAATAATATGTATCTAGAATTTAAATAATAATAGAATTTCTGTTTAGAATATTGGAACGTGAGACAAGTAACTCGGAATATAAATTACAAGAGGTGTTTCAAAGTAAAGAGTTTGAAGGAGTCGTTATTACAGGGAAGGATCTTGAAGATTACAGGTATGGTATTTTAAATATTATGTAACATACTTTAAACATCCGGCAATTAAATACATTTTTTTTAATTTTTGTTATCTTGATATCGATATTTTTTTTACAATACCCTGATTAACATAGATCAATCTAATTTACACTAAAGATTAAAAATCGGTGAATTTTGGACAATTTTGGATTTTGGACAATTGCCTGGACCTTCTGCTAACAACTGATCCGGAAAGGTCCTGTGTAGAGGTCACCTCCCCCTTGGGAACCTCCGATCACTGTCTGGTAAAATCTGTGTTTACGTAATCCCCACCAGTTTTCGAACCTCATGGTGTTGGGCGAGTATGAAAATACAAGATAGCAGATTGGGATGAGATACGGCACTTTTTTGGGTCTTATCCTTATATATCTTCTTCTTTTCTTTGGATTCGTCGAGTTGCGCAGATGCTATAACCGATGTGGTGCATCAGGAAATGGAGTATCTATTCCTTTTTTGGCAATCTATTTCTTTTTCTGACGTACCCATCAGTGGCAAAGCTCACCCATGGTTTAAATGCAAATGTGGTCATGCTCAAGACCGAAAACATTCGGCGTATCTCATTTGGGCTGATGCTCGAAGCTGCAAAACTCCGGATGTAAGTTTAAAGAAGAGAGCCTTTAACCAAGCTACCAAGTTCTATAAAAAGGCATAGCGGAAGGCTCGTCTCGATCGAATCGGTAAGAATGGCAAAAAGTCGAGCTTTCTGGTCTCTTGCCAAAACAATCGAGTCGAACTTCTGCCAACCCTCACTGTCTGCCCTGCTGAAGCCGCCCACACAGCGACAGAGCAAGCGAATGTATTTGCTTCAGCGTACGGTATATCTCCTGGTCTGATCGGCTGGGTATCAGACTTTCTGAGCCAGAGAACTTTCCGAGTAGTTGTCGACGGGTGTTCTTCGGAACCCTTGACAATAAATGCCGGAGTGCCTCAGGGATCCGTTCTATCTGCAACTCTCTTTCTGCCGCACATTAACGGTTCGGTTTCGGTTCGTAACGCAATGTTTGAGTGACAAACTTCAGGAAGTCTCCGCATCGAGCAATGCCAATATAATCAAATTCAACGCCAGCAAAACGCAGACGTGTCTGTTCACCGCCAAAAGGAGCCCTTTACCTTTTCTCCAACTTTTCAGAATGTATCCTTGGAATACAGTGACCGGCTTTAGATGTTAGGCTTAGCGATTTCCTCGAACCTAAACTTTGGTCGGTTCATTGAGTCCAGAGCAAGAGCAGCAGCAGCAAGGCTTGCCGTTCTTGCAAAGGTTCGGCAGTACTTTACACCAGGACAGCTTCTTGTTTTATACAAAGCACAGATCCGGTCGTGTGCAGAGTACTGTGATCACATATTTGCTGGTGCTGCAAAGTCTCATCTTGCGGTTCTGGACTCGAATGGAGTGGCGAGCAAATAGGCTTATAGGCGATCCCAAATTGGTCTAAACCGACCTCCACAGGTGTAGAATTGCTAGCCTCTCAGTATTCTATAGGATACATTTTGGTGAGTGTGCGCTGGAATTACACGACCTAATTCCCTCGTCTCCCCCTTTCATCACCGGTCGTTCCGACGCACGGCAGGTATCCATCCTTTTGTTGTGGACATTCCACTTGTCAAAACAAAGTGCTTTGCTTCGTTTTTTTTACTTCGTACAGCGAAGGACTGGAACAGCTTGTCTAAGTCGGTATTTCCGGTCGAATACAATGTGGGTGTCTTCAAGAGAAGAGTGAATAAGTTGTTAAGTTAATGCGCCTTACCACGTGAGACTACATTCCACTTACCATCAGATGGAATGTAGTCAAGCATTAACCTAAACTATAAAAAAAATGTTAAGAATTTCATGAAGTTGACATATCTTTTTAAATAACCCCTCGCAATTCATAAGATATTCTTTTATCTTTTTTGAATACGTCTTTTGTATCTTTATCATTTCAAGTTAATTAAATTTTATAATCAATTTTTAGAAGTTTCATCAACAACTGTCTAGTGCAAGGAAATGTTTTAAAGTCATCTGTGAGATTAATTATCGACGCTTGCAAGGAGGGGTAACATTTAAACAAACTTTTATTTTACTATTAATGAAATAATTAAGTAAAATGATTTTTAATTTGTGATATAGTTGTAATATATTTTTTAATAAACCTGTCTATTACTAGCGTTGATTAATGTAATAATAAACAATAAGTTTTATATGTTATTTTATTTAAATTCTCGATTTCATTGAATAAGTGACATTGCGTAATAAATATAATTAAAGTTATTTACAATTATAGAAGAATATTTAGGTATAAATTATCTAAAGCCTCGTCCGTCCATCATTGCTTGAGCACAGTATCTCGGGAACTGGATGACGGTCAGAAGAAAGTCTGTTAGGCCCTAAAATACAACAAAATATAAATAATAGTTTTTTTAATGGTATTGGGTGACTCTTGTGGAATTTATAGAATTCTGGATTCAGAATAAGGTTTAGAGTTTCTATTGTGATATATGCTGTATAATATTTTGACATACAGACAATGTTAAAAATATACTTACTGATAACGGTTCTATGCAAACTGTGAAGGGAAGAATAAGGATGTACAAGAACGCTGAGATTCCCGCGACCCAAAATGCGATAAAAAGTAATATGATTAGCCATATCACTGAGTAGATTATGTTTCCCATTCTCTGAAATTGAATAACCAATTAATAGCATAAAACTTTAGTACATATATTTCATATATTTCGACATTATAATCTTATCTTTTACCATACATTTTACAATTTGTAACACTTAATTTATATTTTGATCTTTCTTGTTAAATGTTGATATATAGGTATATAGATAGTAATCAAGAAACTGGCTCGACAATTAATTCGATGTGTTTTTAATTTGGAGTTATCTCGTTTGTTTTAAGGTCACTGAAATGATATCATACTATATATCGTTAGTGATATTTAAGCAGTGCCCCAATTACTTGAGCATTTAATTTGTCGTTAACAAAAATCATCGTATTGGTTATAAAGGGTTAGCATCCCAGATCGTGCAATGACTATGATTATCCAGTTTACGAAGAGGGCTTGATATAGGAATAAGTTCACTCCTAGTCACATCAAAGGACGGAAAAATATCGATGGAAAAGGTCGTAAACGCGTTCAGCTACTCTATGGAGGGAAATAAGTTTCCAGATTGCGATAGCTTTAAGATAAGTGGAACTAACGCATTAGTTTATTAGAATTCCTGCCTTGTTAATTTATTAAGTCGTAGTAGTTATTTAGGTAGGTATATTAATTTCTCAAAAAAACAATTCACATTTGGACCAAACTATCCCGAACAACATCGGTAATAAAATATAAGAATTATTATTATAGAAATATAAGATTACAATAAAATTTGTTCTATAAGTAGTTATTTGTAAAATGTGTATTTGTCCTTGGTTGTCAGGTTACAAATACATTAGGTATCGGTTATTTAATCTTGAATTACTGAAACATACTTTTATCTTCAGGTTATTTTTAAAGCATATATATTCCAAATAGTTAAATTTTGTTATTCAATGTTGTAATAAGAACCCACTAACTAACTATAACATGTCCTATTATAGTTGAACGAGGTTAAAACTATGCGTAGTCCCTTCGGAATGGATTGTGTCATCGTTGTCCTCGAAGGCATGTTTATTTTAGATATTAGCTTTTGTTTAGCTATAAAAAATATTCTTTGTAATTGATATCAAATATTCGTAAGTAATAACTAAGTATCAATAACTAACTGATCCCGAACTTGTATATTAACTTTGTATAATAACTCCATTGAGAAAAAATCCTATTTTCCCTTGATTTTTTTTCGTTGAGTCCTAGAGGCTAGAACCCTCGTTACAACTATTCTGCATGATATAATATTTTCTGAGTACCTACTAATTATTTTAACTAATTTTAGTAATGACGTTCGGCATTCTAGACAATTACAAAAATCTTACCGATATAAATTTAACCGTTTGTCTGAATGTTATCACTTCACATATTATTTTAATAAAATTCAAACTGAATAATTACAAGATAAATATATACTTTTGACAATAATTGAATCAACGATAATCAATAAGACGCATTCATATTTATTTTAAAATATAGATACATGTTTAATACATTCCTAGGTTATTTTGATTGACATAAAAAATGGTTTTATACTAACTCATTTTGAGAATTTTCTATACCAGTAGTTCTAAATTTTAGAGTCCAAATTCTAAAGTGTAACTATCAAGCATGACAACCAGGTATCTGTTACTGATACAGGTTCCTTGGAACTGTTATGGTCTACTAGTTATGTGTGTGTATCGTAAGCTGGTTTCAATTATAATTATACTATTATTATATGAACCTAGTACAAGTACGTAGATTAATCTATATTACCTATATAATTCTGTACGTTCTGTCTTTTATTTTATTTTCTACATATGAGTAGGTTTACTGACTAACAAAATTAAACATATTTAAAAATGTTAATCGTTGGTTCTTTGTCTTTGTTTGTGTCTTGTCTTTCAAGATAATTATGAAAATTATTATATAGTAGGAACCTGTGTTCTCGCAAATTATAAGTTGTAAATTGTATCGGTATCTTATACAATACTGTCTCTACAAACAAACAGTCTACTAAAAGTCTGTGACAAAAACTGGTTGTCTATATAAAAGGAGAACACATAATTCTCAGACGAGTAGTTTATATTCTTGGACCTAAAATGAGGGAATTTTATTATTAAAACAAGGAATAAAGCCAGAGGGTTCATAAGATACAGCCGAAGAGTCACACAGATAGCAAAGTCTTAATAATTTTCTTCCCCGTATTTATTATTTGGGTACTCAGAAGCCCTAATAAAAAGCAATTTCTTGCATACTTTGCAAATGTCATTTCCGTTTGAAACCAAAATACACCTTTTCACGCCGCAAGTCAGCCATGCTTCGAAATCATGAATAGGAACCAAAAATGGGTTCGTAACTAGTCAGAATTCAGATTTTTTACGTGAATATAATAATATACCTGTTTTAACGTCTTAAGAAAGTGATATAGGGTGTGTGTTATGATATTGGTATCACTTTTACCAAAGGATTCGGAGCTAGACCTAGATTCTGACTTCTCGAATCTACCTACAGGTAATATATAATTAAACAAATATTATAGAAACTAGTTAATAGTTAGTATAGTTAGCCTTATTAATCTGTAAGTATAAACAACGGGTGTTAAAATAATTGACTCATATATCTGTTCTGTATAAGTACATTAGAGCATAGACTTTACTAGTAGCTCTCTATTCCGTTTGTAAAACTCTCTGCAAGTTTATGGTTGAAAGTCACTATTCTTTTTTTTTAATTGTAAAAATAATAAATTAAATAGTAAAGAGTTCACGAAATTTTCCTAGACCACTAAAATTGAGATCAAGCAAAATTAAATAAAGGTATTTATAAGGTATTTTTTTTAGTGTATTATATCTTGGAATAAATTCGGCGCTTATCTCAAAAACTACAGCACATGTTTTTATTATAATCCTAAGTGTCGAGATATGAATGATACGCAACATATATTTAGTATACAGTTTTACCTACAAGATTTATTCAATTAGGTCGTTCTGAAGTAAACAAATATTATTGAATATAGGTATATTTACCCGGCTATATTCACGTTACTTACCTAATAGGAATTTTCACCGACTTGTTTCGCACCCATTTGGGGTTTCTATTCATGAGCTCGAAGCATGGCGGACTCTTGAATTCTAGTTTCGAATGAGTTCGAATTTTGTCGGGCCAAATTCAAATTAAATAACGTGAATTTTGCCGGGTAAATATATATTTAATAATTATCGTGGTTCACGAAGAATTAATTATAAAAAATAACAAATATTTTTAAATGACTATCGTTAATAAAAATAAATATATAATATCTAATAGACGAAAATAACGTATATTATTGAAGCGTATTGATGTGAAAGTCACGCATTTGCATCTATATCAGGTTCATAGAATGCGTTGATGTTACTTTACATACATGGGTCTACAAGTTTTAAATTCAAACCGGTACTGCGTCTTCGAGCGTAGGTGCTACTTACTACGTCCTATTTATACATGGCTAGGTGTGCATTTCTTATTAAATATATGAATAAATTCATTATATGCAAAACTAAGTCTATGTGTTATTTTATACATTATTAGTTATTGCTTTTTTTTTATTTTTATTTAGAAGAATATTTTCATTTTTAAATCTTCACATTTAAACAGTCGCAGCCCTCCTCAATTCTCCTTTTTTTAATTTAGATATTGTGTTGCCAGTGTCATTTTAATAGGTTTTTAATTTTAAAATTTGCATTGGATTTTATCTTACTACCTATGGTATGAGTAACAACACTTAAACAAACCTTGTAGTATGTGACCTGATTACACTTGCAATACCGATGACATCAACTTTAATATAACTAAATCTAAACTGATATTACGTAAAGAATGAAAGAAAGAAGAAGAAAAAAGAACTAAAACATACCCTGTTTATTTCTTTTAGATTTTATTATTAACTTCAAAAGATATAGCAATCGTGACACAAATAAATACATCCTAATATTTATGTATAAACAACCAATTTTTTTATGAAAATTCCGTTATAAATAGAAAAAGGAAACAATCTCACCTAGTTTTAATAGTTTTATCACAAGTCACACCACAAATACACGATAGATTACCTCACGTTGACTGTTTAGGAGAGTTTACTGTTTACAACTGCCGTTAAAACTTCGTAATGTGAAGCTACTTCATATCAAACGAATAGCTATGTGACGTTGCTGAGTTAAAAATAATACTAATAGTACCTACCAAAATAATTATGTTTATAGATATCGTGAATTAATATTTTCTTGTATAATATATAATATGCCGAATACTACAGTAACATATCAAAGATATCAAGTATTACAATTACCTAGTATTTTAAAATTATCAGAAATGTTGTTATGCTTATCTATAACATAAATACCTATGACGTAGGAGATGCAGATAAATTATTTTTCTTTAACCGGTTAATTAAAACTAAGAATGATATTAATAAAATAAAAATTGTAAACACGATACACTCGTTGACGTATTCCTACTATATTAATGTTATCTATACATATAATAAAATTATCACTGATCCATTTCTGTAGAACCCAAAACAATGGTTTTTCAATTTGTTTGTTTGTATGTCTCTATGTTTGTGCACGCTAACCTCAGATACCGCTTAGCTAATTTGAATGCGGTGTTCAGGAATATATTTAAACAACCTTAACATTTAGTGTTTATTTCACCTAAATCGGTTAAGAAATAAAAAAGTTACGTCAATTTATGTCTATAATCTAATTCTATACATGTAATAAATCTGTAGAGAAGTAGTCTTTGTACATTTAAAGTACTTTTTTACTTTGTATATTTGATGTAAAGTGATAACTAACAGAATATTTTTTTCAGCATTTTAAAAATCTTTGTCTGTTTATCTGCTTGTCTTTTAGTTGTGCACACAACCCGAGAAAAAAAAATATTTACAAAAGTTTTACAGGGGGACCTTTACATAAGCAAGAGAACCCAAAACAATGTTTTTCATTTTGTTTGTTCGTCTCTATGTCTCTATGTTTGTGCACGCTAATCTCAGAAACGGATTAGTCGATTTGAACTTTTAGGGAATTTACCTATTGTCATGGGATTCACTTTACATTTTGTTTATTTTTCAACAATCGGTTAACAAATAAAGAATTTAATAATCTCTTATTGTCGTACCAGTGCTGCTTTTGAAGGTTTATAGTTTTTACATACATTAGTAAAAAACAAAGGGTACGTTTTATCAAAATCTAAATGTACGCGTACGAAGTCACAAGCACAGCTAGTGCTTTAATATAAATAAATATAGCTATAAATTTACATGTATAGTCCGAAAAACGATCACAGACTTCATGAGGTCAACTTTATTTAAAAACTCAAACATGGGCTAACTTTTTAAATTAATATTCAATCAATCAAAAATGGTTTTAATAAGTGCGAATTAGGGAAAAATAAAGCACGCAACTTCACCTAGGTACACAAATAATAAAGGATAAGGATGTTGATTCTGCTTCCGTTTCCTCTAATTATATATCAATATTGGAATTACCTACTTCATAAAATATTTGAAATAATAATGCTCAATCAGTCGCTAGACCGTTTTAATAAAAAATAAATTGCTTCACAGTAAACCGTTCAGTTTTGCATGAGAGTCGCTCAATTACTAACGCTTGTATCTTCTCATAATATATATATTTAAAGCCGGCAGGGGTATGCTTTTGGAGTGCTTAGGTATTTTGTTACCTACCTACAAGGTTTCTCAGGGCTCTATCTTAGACTGATTTCTTTTCGTAGTTCATGTTAGTGATCTGCCTACTTTTATAGACAAACATAATGAGATTGTATATTTTAATGGTGATGCTTTAATGGCACTTAAAGTAAAACGGCATCAGGTAAGGGATGACGCTTAAATCAAGGCCTCTTCTCAAATTAAAGATTATTTTTATGTTAAAAACCAGTTACCTAATGACAAAAGGACGAAACTTCTTAGATTTCGGAGACTAAATATGAAACAGGTGAAACCTAAAGTATTTTTAAATGAGGAAGCGATTATTGTATTAATTAATTAATTTCACATGGTTTCTAGCAATCGAAAGAGAAGTGGAATGGATTAGCTAGAATCAATTTAGTTATTCCTCACTGACTGCATATTTATTATACAGTTTATTATTAGATTATTATAGTTATATTTATCAAACTGGGCCTTAGAGGTTCTACACAAACACATAGATAAGTTCTCATGCTCGCCAGTGAGTATATTTATGAAAATCTTATATATGCATAATACAAATCTTAAGTACGCATAATTTTATGAATCATAACGATACACAGTTCAAATATGAGGATCAAATACAGACTTTTACTTGACCCAGAAAAGTAACTCTTTGATGGGAAAATGTACCTATAATTTTTTTCAACAAGCTCCCAACAAACGTACAAGTACATATTACTCTTTAATAAATCCAAAATGTAACGAAGGGACATTTTGAACACCCACGAATACTACAGTGTTTCCGAATATTTAGAAGATGATGCACCGTAGCTAGGGCGTAGGTATGAAGCGAAATTTTCTTAACTTTGTGGCAAATAACTTGCCGAGCTGGTGGAGAAGCACACCAGGGGTAGGAAGCAAATCTAATTTATTTTAGATTTCCTACTATCCTGCGCGTTCAACACTCTGAGATTGGCCCAAAATATTTTCCTATTGCATTCACTATTTTCCACTATTTTACTATTTTCTACCAGAACTGACTAATCCTCATTTAATATTCATGGCATCATGCATATACAGACTATACAGACTCTATTTTATAACGCATATCTTCCTTCCTTCTCCTCATCACATGAAGTTTTTATGCCTCATCATATGACAATGACTGGTTTCATCACACATCACACTTTAATTCTCAACACTTTTGAATGCCCTCTTCTTTTATCTATCGTTTTATTGACCTAACTAACATTACGCTATATATTATTTAATGGCCGTCTTTAAAGGTTTTCCTAATACATTTGAAGGATTGGCACGGCTTTGGATTAAATATTCATAGATTCTGCGTTTATTTTGTTTTTTGCTACTCAATCAATATGCCTGTTTCTTTTTGTAAAAGTCTATAAGGGTCCAGCAAATCGGATTATACCATCAAAATATTACTATCCTTCAAAGCAAAGAAGAAAGAGAGAAGTTAAAGAGAGCTTATTTATTGCCGAATCATACTAAATATGTTCTCATTTGGAATAATGGATTTTTAGTTCGACCCCCAAATGTCTTACTTCCTTCTTTCCATTTTCACAGACTAGACCTAGCGGTAAACAAACAATTACATAGAGAATAAAATTTTTGGCTAAATTCCTTATGCAAGCGTATATCCACATTGAACTCTATACTTATCCAAGATTAGGACCCAAGGAAAATACTTGCTCATACTTGGAAAGAATTGGTTGGAAATCGAAAATTTAGGGTATTTTCAGGTTTAATGAATGACCCATTTGCAAGTTCTTGTTGGCATACTTAAACGTTTTTGTTCTTAAATATTGATCTTAGTAGATAAAAGTTTTTTTTATTATTGTGATTTAATAAGATTATAATAGTTTAAGAGTGAAGAATACTAAAATCTGTTACTTTTTTCTTAATTTATTTTCTTGCTTGCTTATACCACAAAATGTTGGCCCGAAAAACAAAACAAATATTTAACGTATATAAGAATTAAGAAATTAATGGATTATAACTAACAAGACTACATTTTTGGTAATGCTTTTGTTACGCTATTAAAACGCCATATTAGACACTGGTTTGGTATAGTATAACTATGCTATTATTGACAAGGTAGATGCATTAACTAAGTCCAATAATTTATTATTATTGATCGATCCAAAGGGCTATAAGCCAGGGCTAATACAATATTACTTTGACACTTACATTTGTGATTTGACAAACAAGGCAAATGACAAACATTTTTTATCATATATGTAGACACTAGACAATTACAAAATAATCACATTCTTGAATCTTGTGTGTATTTTGAAATTAAAAGACTCACATTCCTTATTACTCTTAAAATTTCCAAAATATATACAAGTGACTAATACTTTTCATTGTCCTATTAAAAATAAATAAGCTTTCGGAATATTACTATAACTATGGCAGATTACTTCCAAGAAATGGGATGGAGAGAATTAGAAGATGGTGAACAACCAAACCATTTACTTCATATGGCAAGATTTTTAATCGACTTTGGAATGTATGATGACAATTTTTCAGGAGAATGGCCAAGGTATAGTTTTATAGCATTGAAATAATCTAAATTATTAACATCCAGAAAGTATATCTTCCCTTCCATCATTATATAAAGCTTACAAGTAAATTTTCCCCCCAATCATAAAAAATATTTTCTTCTAGATTGCCACCTCCAGCTGCAAAAGAAGCAGTAAAAAATTTAAAAGAAGTTAAAATAGAGACTGAAAATCAAGAATGTCCAATATGCTTGAAGATATTTCAAATTAATGATAAAGCTAAGGAATTGCCCTGTCACCATTTATTTCATGATAAATGTATTTTAACTTGGCTGAATCAGGTATTTACATTAAATATTTGTAATAAACAAACTCCTTGATTATAAAGTTTTTGAGTGTATCTAATTATAATTTGTTGTCAGAACTGTTTCTATTATTATTCTGTATTGAATTTTTTTATTATAATTTCCAGACCAACTCTTGTCCATTCTGCCGCTATGAACTACTTACAGATGATGAAGGTTATGAAGCCTTCAAGAAAGAGAAAAAAAGAGCTGAACAGAGAAAAGAAGATATAGAAGTGCTACATAATTCCATGTTTAGTTAATCTTATTACAGAATTTTATACATTCCACATCATACTCTAGATAGGCATGGTTAATGGGAGGGGCAATAGACACAAATGACACCAACATTTAACAAGGAGCAATTTATGTTGCACAATATATTATTTATTATATGTTATAAAAATAACTTTACACATGTATTCTCTATTAGTATTAGCTGTATGATTTTAATTTAGAGAACAAATTTTCTGGAAAATAAAAGCTTCTTAAAAAAAAAGACCAAAAATGTCTGCCATAGACCATCCACTATCCGACAATATGACTATATGATGTAACTTTCGATATCAACATTTTGTCATTAAATCTTGAGTTAACAAATCTTTCTTATTGTTTGTTACTAAATCCAAGATAGTTCTCAATAGTTATGTTATGACTTACTTAAATTTGGTGTATGTGGTCTTAAAAAAATAAACCCATTATAAATAAATAAAATATAGTATACATATTTTTATTTGCACAATAAGTAAGTTATTATTTATACTATAGTAAATAAAGTTTATAATTAATTTTTGGTTTGATATATAATACCATATTTTTTTAAGTAAAAGCAAAGCAAAACAGTATATTTATTTTCTTTTTAAAATTATCAGTTATGAAAACTCATAGGCTCTAGCAATTTTAAAAGTAACATTGGTAAGTAATTTCAATGTATGACTATCAAATATTTATGTTTTTGATTATTATACTAATTTACAATATAAATAATCTAGTCAAAGAGTTTTATAATTTCTATTGTGGTTGGTTATATTACCCCTTAATATTAGGCAGAATAATCATAAGTAACTATTAATATTATTCTTTATTAAAGTTTTTTACTCAGAACAATAACTAATGCTTTAGTTATTATTCTGAGGTTTTTTAGGATTTTTAAAAATAAAACGAAACCGTCAAAACCAACTTGACTTTCAATCAATTGAGTGTCAAATTTCGAATAAAACATTGTGAAAATTTGAAAAAAAAAATATCAAGTTGAAAATTAATTGTTATAAAAAATTATAGGTGTATACATTGCGTAAAAAATGACCTACCAAAACCGGTACGTATTTGAAAATACATATTTAATATGTTGGGTGTACTGTTTTTTAATAATTTTAATTTAGATAAATGAAAAAATATAAATATATTAAATAAAAAAAATAAATAAATTATATAATTATTTTGGAAATAGACTTTGTTACTTAAGAATAATATTTTATTTATATATTTGACGAGTTTTCTGTTTGAAACAGTGTTTGCAAGTGTCCCCCGAAGTTGCAACAAGTTTGTAAATATGGAAAAGTAACTGATTGTAAAGAAGTCGAAGAAATTATTGAGTCACTTACTCAAGCGAATTGTAAGTTCTGAGTTTTGACATTTATATATACATATAGGTATTGTAGTGATAAGGAATACTAACATATATTGTACATGGATAATATCACAATCTAATATTATTTATCTTTAGTATTTTCAGATCCGAAGAAAAGTCATAGCACAAAACCTCCTCATTTTAAAACGAAGTCGTACCATCCACGTCATTATAAGGACACTTGCGTCCCTATGACTCCATCTATGCACACTAGGTATGTTTAGACTGATAATGCACTTTACCTTTCGATTTATATTATTATTATTCACAAACGTTCTTTAGTTAATAATGCATAGAATATTTTTAGATTGCAAATAAGAGGTGATAGGTTAACACACTATTCCATTTTTTTGAGACATGAATTACATAAAAAAATGGGTTTAAATTGAACTAAACTTTATTAAATTAGATTTCTATTTAAAATCAACTATTATTTGACTTTTACAACAATTTTTTAATTTCCTTTTCAGACTAAGATACATTGGTCATTGTTCTTTGGAACCAAATAAAGCAAAAAATGAAAGGTACGTAGTTTTTTACCACTTCACTCGAAGCAAATGTCTCCAATAATATTTTAATTATTTCAGATCAACGGCCGGACTAGAATTCAAATCAACATCCGAAGAAGAAGAATCTGGAGGAATTTTAAAAAAGAAGAAGAAAAAGAAGGCAAAGGAAAAATATAAGAAGCGAGTTCGATACTTTGATCTCTTGCCCGGAGACGTGATGCTGCCGATTACGGCGCCTGTCATTAAACATACGGACTCTAATAAATCTATTTTTAATGTAATTTTAGATAATACATTTACTTACAAAAGCCATGCAAGATTCTTATCTTACAAGGCATTTGGCTCTAGCTTCTATTCGTGCTGGGTCGACTGGTTTAGTTAACCCTTTGGAAGATCGGTATTAATTTCCCTTGATCTATCTCTTTCTATTTCGTCAATTCTTTATATGCCAAAAGCCAGGTTTTAAGGTTAGGTACTAGAACTTTTACATATTATCCCATGAAATAGGTACCAAGTCCTAAAACAAGTGGAGAAGTAATCCACGCTCAAAGAGCAGCTGCAAAACCAGGCTATAAGCCACCATTGCCTCCAAAAACTGGCTTTGAGTAAGTACTATTTCTAACTTTCTAAGTTACTTCATTTAATTATTATTATTATTATTTAGATATTGCACGGCAGATAAATCAATCCTACCATTTAATCATACCTAAATATGGTTTATATACTTATACATAGATGAACAGTAAAACAGCATCCTATAGATTGTGTTGAGTGTCTACAAAAGGATTCAAATAAATAAATATTATACCGCGCCGTCGTATTGGTCTAGAGGTTAGCGCAGATGCCTCATGTACAGCAGTGCAACGGGGTTTGGGTTCGATTCCCAACAGGGACAGGCATGTATGTGCAGCATAGAAGTCTTTTTTTTTGGGTTTGATCGTTTATTAAAATATATTTGCAGTAATTGTAATTTGTTTTTCTATGCATTTGGATAGTTGTCTTACACTCTAAGACAAGCAAATAATTTGCTTACATAGGGGTTAGGTCAATTTGTGTAATTTGTACTGTGATATTATTATTATATTATTATTGGGTTTTACTTTATTTTTAATAACTTATTATTTTGTCAGTATATTCAAGCCGCACAGCGGCATAATTGTCAATAAAGATAAGTCATTCGCACCAGAAGTAGTCTTCTTTCCCGGGCCCAGGAAAATAAAGAGGTAAGGATTTATTTGAATTATGTCATATATATATGTTTCTTTATAACACCGTGGCATTGAATTTAAAATGAGAGATTTCTTTTAATAGGTTGACAGCCATTCTGACTATTAGTTAAGCGCAGACTCAGTGATTGTATTTATACATCTTTGTTGCTAAACCATCGACGATAATGCTGCTATCAAATTAAAAAATCCCATGACCATCCGTTCCATAGAAGAAGCAAATCTTGATAAATAAAAAAAAAAAAACAAAAAAAAATCTCCATCGTTTATTTACAACTCTGTATTTTGTAAGAAGTATCTAAAAAAACAACGTCCGAGCGCCTTACCTAAATAAATTATGTACGGGAATACTTAAATTTTAAAAAGTCGTAGAAGAAGTATTGTTGGGATTGGGGTTTTAAGACCCTGTGTTGATATAACAATACATAAAAATAACTACATATTAAACTAAGTAGGTATATGAATGTGTGTTGATTTTAGTAATTCAAATTAATATTGGTTGCTCTCTTCTAGTGATAAGAAGAAAAAGCCGTGCAATAAAGGAGGGTAAGATTTTGAATATTACTATGCATAAATTTAAATCGCCGCAAAATTTTATTACTTATATATTTACAAATGTATTATTTTTCAGGGTGTGTACTAGTAGATCTTGCCCGAGAAAAAAATGTCGGTTAGTAAAAAAATAAACTTAATATTTGAGGCATAAAAAAAGTTCTTTTTAATTTCATTTATAACTTTTGCTGATTACATTATGTTTGAAATAATTTTAAAATATTTAGCAATAACTATTATATTTAATGTAAGTTTGTCAGTTTCTTCTTATAATTTTTTTACACTATGTCTGCGTATAATTATTTCAGAAAACACGCAGCAGCATTAAGAAAAAAGCATTTAGCAAGAAGATCAATAAGGTATGTGACTAGTATGTCAAAACAAAATTGGGTGTCTTTCATTAAAATCAGTAATTTATTAGGTATATGCTAAACGATATGTTACTAAACGACACTCTACACTCACCCAATGGTGTTCCATCATAAACTATCATATTCACAAACCAGGTATAAGGTTTACTGACTGCTGTGACTGTTAGAAATTTGGAGGAACTGGAAACAACATACCAAAATTTCGTTGAGAGTAGATAGGTACATAAATTGACGTTTGTGAAACAGTGATTACAATAAAAAAATACCCGGCTGAGTTTGCTGTGTGGTAGTAGCTTTAACTTTAAGCTGGGGAGTGTCTTTACAGAAGGGCTCATAAGTATGGTTGCAAAATAGTCCCTCCCAACGTCCATTTTAACGTATATAGGCGATCTCTGATATGGATTCCATGTGGAAAAGATATAAGTGAATGGTAAAGAAAGTAGAAAAGTATAAGGGATACAAGTAAATATAGATTTGTATATAGATAGATATGTTCCAGCTCCTACACCCCGTACAGCGGTGCACGTGACGGGAAGCCACGGGCGCGTGGCTTCAAACACACGCAGGGCGACGACGATGTGTGCGGACTGGATGAGATACCTAGACCTGAACATGTTTGTGCTAAAGCTTTTAGTAAAAAAAACAACTGACATTACAAACCCATTCTTCAACATTCTTCTTTTAACACTCTCTTCCATTTCTTCTCTTCTTAGAAAGAGAGACAACGCTATCTCTATCTTTTCGTATATTTACAAAGGTTTATGGGCCACGACACTACTTATCTGCTTGCGTTTCTTTATCACGGTCATTTACAAAACAACCAAATAAATAAAAAATACCTATAAAGAACATTTGGAATAAAAACTTCAACATTTTTAATGGTGATCAAACAGCTTCCAAGCGATCAACATTTGTTCTTTTAATTAAGAAATTTTAAATAATAGGTGCAAATACCAGCGAATCTGAAAAGGGGTACTCTTCAAACCCACTCCCTAACAGTACTGCCGTGCACCAAGGAACGTAAATCAGAAATCCACTATGGTATATTGACCGGATCTTTTAACATGTATGACGCGAAATTCGGTAAGTCATTTCACTTAAATACTCAGCAAATACTTTCTTTTTAAAAATTGCTTCAATCTTTAATTTCATTCATCTATTTTGAAATTATGCACATGTAGATATATATTTTAGGTGGTAGATCCAAAGGCAGACAAGCCCTCACAATGAGTGTAATGGCCTACTGTCTAGCTTTTCATTACCATCCAAAACAATGGACTATGAAATTAGTTGATAATTTGATTGAGGCTGGTGATCAATGGTAAGTAAGATTTGTAGAAGAAATATTTTTTTGCAGTCTATTCTATTTATTATTATTTTTTGGTTTTTCATTTTAGTTTAGTTCTTAGGGCATCCATAAATTAAGTCATATGAAACTCATGATTTTTTCACACTACTACGTTCTTGTCATAGCTGGTGACATTTGTCGCTCCCCTAGAGTGACGACGCATATTTTGCAATCTTACACCTAGTATTTTAAAAAAATATATTTATTTCCATTTAAGTTACATTATTCCCGACAAATATACACTATATTTTATGATAATTCGCAGGACTGTTTAAAGATCATCAACTCTTATTCAAAATTATGTAGGTATATCGTGTATCGCCCCTACAGTCGTAAACCGTTTTTCTATTTTCGATTTCGGTCTCGGCGAGTAGCTAGTTAGTTTAAATTTTGAAATGTGATGTCACGAAATTCAGGACATATCCCTTCCTATCCCTTGTCACACAATGTCACACTAGGTAGACCCCGTACGTATATAATTTATGGATAGGATAAGTGCCTTGTTGTTTTCTTAGGTACATACAATGTTTGGACAAAGTTCATGATCACTCTGCAGTACAAGGTATATGTGAAGTATTGCCGTTCGGCAAAAAGCAAACTTTATTACTAAATAGGAAAAAGATGCAAGTACTTCTCGGTGAACCCGATATTGTTGGATACACAATGTCTTTAGACCCTACTGTTTACAATTTGTGCAGAGGTCTCAAGGCTTTTTTTAAGAATAATCGAGCTGGTATATTATTAACTAGGTATTATATTTTGCTTTTAAAATATTTGAAGTATATACCTATGTGATATTTGATTATAATTTATTTTATTGATTCAAGGATATTAAAAGTCGTCATTTGGAGGGATAGGATATGTTATTATATATTTGACCCTGCGGGTAGAGACGCAAGAGCGTATTCCAATTTTGCGAATGGTTGTTCTGCCTTAATTAATGTTAAGAATTTGGAATCTGTAGCTGAAGTATTGTTAGCACGGAGTATATTAGAAGATCAAAAATTCGTTCTTGCACCCGTTAAAGTATTAAAAATGGTGGACGAAAAGTGCGATGAAGATTTTGAATCTGACAAGGAATTGACACAAGCCGAAAAGGCTATGATGGGATATAGAATTCTAAATGAAAACTGTGCCATTGTCAATGCTAATATGCATTTAGGTGATAGATGTTTTGAAGATGCAAGGTTTCGTCAGGCTTTACCAATTGCTATAGTTGCGATGACGTATTCGAAAATATCACCTCCCAATACATGGTTTTCGAAAACGTTAGACAAAGTTTTGCGTTTAGGCAACAAGTTATATATGGATTGCTTACATCCAAAAGTTATGATCGATATGACGATCGACAATATACCGAACGAAATAACAATTGGACCTTACGCTTGCGAGATAATAATTTATAGAGAAAGGATTAAAGGTCAACTATTTACAACAAAAGAATGTTTGTTGAATATACAAACGGGTTTAGATGAATTCTTTAGTCACGAGTACAATAGCGGTATTCTTGATTTTAATAATTATGCCTTAGCGGTATGGAGACAAAAGGACATGTATTATTTATTTGATCCTTACCCGCGTGCCAATGATGGAACACGCTCCGTCAACGTAGGTAAAGCTTGTTGTCTAATGCTCTTAAATCCTGAATCGATGGCTGCAGTTTTTACCAAAAACTGGGATTATTTGCCGGCCACTACACAATTTTATATACATGCCTTTAAAGTGCTTAAATTAAAGAAAAGGGAACCCAAGGTATTAACATTAATATTATTTAATTAGCCCACGCTCATATACTAAGTCTATCCTTATACGTTTTGTTTTAGACTCAGATAGTATGTACACTTAGCGATGAACAGTTACCAGGTGCTAAAAAAATTAAGCGTAAAATTTTGCCCATGAGTAAAGCCCACGGCGATGGCAAGGAACTGTATCACGATGTCTTACCCATGGAAGACATGGAACCACCGATCTCAGGAGTACGTTGACGCGGCTCTTTATCTTTGTTTATAAAAATTGTGTGTTAAGACAATTTATAAAAGTTAGAACGTTTATGATAATAAAACTAAAATCAGTAAAGTTTCATAGTAGCTAAGATGTGTTTTATATTTTTATATTCCATCGACATTATGAAATGTTACAATTCAGCCTAAGGTCGACGAAGAACAGATGGGTGATATAATATCATTAGTGGACAGCATACAGGAAGACTATTTGCCACCGATACCTTTGAGATATAAGAACTTGCCTCCCGAACAGTTGGAGGAAAGAGTGGGTAAGGATTATCGGTCGACTGAATGCTTTCAGGTCCCAAAATTGGCATATATGCCGCGCCCGTATCTATTCTTCACCTTAGAACTAAAAAGTATACAAATTTTTATTAAATTTGGAATCCAGTGAACCTGGACTCCCCCACGGTGTCGATGACGCAAGTGGTTCCTCCGTGGCCTAAGCCGCGCGACAAGACGAACGAGCTGCCCGACCCCGACCCCGACCCCGAGCCCACGCCGCCCCCCACCCCGCCACCTGTAAACACACACTCACTAACATATTTCACTTTATAATCCTTTTATATTCATACCTTCTTCATCTAAATTGAATTTGAACATGTTTTATTGGTTATCATAATATATATCAGCTACCCAATTTATTTCAATCTTTCTCTTTCTATCACTATGCAATTTCACTTCAGTACTCGGACAGAATGTGTAATTCATCTTTCACACATCATTAGAACATCGTACAATATTAGAAAATTTAATTTAATAACTTTTTTTTTTGAATATGTTATATGATAATTACTATCTGCTATATCTTTACAGCCACCGGAAGGCGGAGAAGAAGAGGTAATGTGTTTTTGGCTTTATCGCGTAACTATAACATTAAACAATTTAAACAAAAACATGAAATTTCTAAAAAGGAGGAAGAAGCGAGCGAAGAGGAGGAAGACGAAGAGAGGGCGAAGAAGAGGAAAGAGGAGGAAGCGAGAAAGAAGGCGGAGGAGGAGGAGGCGCGGAGGAAGGCGGAGGAGTTACCGCCGCCTCTGCCGCCGCCGCCTTCGCCGCAACCAGAGCCGGAGCTCGAGGTGACTGAGATAGATAAAATAAAAATATATAACAATATTTTGTTTATTTACAGAATTTGTCATAAAATTTGTTTGAAAACTTTTTCAGTTGGCGCAACCGATACAAATAATGGAAGATGAAGTCCAAACTATGGAACCAGTAAATGTTGAAAGACATATTTTATTGACGGAGGATGCAAAATATCGATACAAATTGAGACAACTTCGTAAAAAGATGACTCCGCCCTTAATAGAAGAAGACATGGCATTAACAGCTGAAGAAGAACTCGAAAAACCTAGCAATTTTAAGAAATTACCGGATAATAGCCAAATTATTAGAGGAACTTCAGTCATTACCAATGGAAATGTTGTAGATGTTTTGCCATTTGGTGCCATAATGGCCATCGTAACCTCTTATAAGTACACGGTTAATTCGTGGACGGTAGGAATAGTTAATTTTGTGGTTGACACAGCTAAAAAGTTACATCAAAATAAGCAAGAGAAATTCCAGTTAGCACCCGTTCACATTATACCTAAGATTGGTATCGGCCATCAGGTGATGTTAAACATTTTTTTTAATTCTGAAATATCTATGAGTAGAAAATTTAAATTCTTTTTTATCCGGATATTCAAACTATTGTACAACTAAGCATTTCCTAGATATCTTATTACATTTCAAATAGTTTGTGCACAGCACAGCTGAGCAAAAGGTCATGCATTGTATATAACGGAACAATTTTCTTGGTAATCCACAGTTTTTTGTATGCCACATTTCTTAGTATTCCATAGACACGGATTATTCGGTGATACACAATTATTATTATTACATTAAATCTGTTGTCAGGCATACCACGCTAACATAGACGTTGTTGGTGAAGGTCCAACATGGCAACTTGAAAACATTTTGGTTCGTAAATTCCTACCCAGATACGATAGAGGCATGATAACCACAGCTACATACAGTTGTGCGATATTTAAAAGAAACAACCTATACTATTTATATGATGGAAGCGCTTGCAATGCAATGGGGTTGCGGGAGAACAATAATAGAGGAAAAGCTTGCTTCCTACGATTCCGTTCCTTACACGATCTAGTAGCTAGGTTTGTGTATTAATGTTTTAATTCTAAGAATTGTCAACTAAGGTTGGCTGCAGGTAGGCAATGTATAATGTATGTAGGTCTTTTTGTATTAATATGTTTCTGTTTTTTTTTATTTACTGAAATAAATCATATCATCTTCCTTCTTACATACATCTACATACATCTTCCCCGCAACACCTTTCGTGTGGAATATGGAAACTTGGGGAACGGTTTATTGAACGCGTCCCACCATTAGTAATATATTAGCCCATTATCAGTAAATGTATCTAGAGTCCAAATTGAGAATGAAAAATAAACCTATATAGACAGGGATTCGAATCCGCGACCTCTGGGAAGCCGTCCCATCGTTCTATCAATTGAGCTACCTTATCGCTGCCTTCTTTATTGGGACGGTGGTGAAATCTATTAAGCTTCTTTCGAAAATGCCAGAGGTCGCGGGTTCGAATCTCTGTCTGTATCGGTCTTTTTTCTCTTTCTATATTTATTTAAAATTTAAATAATCTTAACATGACTATACATGTTTAAAAATGTTTTCAATTAATATGGTTTATTCTTTACAGAGTATGCTATAATAAAGACGGCACGACGGAAGACCAACAATTCATTTTAAGTAGAATTATTGTTCGAAGATTATTGACTGAGCCGCGAATGAAATTACCTGATGATTATGATTATGATGAAAGAAAACCAAAATCTAAGAAATCCAAAATAACCATTTGTGAGACGCCAAAGTTGTCTGATAAGAAAAAAGCTTCATCATCATCATCATCCCAACTGAAAAGTGAACCCGTAGTCGGATATCAAGATTACAATGGAGTATACAGAATTGAGGGAACGACAGGATTAAATGATAAAAAGAATAGTTCAGATGTAAAATCTTGTCATTTTGTCAGTTTGATTGCAATGCTCATGGCCACAATGCATCCCATCAGAACATGGGATCAAGTTATGGTGGATACGTGTATAGAAAAAGGCTTAGAAATAAATGAAAAGGCAACGAATTTGAATGTTTGCGAAAAAAGAGTAATAAAAAATGTCATATTAGACGGAAAATTTGTAAATGTTAACATAAAGAAAATTATAGTAGTGAATGAAAACCGTGAGAAGCGTTTAGAACAGTATTTAAAAGCGGTTTTAAAAAGACTAAGATACGTAATCATACGATTTCCTTCATGTAGTATGGTTATTTGTAAAACTGATGGGTATTATCATCTTTTTGACCCTTACCCACCTAATGAATTATTGATTAGTACGAAACAGAAAGAAAAGGAGAAAGAGAAAGACAAAAATAAAAAAGATACCGAAGATGCGAAAAAATCGAAGATAGGGTCTGTTGCGGGGTGGACTTTGTATCGTTCGATTGATGCATTGAAACAAAGTATCAAAAAAGTCGTAACTTCGCCGGATTCTCCAGAATTTTACACTTTTGAATTAACGTCTATTAAAAAGGCTCCTCGACATTCGGCATTGAACTACAGACTTAGTCCACTTTTCAAACCTGATGATAATCCAAATATACCATACTTAAAACGAAGGAAAATCCGACCTATAGTAGACGAAAAAATGTACTGGTTAAATATTGAGACTATACCGTGGTCCCGCATGAACAGTGTTAATGATTTGGGATTTGAAAGAAAAACTCCTAAAACTATGTGGAGAGACTGGGACATTGAATTCACTGGAGATTTGTTCTCACTTTGGGGATCTCTTCATCCCCTAGATTACAGATTTGATGAAGTAAACCGTGGAAAACAATACTTAGCTACGAGTGTTATTGCACTAGTTATGACCAAAGCTTGCAATATCAGAGCATGGACTAGTAGTTTTCTGGATGGTATTGTTGTGGCCGGCGACAAGTATCATGCAAAATGTCAAGCTAAGATTGGTGAGTGCCCGAATCATGAAATTTCTCTTGAGGATTTAGAGCCAAAATATAATGAAATGTATCCCTATTCATTTGGAGTTAAATTTGATAAGGTTATTTTTGGGTTTGTTTATAACATTTATCCAGATAGATTTAACTTAAGCAAGGCCTTGGTGTATTTTTTTGAAAAGAATACTCTTGGGATACTAACGAGCCCTGCAAAAAATCTGGCTTTCGGTAAAATTGGAGCATCTTACTTTATGTTTGATTGTCAAAGTTATGGATCTCCAGTTTTTAGTCCAGGTCAAGGCGCATCTTATATATTGAAATGTGAAAGTCTGAATAGGCTTATTTATTGTATGGCTGTTACATTGAATATCAGACGACACGGACAACCATTTCATTTATTTAATGTCAATGTAACTCTTGCTGAAAAAACAAAATAAAGTGAATGCTATTTTTTTTTATTTACCAATTATGACATATCAATATGCCTTTTAAAGTAGTAACAGACGTGACCTTAATTTTACATCATACATGAGCATAACATATTCCACATACGTTTATACAAGAACGACATCATGCTGACGTAAAATGTACCCCTCATATAAATTGTAATTTTAATGTAGGACTATCGTTCTACATATCTTGTTTTAATTGTCTATGAGTTATGACCGATGTTAAGTAAAATCAGACCGAGCCTTTTGTATATAAAACTGCTTACGATAATATATTTAGATCTCTTACGTCATACTGAACAAATATGATTACCTAGGTAATTTAATTATCAAATGGTGAAAAATATATTTGCAAGTTTAACTCTAATTAAAACATTGTCACCAAAAAAATACCTGAAAACATACTAAAACATTTGTAGGAACCATTAAAAATGTTTTTAAATATCTAAGTGTTTGGCTATTCCTGATTTGTAATATTCAAGTGAATATTACATATTAAAATAAAATTATTACTTTTTATTGAAGTGAGTTAAGTATTAAAATGGGCATTTAAAAAGTATGATTTAATTTATTTTTTCAATTCAACACCTAGCCGTTCTAAATACTGAAAGAGGATTATTAAACAATGCAGCATGACAGACACATAAATTGGAAAAATTAAAAAAAAATAGACATAAAAAAACAGCGTCATTTGAAAAAGATGTTATAGAAGTTGTATAAGAAAATAAAAAAAACTGGCTAAATTCTCATTAAAATTAAACATTTGAAATTACTAAATGTAGTCAATATTTTAAAGTAGGGATTTTTTATAGCACTAGTTGTGTAATCTACAATAAAATTGCAATATTTGTTATTGTTATAGAAATATTGCCCATTAGTTTGGATGCAAATGCATCATGACTAATAATACAAAAACTATAAGGGCCAATGGTGAAATTAGGTACTTTTCACGGCTGGCCTTAATTTTTGTAACTTGTAAAACATATAACAATCATTACAAATACAATTGATTTCAGCTATTGCCTAAGGAACTATACTAAATGTATCAAATATTTTGGTTGTTATGATTTTCTTATAACATTCTCCAAATAATGATTTGATTGATTATTCTGTTTTAAAGATGCTTGTACTAACTTATAGCTATTATAATAATAATTTGCATATTAAAGAAAAAACTTTATGAATCTTATGATTTTATTATAACTGTAAAAATCTTAATATACATAATGTATCATATTTTAAAAGTAAGCATTAGCCTACAAATGACTTTATTCAAGATCAGGTAAATTTTCATCATCAGAGTCGCTTTCCATGTCGTCAAATGAGGGCTTTTCGGTTTTGTCGCCTGCACCGCCACCCATTGAGCGAAGCATTTCCTCGATGTCATAGTTATTCCCACCACCACCATCTTCATCTTCGTCGTCTTCATCTTTCCATTTATTAAAATCTATCTTAAGATAGTGTGGTTTCTTTTTATCTTTGGTTAAGGAAGGCCAGTAGGACGCATCCTTTTTTTCTTTTCTAAGAATCATATCTATACAACGGCCTTTAACTACAAAGCCGCTATTTTCAGGAAGAATAGTATCATATAATTGTATGGTCACCTCGTGGGCCTTGTTGTCTGGAACATTCACTCCTTTAAAATAAACGGAGGCATTTTCTATTTTAATAGTTGGATTCTTCGACTCCACGATGAATGTGAGAAGTACGTCTTCCTTGCGCTGTGCCCATAGCACGGGGGGAGGAACTGGTGCTTCGCCCGACATTATAAAACACACGTGAGGGATAGCACAAGAACTGCTTACCACGTGAAAGAATTGATCGAATAGTGTACACTGAACACGAACTTATTTTGAAATCACAATTTAATTTTCAATGATCGAAATTCTATGCACCATTCCCCGACTCGCCGATTCATTTATGGAAAACGGTGTTACCACTATATGGAATATGGATTAGATAATTTTATTCATACTATGTAAGTCGATAGCATTATTGATTAGTTTTAATATTAGTAGAAAATAGTATTAATATGTTATGATTGTATTTTCTCATGAAAAGTAAATACCTGTGTTATTATAGCAAAAGCTTAAAGAAATATAACAAAACGTTATCATTTTGAGGTTATGTTAAATTACTAAATATAAAAAAATAATAAATGGTTTTTTAATTAAAAAAACATAATACAAATTAAAAAACAGACACATTATTTCTTTCTTTTTTCAGCAGTCTATAACACTCATTTTTTTTCTTTACTTTACTAATAACGTTAGACAATCCAGAATATTATGTGGTAACACTTAATACGTTTAAAAATTACGTTATTTTATTCTAACTTACTTCGACATTCGTAAAAGAAAAAAATACGTAATTATAATTCCAAATTTAAAATGTTGTTAGTTTTATTGATCATAAAGAATAATGAGGTTTACACAATTCAATGTTTTCTGACTTTAAAGCTTTCTCATGAATTATAATACAAGTACAAAAAGTAGCGTTCTGTTTATGGTAAACAAAACAATCTTTAATTTTTTGTTATATAATGGCTATGTAATAAATTTGTAGCCTGATCTTCTCTCAATTATTTGGGGACGGTCGTCGTTACATAGTTAGCATCTTGCAAGACATTTGACAACCTTTTATTGTTGGGATTGCCACCACCTGTTGTTCTTAAGTGTAGGATCATAGGATGGCATTAACTAAAATTTTTGTCTTTTAGGCGGCTGTTAGGTCCTATTATAAGCAGCGACCTCAAAGCTTATCACACTATAATATACTATAAGAAGCTAATAGCTTCTAGGTCGCTATAAGCGTATACTAGCGAACCCAGCCCGCTTCGCTGGGCTAACCCTTACTTTACCTGGTGGCGAGTTATATCAGTGGGCATAGCATATTCGTTTTCTTCGAGGAAAAATACATGGTCATACCAATTTTTATGACAATCGGTTGAACGGGGCGGAAGTCGATATTTGACAGCGCCGCCTGGTGGCGAGTTACATCAATGGACATAGCATATTCGATTTCTTTGAGGAAACATACATGGTCATACCAACTTTTATGACAATCGGTTGTACGGGGCGGAAGTTTATATTTGACAGCGCCGCCTGGTGGCGAGTTACATCAATGGGCATACCATATAAACCTTCTCCGTGGAAAAATACATATACATACCAATTTTCATAATCATCGGTCCAATAGTTTCTGAGTTCATCGATTTCATATATACAAACATCTTTCTATATATATATAGATTATAGTGTGATGTCCTATTAGAGTATCATTGAAAATAAAATATGTAAGTTTCTAATGTTTTATTCTTACGTACATATACAATAATAATTATTTATTTCTATTTAGTACATAAGTGGAACGGCAGAAAAATGTCCTTATTTTACGTTTACATAAGTTTTTAAAATACTAAAACTTCTAAATAAACAAAGAGTTAATAATGCTTGAGTCTTGCATATCTTGTAAGAACACATGCACACGTAATTAATATATTATTTGTTTTATTTTCAGAGTAATATATATTTTAATATTAAAATTTCTATGTTTACCCTAATATGAATGGACAGCATTTAATATATGAAAAACCTACTAATTATTAAAATTAAAGTACATTTATGTACTTAGGTCTAAAACTATTCCACTTTTGAGAGATTATACAGCATATAACTTTATAACATCCTCCAAGTTAATATTATAAGACTATGTGTTATTTCATATTCTTTGAGATCCCAAAGAAGGATTGAATTTGATCTTTCAAGATAATTTCGAAATAAAATACAATTTAAGCACAGTACCCCTAGTACGAGTTTTGACATTATGTGAACTATGAGAATTTAACAAATCGTAAAATTAAAACATCGAATTTTTATAAACTCCATGAATCAAAATCGATTGGCATATTGAAAATAATAATATAATATCACAGGACAGATTACAACACATTGATCTAACCACTAAGTAAGCAAATTATTTGCTTGTGGTAAGGATGTTAGACATAGACATAAATACATAGAAATACACATTTGAACTTAATAAACGACGAAACCAAGAAATACAGAGATTTATCAAAAACATGCCTGTCCTGAACCCGAGCACCACTCGATGCACTCGATCAACGGGGCGGTTATAAGAATGATATGTTCAAAAATATATTTATCTTTAGTTATTTAGGATCCATAAATAATCTCAAATAATATAATTTTAAACAAATTATTTTAAATATGTTTGTCAATAGATTTATATAAATATAGAATGAAAAAAAACCGATACGGGCAAGGATTCGAACCGCGACTATTGGGAAACCGTCCGTTTAAATTCATAGAATGGTATAATAATTTTATGTTTTTATTTTACTATTTGGTAAACTTTCATAGTTTTCGTAACATCTAAACTCATACTAGGGGAAAAAGTAATTGTATAAAAAAATCCATAAATACACAAGAATCACAGTTATTTAAAATAACAAACTTAACAAACAAATATATTAATTGTCACTTATAAATAGAATAATAATAAGAACTATTATACTTGTAGTTCAAAATATTAAAAAAATATTTAAGCTGATATACTAATGTGTATAGTCATAATCAGACAATGCACAAACTTGAGATTAAAATTAAGCTGCGGTTGTAGAGCTTACTAAATAAAATAGTGTTATGATTGCACTAAGATATTAAAATATATTTTTAAATGCATTATATGACTAAATGACTTATCTTTTGGCTTTAATAAGGTTTTATATTGAAAAAGTTTATATAACTTCCGGCTGAATGATTACTGTTTCTTCCACCAACTTATCATTTGGCTGCCAGCAACTTTGAGAACATGTGAATATAAGAACAGATAAAAAGTGTAAATGTGGAAGTGATATATTGTTTGGTGAAATTGATAAAGTTTCTGCAAAGCCAGGAACTAATTGAAGTTCACAAATGAGTTGTGAACCGCAACGTGAACAAATAGTTGGCCGACAAGAGCACTCTTGAGCACTGTCTTTTGAAGGTAAGGGCGCTCCTAGAAGTGGCGCTTCATCGCGAGAATATCTGCCAAAAAAAAAAACATTGTATAAAATGTATATATGATTGTATGAAATATGAATTGAAACATTTTGTATTGAAAAATTACTTAATTATTAATGATCCCATTATTTAACTTTTATTTAACAAATACAATTACATATATTTACCTCAGAATCTGTCCAGGATTAGCCTTAAGACGTGTCAGGAAAGCATGAAATAGTCTATCTCCATGTAGAGGCGTTGCTTCTTCATATGCTTCATCATCACACCCTCCTGCCTTATCACCCATACCTACTTCTATTTCTGTAGAAGTGCAAACTTTTATTTAGATAAGGTTCTTCATAAACCAATTAAAATATCTTTATTCAAGTAGGCATTTACATACACTTTTAAATCCTCAATGATTACATTAAATTGGCCAGTATAGTAACAACAACAAGTCATTACTTTTAAATACAAATTTAAATTTATTCTTTCATATATATAATTGTATAGTTCTTAAGTCAATATTATAAATGCAGTTATAATATTGACTTAAGAACTTAATAAATATTGACAAGAGGATATACTCTTTTCACAGGGTATTTTATATATTGTTTAATAAATAAATTTATGTAAATAATTTTAATAAGTGAATAATTTAAATGAATAAGCAAGTACCATTATCTCTTTGGTATTTGTTGAGCAATTCAGTAACTTGATCATCATCAGATGCTTTATTCCATTCTTCTTCTACATAAATATATTTGGGAACAAATTGGATTGGTCCCAGTAAAAGCCTGCTTCGGATATCTGGGGGAAGTTCTTCAGTCTGAAATTACATTTTTTATAGGAATTTGAAAATAATTTTAATCTAAGTTATTGTACATGTATACAAACACACTTGATTAAATAACTGCTGCATGTTATTCATGGGTGTTGTTGGTGTATCTACTATGACCAGTCCACACTCATCACCACCTTCCAGCTCAGCTGCTGGAACAGGAACACCTACAGCTCCCACTGCTCCTGGATTTGTTTTGAAAAATTACTTTTCCTACTTAAACTGTTTCCTACTTAAACTGTTCTGCAGTTATTTTTAATAAATGTAATTCAATAATTCCAATTTAGTTTTAGGATAATATGAAAACTAGATCAACAAACCTTGAACTGGAGACAGATTAGCATTATGCGCATCCACTTGCAGGTTACCAAGAGCTTGTTCTACTGCCTCTAGGTCGTAGGAATTACTTTCATCTTCTTCATCTGAATTTCTTTTAAAATTAAATGCAAGTGTTAAAATACTGTATGTATATATAATGTAATATACCTATATTATTAACTACAAATTTTTATTTCTTGCAGAGATACACAAAATGTAGGGTTGAAGAATAACTTAGATTGAGAAATACTGTGAATATAAAAGTAAGTAATATACCTTTGCATATTAATTGGGCTATTATCCATGTTCATGATATTTCCATTAGTTGCATCACCATTATCATTTTCATCCCAATCATCTGAGCCCTTACACCAGCTCAGGTTAGTTTCCGCACACGGCATCATCACAACAGCACTTGTATCACTTGGTTCATCTTTAATTTCACTTCGAATACAGGTCCAACTGTAAAATACATTGTAGTATGAAGTGAGCTACCAGGCTGATTTCTTGCCAATATCAAAAAGGTGGAAAACTAAATAACAAATGTATATGTTTCAAAAGCAAAATTAATGATTGTGGCTCTAAATATGTCTGTTTATGTTTCTTCATATAAAATATATAAGATACTAAAAATATTGAAAAATTTTATTGATTTGGTTACAACTTTCATGATATAAAATCAACATTTGAAGTGTATTTTTTTCAAATGTATTTTATAACCTCTAACTGACAACATCATTGTGTTGCTATGGACAGTGCTAGAATGTTTTTCTTTAAAAATAATATATAAATGGTGCTCTTAAAACTAAATAATTTAAAATACTAAATTAAATAATTACTGTTTACATATTGGTTGCCAAAGTAAATATATTTTGTCTACAATTAATAACATAGTAAATGTTTTAAAGTTTTCATATTTAATGAACCCGTAACTACAAGGGTTTATAAGTCTTTGATTCCAATAAGGCATTAAAAGTTAATTATCAATTGCATAAAATAACATACCTTTCCGACCGGTTCCAGCAGTGAGAGTTTATACAGGCAAAAACATATAAAGTTCTATGATAGACTGAACCTTCAATAGGAGCATAGCACTGCACAATAAGTAGCCTGTATAAGCTGCACAGTGGACATTTAATGTGAAACTGTATATTATCAAGTGGAGGCCAATTCTAAAATATAATATAAATTCATGATATTATTGAAATCACAAAGACTGCTTAGATTACGTAGGCTAGATTGTATGGACTGTTCTTTAATAACTAAAGTATTGGGTATGGTCAGAAATAAATTAACTTTATTCAGATATATATGAAATAAGATATTTTCTTACTGGTGATCCGCCAATTTTATTGATCGTGTAGTTAAGTTGGTTAACACTTTTGTCACTAATTACATCTTCTTCATATCCTAAGTATATTTTTCCTTGATACTTCGCCATTTCAATGCTTTCTTCAAGTCCATGTATTACATTCAAACATTTAACATTTGGATATTTTAAATATTTTAACTTGCCTATACTGACAGTTAACACTTAACATGTTGACACTTGACATTTACAATTTTGTGTTTTTGTGTTTTCATCCTTGGCTACAAACAAAATTACGTATTGTATAACTTATAATATGTATAAAAAATTGTGTTTCATAAATAAACAGCTTGTTAGTCATAATGAACATTTTTCATTTAAGATAAACTTTAAAGAAAACTAGAGAAAAAAAAAATATTGAAGAAGTGCTACTCGAAACCTAAAAGAGTCTTTGAGTTATGAGAGAGTCAAAAGTAGATCAAAATGGTTCGTGTAATATTACATAAGGTGCGGTTCGCCAGTTCTGCTAGCTTAAACTTGGCTAGAAAGAATTATTAAAAGAAGTGCTACTCGATACCTAAAAGAGTCTTTGAGTTATAAGAGAGTCAAAAGTAGATCAAAATGGTTCGTGTAATGTTACATAAGGTGCGGTTCGCCAGTTCTGCTAGCTTAAACTTGGCTATACACGCTATCGCGTGTCTAAATAAGAAGGGTAAAGTAGTTGAAGGTCGAAAAGTGTTTATTGGATTTCAAAAATATTTAAGATTGATTTTTTTATTACATAGAATTTTATATGCATTGATAAAAGTAACGGATGACACTATCCATAGACGGATTTGAGAGAAGAAGGACTTTTTCATGATAATAATATTATGCGGTTAAGAAAAATAAAAATACTTGTTTTTAATAGGGAACATGCAAAAAATTTAAAATGGTTCCAAATATTTTTTTCGATTACTTATTATCATCTTATTATAATAAAATCATTTTTTTTTAATTTACTAACCATTTAAGACCATAAAATAATTTGTGAAAAGTGTAAATTAAGGGAGCGAAATTCAAAATTCCAAAACGCGCCATTGGTCGAAAGGAAATGTGACGTCATTTGACACGCCATTCAAATTATCGGCGTCGAAGTTCATACTGTGGTGTCAGTGTTACTGACAAAAATAAATAATTTAAACCTATATTTTCGTGCTTAAAGTTTTTATTAAATGATACAATTGTTTAGGTAATTATAAAAACATTATTTCAATACTCAAACAACCCTAACAAAACAAATACCTACAAACTCTTTTTCAATGGCATTTAGCATGCTACTACACATTACATTTTTAAAATGTTTCTTCCTCTGAATCATTTCCCACTTCACTTGACTCAGATAAATAACTTGGTTGATAATCAGCAGATATAGAAGATATAAGATGCTATAGAAGTATTATCAGCTGTGTTGTCGGTAAACAATTTTCTTTTTAAAACAGATAGTTTTACTGGTAAAACTGTTGTGTACCAATGTTGTGTGTTGAATGAGGAAATGGTAACAATGCTACATTTTGTTTTTCAGCAGGTATATTTACATTGACACCTTTACTTCCATACTTCGGTTAAATATTAACTAGCACAGCTTAGTCCTTTGGTAATTTATCTTCAATATGGGAAAAGCAAGGCTCTGCCTTATGATCGTCACATTTAATAGGAGAAGTACTGAGTCCTGGCTGATTAATATCACAGACATTTGTATGGGCAGTACTAGGACTTTCTTAGAGTACCTATATCACTTCTTTATGAAGGTCATCATTTTTTAAACACTACTTTTGATAACTAACTCTGAAAGGGCTTCATTAACCGATGTCAATCTTTGCCTTTTGACTATGCACATTCATGAGAATGTTCTCTCAGCTGGTGTTTTTGCCACAAAAATATATGGGGCACAACTCTTTTCTTCAAACTTACATTTTTCTTCTTGTTGTTTCGTTATACATATTATATTCAATACAATTGGTTGTATCTTCCTTTTCCTGAAATAAATCGACAAAAATAAAAATTTCGTAAAACCAAAAAAAGAATATGGTTTTTATAGAAATTTATACTGAAATTTTGTAAGCTAGGTTATGTTAATTTTAAACTCTAATTTTCTAATGTTCTATACTTAATATATATTTAAACTATTAGATTAAACTTATTATAAATAAAGTATACTTACGTTAAATTGATCTTCACAACCATATAAACAAGATTTAGGACATATATTATCCCTTTTAATTACCATACATCATTGTTTTTGTATTTTCGCATCTCTTGGAATACAAAAAACACTTTGTCGGGTGTTTTTCTAATACTATTTTTGCACTCCGGTAATATACATTACTTGTAAGATGATTTTCATCTTCTTCCATGACTTGTAAAGCAATTAAAACTTAAAATATGTATGAAGTAACTAAAAAGTTCATAGTAAACATTCACTGGACGTGTCATCGTGACGTCACGCAAAGCGCGCGCAAAATGACGGCGTTTGAACTTCTTAAATTTACTCAATGTTTTAATTTTTAATTTGAAAAAAAACTAGAATCTTTTCAAACCTATTTATATTTTTTTAGAGAGGTAAATGATTAATTTACGTCAAAAAAAATTACATGAATGTTCCCTATTGTAAAAGTATTTCACGATTTATATAGAGGTAAGTAATTAGTACAAGAATGTACATCAACACCAAAATATTTTTGTCACTGAGTAATTTATTTCAATTCCTAGGTCAAATAGTAAGGGTTCAAAATCATGTTTAGATATTCGTGACTCGTGAGATAGTCCATTTATCTGTAATACATATATGTGGGTATTTTAAATTGCATTATGAACTTTGTTTAATTTTGTTTATGTTTGAATGTCTATGTATCGTCTGTGACCCGAAAACTACTTAACTAAACTTTTTACTACATAACATAAAATAATGGTCCTAAAGCGATTTTCTACTGTTACAGTTGTCAGAATCTAAAGTACAAAACTTCGTAAGTGCGATTAATTTGACTGAACAGAGTAACGTTTTTATACTGCTCTTACTTAACTTATATTGTATTATTGTCTCCCAGCTGTCTTGTGCACTTGTATTTAATGCTTCCTTACTTTACAACTTAAATAAAACATTAGAACATTGTTTAACTAATTTCACAACAGCCTATTTTGGTTGCTCATTCAAGACAATAAGAACTGAACACATATAAATAGAGCTCAAATATCTGTTACCTATACAGTATACTGTGCTACATGTTAAATTGACCTTTTTGCGTTTAAAAATCTCATTATCGGTAATCTTTAATCAAGAAAGCGGCTCGGCTTTATGGGACCATGGGTTGCAATTAATAAGGCTAGGTACGCACTAAAAACAAATGGATACCTCATGGTCTGACATGACATGGTCATGGAATGACGTTTAGGACCGCTTTCACACTTAATATTTAACAGCGATATGACACCGATGTACCTAACATATCAGCACGTTTACGTCAATGAAACATCACATTAATAAGACCATTAAATAATACACAAGTCCGTTAAATATATATTTTTATCTCAAAACATTAATTAGTCAACGTCTTCTTTTCCATTCGTATTATTGTAATTTCTCTTTTAATATACTTAATACAAGGCTTAATTACTTTGTAGTCTTTTTATACACTGTTACTAATGTTATATTTGAATCGCTTAACTCTAATAATAGTTCTAGGTTATCATCTAACCGTATTTTAATTATCAACACCTTTTTTGGTCACAGTTGAAGGACAATATAATATATTTACATAATTTTAAGCACTTATTTTTAGTGCCTCATCAATTATGAAATAACGCGATTGTAAATTATGTTTATTTGGATGCGTTGATCAACTTATCGTATTTATAAGTGGTATAAAGCTTGTAATCTTAATAAAACTGTTGAGGTTCGTATAAATAGGTAATTAATATTATTGGTAATTATAAGAAATAATTTATAACCTCAATATACTTATATAATATATATAATATAATATATAATTTATGCAAATTGAAATATAATCCATGAAAATCTATAAGAGCATATTATTTCGGTTTATTAAATAAATCATGTATTCATAACATATTTACGACTAAACTTAATTTTTTCTATAAAAAGGATATTATCATGGATTCACACTAGCAGCTAAATATTAAGTAACAAAGTAAAAATTCATGCCCAATCGTGGTAGATGTAAATATTCCATAATATAATATTTAAAATAGCTTTATTAATAATTAATCTTACATTTAGGAATTTAAATTAAACTAGCAATTGCCAGCCACTTTGTTTGTTTCCCACATGTTAGGGTAAACATGGGTAATGGCGTTCACCGGGTAATACCACTCACCTCTATAAGTCGATAACAGCTTTACCCAGAGCCTCGGGTACTTATTATCGGGCCTTATCACTTTACTATGGCAAAGATGATTGAGTTTTGTTTTAAATTATTCATAACTAAATAGTTATACACTTTATTAATTTTCATAATTATAATAAAAAAACAAAATTTTAAAAAATACAGGGTTTTTTCCTTTAGTGAGCTCCATTCCCCCTTCTTCCCCTATATGTTAAAAGTTGACAGAGACCGTAACCTGTAACCTATATTATATAGGTAGGAGGTACTTATTCTCAACAGACCAAACATATTGTAAAATTATTTTGAGTTCTATACCTATCACACACCTACACATCGACATGTAGCATTTCTATATAATGAAGATTTTGTTTGGAACTATTTTATCATATATAGGTTAATCTTACTTTAGGATCTACTACATTTTAGTAATTTTTGTTTTTGGGTCGCATTTGGTCAATTTCTTGTATAAGGAGCGGTTGCTCAAGGATTTGCACATTCATTTCAATCGCGTGGGAGACCTCGAGTTTACCAGTTCCATATAACTATAAGTTTAGATATCAATTGGACATTAACGCGATTGTAAACGTTGTTGTTACCATTGAATTATATAAATATCATATTTATTATTTAACATAAACATAAATAATAAAATGTCAGCTTTTTGGAAGTGTCCAACTGCTCTAATACTAGTACGTTTTCAAACATGTTAAAGTTTTTTTTAAATTTGTATAACGTTCGACTTATTTCTTTTCGGTCTGCAGGTTTTAAGTATTGCTGTACAAATAGAAGCAGTGACAGTGAATCCATTATGTCCGACAAATAAAATTGCTCCTCATAGAAGGGCAAGGCGATATAAAAACGACCAACCTAGAACATTTCACGCATATTATGATTTACTGAGACCTGATGGTTCGTATGATGTACCAAGCAGTTTGCAAGAGGAGCCTCAAGAAGACGACCCTGCTGATTGTGGAGAAATAGAGGACTATGATGAAAACGACGTTAGTTCAGGTATGTTTATTTAAAAAAAAATAATTATAAATATAAATAAACCTGTTCACGGCTTTGTGGGTGCATTAAATAGAAAGGCCAGAAAGTATTTCCTGTTTGATTTTAAAGAAATAAATATGAAATAATAAAATAACAACTATATCACTCAATGTATTAACTAGCTAAGGACAGCTACTTCGTCTGCTTTACCTCCTGAAATAATTAGCAATCTGTTATCATATAATCTGTTATATGAAAAACGATTAATTGTTAATATATTTATTATTTATAATTGTATTGCTATTATTTTACTTTATTTTATATAATACATATTAAGAATGAGAGAATGAAAATATTAAAAATGAAGCTGTAACTGAAAAAACGTATAATTATTTAAGTTAAATATTAAAGAGAGAATAATTGGTTGAAAAAAGAAGATATAATTTCACTTTTTTCATCCGTCGGTCTGAATATTTGCCTATCATTTAATAACTAAGTACTGCACCAGGTTAGATCTGTAATCTTTTCATTGTGAGAAAGTTTAAAATCCAGATACCTGTATGATATACCGATGATGTACCTACCTATATGTTTCTAAATATATATATATATATATATATATATATATATATATATATATATACTAAATTGAGTAATTACTCACCAAATCTTACATTACGGAGCAATCGCGTAATTAATAATAAAGACCAACGGACATTGCAAAACAACACATTTGTATTATTGAGAACACAATGAAAACTAAATGTAGGAATGTTATATAAAGAGGAGGAGCTTAAATGTAGGTTGTTTATTTATTATTTTATAATTTAGTTTTCCCGATTTAAAATCTCTAATAGATTTACTTGTTGCTGTTGAGATTGATAGCCGAAGTTTTTTGTTAAAAAAAAGTATTTATATGTAGAATTGAATATTTTTAAAAATTATAATGTAATGTATTGTTTTATCAGAACATAATAAATACTCATGTTTTTGTTAATATAGTTAGTACACAATCAACAAGGAAACAAGGTCATAATAACAATAGAAAATATGGCAGACCGCCTCAGTTTTTCAATAATTTCTATGGGATTTTTACAATACCTACCATACCCCCTAAGAGACCAACTCGTCCACCAGTAGGAGGGTATTTTGGAACTAATGCATACAATCCGCCGAAACCTTTAAAACCTACAGGTAGGTCACTTTATTTAGAATGTCACATATTTCACAATTAATCACAAATAATGTACCCGGAAACAACAGCTCGGAACTTTCAAGGTGTAATTAAATGTAGAAGTCATTAATTTTGTACTATTTACACGTGTAGTTTAAAATATAAATTAAAAACATTAACTTACTTCCCAACTTCTTTTTAGCTCACTTAAAACCAGTTCGAGAGGACGGTCAAGAGCCTCATATGACGTATCGACCTGGTTTAGTCGGCGGTCCCAGTGGACATATAATAGGCCTTCCCCAGATTAAACCTACGCGTCACTATTCTGAAACCACAACGCTTAAAAAACAAAAAGTAAACCACATACGCGATACCACTACTCAAAGCAACAAACAGAATGGACAAAGAAAACCCAATAGACCTCCAGGGTTGATAGGTTCTTTTATAGATTTATTATTTTAATAAAGATGATTTATTTATAAACATATTGTCCTCAATCCTATAGTTCGTAACCCTAAGTAACTATATTTACGTTCCCATAATGTACCAAGTACTTGCGAGACAGTCATTCGTACTTTACCTAGATGTTGTAGCCTTGAGGGTTAATGTCTATTGAAATGTCGTGCTTAAAGTTGCTTTGTTCTGGTATAACATTTGTGTGAAAAAATACAAAAAGTTAGGAATTTAAATTGTCTGCAGTACATTAGTGGCTCAGATGACTTCCTACATATCCTGTAATAAGCACGTGACGGCCATGTTTTAATAGGTTGATTATATATGAGCTTATGTTTTTGTTCGTTTATCTAATTCATTCATTTAATTAAGGAGTGATGATATCACCGTGTGGTTAGGCTGAACATGTCGTTAAACCATTTAGACTGACTCCAAAGTACACATGTGAATTCAGTTTAATAGTGTTATAAAGTGCTCGATGAATATTTTTTAAAATGTTTTTTATTTATGCCGTTTTGTTTACGTTACTTTCGAACTCTTTTTTCTGCGAAGGTAAGTGCAACAGTTACTTTCGAACTCTTTTTTGTGCGAAGGTAGGTAAGTGCAACATATAATTAGTTTAAGGTTGTGGAATTGTTGTATATTTCCTGATAACAAGTTAATATTTAATATGTTATTTATAAATTTAAAATTTTTCAAAAATATTGTTATTTTTTTAGAAATAAATCCATATTTGGAGGCTCTTAATAATAAGCAGTGGAAAAGCATCCAGAGGTATGTAAAAGTACGTCCAGGTGCTTTTCTTTTCTACTGGTTCTATTACGCGGATGGGTATTCAAAGGGAGCTGAAGAAAAACCACTTATAATATGGATACAAGGTGGACCAGGTCTAGCAGCCAGTGGGGTTGCCAATTTTGCGGAGATTGGACCACTTACTATGGATATGAAACCTAGAAATCATACTTGGGTAGGTAAGTTTGCTAAAGTTACACAAATAATACTACAATCTCTCTCTTATATGGTTCTACTATTAGTTGTATTTGTACCAAACGTTTTTCATATTTATTAAGAATTATAAGAAAATCTGTTTGTTAGTCATATTTTTATCTGTTTTAGGTGAATGGCCGAAATTTATTATTAATAGATCATCCAGTAGGAACTGGATTTAGTTATGCCAAAAACAAATCTTTGTATGTTCACACGGATAAGGCTGCCGGTAAGACTTTTAAAAAGTCTGTCTATTGCTGTTGCCCATATGTATATTTGAAAATTTTAATCCCATTATTTTTATGAAGAGCTTTTTATGCACGTAACTTAATTTTAAGAAATCTTAAAATTTAACTTACAACTTTACTTAATATTAAGAAATATTAAGCAAATTAAGCTAAGTTGTAAGTTAAGTTTTGAAACGTATTTTTGTCAATGGAAAAGATATCAGATAAATATATTGTGGAATACACAAATATTAAACATGAAATATATTACATGCTGACAGTATAATTTGCATTTGCGTTATCATGTTAGGTATATTATTGTTCACAAGTAAAATGTTTTGACTACCTAAATAGGTGAAGGTAGAATGTATCTATTATAACGTCAAATTATAATAATATGAATGTAAAACTTGACGTGGGAGTTTTGTTATTGTTTATACTTTTATGTTAATACGATTTTAACCTTTAACGACAAACTTAATCAAAGATTACGGTCCAAAATAGTACCTACCTACCTAATTAATGCTTTTAAAACTAACATGGTTCATCGTCTGTCGATAAAACATTCGCCTATAATTTATGGCAGTTTGAAGTTGAGTTGTCCTCGGAATTCAAATTTTAACTAAAAGAAAACTTTACAAATATAAATGTCGTAACTAAAAATATAGCAGTCGTAATCCTTTTAAAAAGACTGTGTCAGCTATCCATATTTTTATAACATTGTGTAATACAAGCCACTCTTTTCCCAGCCAGAGATCTCATAAAAGTAATAAAAGAATTCTTTAGAAGTCACAAATTATTTCGCAAAACGCCAACTTATCTAATTGGGCAAAGTTATGGCGGTAAATTGTGTCCGAGATTGGGATATTATTTATATATGGTTTGTATACATAATATTGCAGATTTGATACTAAATTTGTTTTATCACCTTAATTATTTTGTATTGTTTAAAGATAATAGCTAACATTTTTTAGGCTATAAAGAATCAACGATTGAAAATGAATTTTAAGGGTATCGGCATTGGAAGTGGTTGGGTCGACCCGAAACAAAGCTCTTTGGTGCAGCCAGATTATTTGTATAATATGGTAAAACTGTGACTAAATACCTAGATATCTATATAAAATATATACTTGTTGGTGGAAGTATACTGTTCATCCTTGAGAAATATTTTTTAGTAAAATAATCTTGAATATTTTTAACAATGTATTTTTATACTTTTCAATGTTTTTAAAACTACTATTACTTTTAATAATTCAAGGGTGTGATTGATTTATCCACGTTTACAAAAGCGAAAAGGATTGCGAGGCAAATGAGTGATATGATCGAGATGAAAAGATACGTGACCGCTGGAAAATTTTCCTCTTTACTATTTAATATGTTAAATATCGAAGCAGAGATGGATGTTAATTTTAATAATATTAACCAAGACAGCCCTTATCCAGCCTTATACGATTTGGCAATAAATATCAACAAATACGTCAAACCGACTCTAAAGGAAGTAGATCAGAATTTGGATTATACTTTTCTTTCAGAAGAGGTTTTTCAATATTTGAACGAAAGCTTTCTAGTACCATCCAATAAATATTGTAAGTTTGGTTTAATTAACTTATTGCTAACATATTACCTATACTTTTTATAACCTGTCATAAAAGTAGGTATCTCAGTAAACAATATAATACAACAAATTACTTAGATAAAGTCTTGCATGTTAATAATGTTGGTAGAAATAATAAATAATATTTTTCCGTTAGAAATATCACTGTTTACGTAAACAATTAATAAGAACTCCGTTTCTTACAACGCTTTCATAATAATTTCCAAAAAGTATGACACACTCTATACTTTTACTGTCCGTTTCGTGTTTAAATTATAAATGGTTGTATTTAAGAACATTTTTGGGCTTTTTCATAAGTAAGAATTTTGATATTTTTTCATCACTTAATTCTTTATTGATCCACTTGTGATTGCTTTCCGGATTCGAATCCCAGGTCAGAATTTTTTTTTTTCAAACTTATTTAGGACAATACTTGTATTCACTTGTGCATGTTAGTAGGCTCGGCTCGTTCTCTCTGACATAATTAGTGATGTGGGCTTCCATCTTTTGGTGAATGCCATAATGACGATTATTGGGTCTATAACAATTACCTAACAGTACCATTTTTTTTTCAGTAGAAACCCTTTTAAATGATACGAACCTTGAGATTGCAGTTTACAATGGGAATCTGGATGTTGTCACGCCTCTTGCTGGTAAGTTTTAGCTTAGAATAAGATAAAAATACGAAGATTGTTTTTCCAACTAACGCCACATAAAAGAAGAGAATATTACCGGCCGAATACAATGTGGGTGTCTTCAAGAGAAGAGTGAATACGTTGCTAGGTTAATGCGCCTAACTATCTATGACTGCATTCCCACTTTCTGTCAGGTGGAATGTAGTGAAGTATTAACGGAGTTTGTATAAAAAAAATGGTATAATTAAAAAAAATTCGTCGCCCTTTGAATGATGTATCTGTCGTAAAAAAATGAATAACGTCAATGGTGTTTTTAAATATAATACCATTGTTAGTAACATAACAGTGCTAGTCTCTACAACGACTCTTTTGACATTTCATAAGAGCAATGATTATTTGAAATAAAATAAAAAATACTTGACTTTGACTATATATCAGGGGTGGCCAACTTGATCAGAAGTAAGTTCGACTTTACTGAATCTGGGGTATCTACCTTATTTATTTTTATTACATGCTTCTTGTTATTCTAGGGGGCAGATAAATTTTAACTTCGACTTCTAAATTTTAATTTCTTCTGTCTTGCGGCAAATACTCGTCTAGCAGATCGGCCGGTTGGCCACCTCTGATGTATATGATAATTGATATAAAAAATACTTAAATCTTAGGTGCAACAAATTGGGTACACGCTCTGAAGTGGCCCGGTGCGCAAGAGTTTATGAACGCAAAGAGAATTAAAATTAGAGGCAATAAAAATGGTTTTTACAAATCCGCCAAACAACTCAGCCTTTGGTCAGTCTTTGGTTCCGGACACTGGGTAAGTGTTATTTATTTATTAACACTATTTCGTCTTATATCATATAATTTCTTATTTAATAAAATTTGTAGGTACCAGAAGATAATCCTGTAGCAATGGAAGAAATCTTGGAATATCTTATAAATGCTGAAAACAGACAGATTATTTAATTAGTTTATTAATTTCTTAAAATCCAATCTACCATTTATTTTAATATTTTAATTAAATATAACCATTGTTTATTTTAAAATAAAACAAAAGAGTACATACAGTTTCAATGGTATAATTTCTTTTCATAATTAAAATTTAATATACAAAAAGTTATTTACAGGAAACAATTTCAAAATTATACACAAACATCATTTCAGAAGCACCTTAAGCATCAAACTATGTATTATTTATAGCCAATTAACTTCGATACAAAAGAATTGCATTAAAAATTAGGCAATAATTTACAAGATAATAAATGCAAGTTCATGCCATAATAATATAACAAGGTGAGATTGATAAATAAATATTGATAAAAATAAAAACAACTTCAATTCCAACCAAAACATGAATTTGGAGAAAAACAGTACATTTCGCTATGATATCTATAACGACCAAATTGTTACAAATATTCATAAAGAGTCAAACATGCTTTACTATCTACCTGTATTATTTAAATTCTTGTACAAAAATTTCAATATCATTGTTTTATGGTCATTGATCAGAATATTAAATAAATATTGAACTAATTATAATAAATAGATAGACTTTTTAATATATTATAATTATTTCAATATTCGAAGCTACAATATAAGTCTCAACGTGTAACAAAAATTTCAACATTATTCATAGTCAACAGTCAGTCAGTCAAGCCGGTCAGTCAGTCAGTCAGTAAATATTACGTGAGTCTGACTTCAGTGAAACAATTGTCACACACTCGAACAGGTTTGGTGTTTCCAGCGAGGGCCACTGTTTTTTCACTACAAGCTCCGCAGAAAATATGACCGCACCTTCTACAGTGATGCTGGAATAATCATTACATAATAATCGTAAAGCTATAAAACTTTATTGGAATATCTTTTAATTTAGAACAGTTTTTATTTTGAAAATATCTATAAAGGTATATCCATGTTGAGTTTATTTAAATAACTATATTTCATTAATTTTGGTAACATCTTTTCAATGTTAATTTATACTGTTAGAAAAATTCGTTAGGTCTTTCAAAAGAAAACGAATAGAAGTCACCACTGTCCTGGTAATGAACATATATAAAATGCTAAATTCACAGAAGCGGGTGGCGATACGGTAGCTCATTTGAAAGAGCTACGAAACAGTTTTCCAGAGGTCACTTGTTCGAATCCTTGACCATATCTTTTCATTGTTTATTCGATACGATAGTAATCTAAAAGATTATATTTGTATACAAAATTGAATGACACTTACTTTCCTTCTAGCAATTGTAAATTCCTTCGCACACGCTGCACAGGCCACGGCATCTTTGTCACTCGTCCAATTTGGGGTATCATCAGTAGTTCTAGCTTCTTTTTCCAACAATTCCGCCAAATGTAATTTGTTTTCGCTTAACGTAGCACCAACCTCTTCCAGTGTTTTTTGAGCTTCGCTGTACTGAATCTTGAGTTGGTGCTGTTCTTCCTGAAGAGCCATATATTTCTAGAAATAGGAGAATACGTTTATTATTATGAATTTTACAAGTCAAAGATTTTTGTTAAGTTATTTATTTACCTGTCCCATAGATTTTAAGGATTCTATTTCGTGTGTGAGTACTGATATCTTATCTCGATCCCGTACCATTGACTCCTGGAAATACCACAAATAAAATAAAATGTTAATGTTATAAAACCACTATATAAATGGTTCCATGTATTCATTATTTATTTAAATTTTTTTTTCATGATCTTCAGTGTCAGATCACTGCAATCGTTGAGAGTACGTTTGTGAAAGCATCTTTTCAAGTTCAAGAGTATAATTACTTAAATAATAATTATTTAAGCAGGGCAATTATATGTGACAATAATTTGAAATTATACAATATGTGCTAATTCGTCATTAACTATTTATCAGAAACAATACGTTTATTTTTTAACATTGTGTAACTCAAACGTATAAAGACTATCTATTAATAAAAACAACAAACACATTAATAACTCATGAAAAACACATTCAGAATTTCCAATAATACCAACTTTGCTAAGAACACAAGGTTTTTCAAAGGCCTGACAAACATAAACAAAGTAATCTGATGTAAAATCTCAAATATTTATAATTGATGGCACATCCTTTAATTAACAATTGCTGTTTTTATTTTGCAATTTACTTAAATCATGCTTTTAAAAAGCATCAGTGACCTTACACGATAAAATATAATAATTTTATTGCTGGTAAATATTGATATATTATTGGATGCCATTTCATAACATAGTAATTGAAAATTTATTCAGTGAAACTTATCATATCAAATAGTAAAAGGCAAATTTTATAGATTGGGTTTTTTTTATCTTAAGTGGTCTTAACTGCGGATTGTATTACATCCATAGGTGAGAGACGATCTGAATGATCTTAATTTTTAAAGACCGCAATACTTTCTGATAGAGGAAAAGAAAAGACAATATTTCAAGGGGGGAGAGGGGTTGGTTCCAGAAGCTATGCCACTGTTATGTATACACTGTATAAAAGCATTAATAAACCAACATTACCTGTAAAGAAACCCTCCACTCCCTCTCAATCCTCAGATCTCCTTCAGCCCCCACGGCTCTGATCTCCGCTGTAGTCGCTTTTTGACCCAACGACCGTGCGGTCTCTTCTAGACTTTTTCGAGATGCTTTGTCTTCCTGTAACCTATCACTTAGTTGTATATTTAGTTTTTAAGCATGGACTTCGTATGTATTGTCAGTCTGTCTGTGTGTTACATAAAACACACCTAAAAATAAGATATACTATCCACTGTGGACGAAATTGTTTGTCCTTTGTAAATATAAAAAAATATTTAAATTCATATATGCTATATACTAAAACATAAAAGAGAGTAAGATCAAACTACGTTTTACTAATTATTTTCAATTCATTTTCAATATGAGAAAAAGACACATATGAGAAAAATATTGTAGCTGCTAAAATGTTTTTCGGAATACTATACAATTCATTTTTTTAATAATGTAATAAAATAACTTAGAGAAGTCTTTTTGGTATTAGTAAGCAATAATAATGATATTAGTTAAACAATGTAAAGATTAATGTTGCTCGTGCAAATTTAATTTAAGATATATTTTTGATAATGGCAAACCTACACAATTAACAAACAATAAAACTTCATGGTTGTATAAATAAAATACGTTATTGACTGAATATAATTTATTACAAAGAAGGCTTTACATCACTAGAGCTTTATTATTACAAAACTTTAAAATAAACCGACAAGGTTTTATTTGGTTTGAATACACATACAAATTGAATGCCAATAATATCTAATTATAGTTGGTTAAAATATTACACCATGAGATCTATTAGGAATATATTATTAAATTAAACAAGTTATTAAAGAATTTTAATATAATCTATAATACTTGATTGAAAAAATATACAGAATATTTGAGTTTTCTAAAATTCTGAATACAATTCTATTATATTATTATAAGACAATTATAGTACCGCTCTAGCACAAATCAAGCTATACACAAAATACATTATATTTGTGACCGACACTTAAATAAAACCTAACAATTTAACAGATTTTAAACCACAGCTATAAGCTAAAGCAACAATAGCGCCTTGTCACGTGGTTGTTAATAAAATATATTAATATCAAAATATTAATGTTTCATTGTGGGGGTTTGCCAATATCGAAGGAAGATTAGCAAGCGGTGCATCGCTCACACCTACGTGCGTTTTATTGATATGTCAAGCAATACATTTTTTTTTGTAATAGGGTATTTGACTGTTTAATTTTTTATTTATTTTTATGCCTTGGAGTTTAGCGTTTTGATTTTTTGACATTTTTGTTTTTTATTGACATTTATGTTTTTTTAATCGTCTCTCATCCTAATGTCAAGTATAAAGACATTTGCTATCGTTTGTCTTGATTAAAAAAAAAAATATATTTGTCATGTTTTGTTCACGTAAAGTCAATTACCCCATTAAATATCTAGGCACTGATTGTCGAGAGCGAGGCGTATCTTAATAAAATGTAACCTACTTCTCATCGAGTTGATGTATCGTGCTGCCCATTGACTCAGTCTTTGCTTCCAATTTGGCTATTAGCTCTGTTTTATGTTTCAAGGAACTTTCACATTCCTAAAAGAAAGCCAGTATTTAGCTTTGTTGTTCTCAAGTTAGTACAAGCATTAATCTATGTTAGTAATTGCTAAATGTTAGTGACGTCACGAGATTTGTTGTGAAATCACGAGATTTATTTTGATGTCATGAGATTGGTTGTGACGTCACGAGATTTAAATATCTTCATATTGTCATATAGCCCCAATGAGAAATAAACACCTAAATTTTGCTAAGAGGAAAGACCATATTGGATATTAATTCAATTAATTGTATATAATTTAACTTTCTACTGAGTAACAGTTTTATCACTACTATGTTTTCGAAAAGGTGGTATTTCTTGTAAGTTAATCTTTTTGTTAGGCGGCCCATCGTCCTTGGATTTTGTACCCTTTTGGCTACTATGTGCTTTGAGGAGATCTAATTTATCGTTAGTGGGAGATTTAAGAGCTTTGACTAAATCATGATCCGGTCCTAGGAAGTGGTTATATTTTTCGAGGTTGTGAAGAATTTTGCCAATTTGCTCCGCTTTGCCCTGAAGCCTGGACACCATTTCGCCCTTCTGCGTCAGTTCCATCTCGCATTCCTTCCGTAATAATGCGGCATTACGAATACAACATGTTAGTATTTATCAAGCTCATAAATGCAAGCAAGACTTAGTTTTAGAAGGAATAGATGAACCCAACTCCTCTAAAAGCAAGTCTTTAATCTTAAATGCAATAAGTTATGTTGATGATATCTAACTACGTTCAATGGGTGTCCAGGAATGGAAAGCGTCAAAACAAACCGCAAGGAACAATAAACATAGGTTAACAAAAAAAAGAACTCATCATTACGAGAATACAACATGGGCGGGTAATAACGTTGTCACCCACGTAACACAAAGACCTTCAAGGGGCAATGACCTCAAATTAAGAAATTTAACCATTTTACAATAATGTGGGAATTGTTTTGAATTAATGAAATAATAAATATAGAATACTATAATGAACTATAATAGAAAACGTATCTCAAGGTCGGATTATTTTTTGTTTGATAACAAATTGGTCATTGTCATTGTTAGAAATGCCCAAAGGTCGAACATCAATGGTTTCTAAACGTGAAAGGGTTTAATAAGAGATAAAGGTTAGAGTTCGAAGGTCATTTTAAAAGTGGGTACAAAATAATAAGTAGATTCCAGGGCTATTTGGTCTAAGCAACATTTTTGGGTGAAATAAATTTATATTTTTCCGTTGGTCGAGTGCTTAAGTGGTGGCAGACGTCTAACGTATAGCGGTGCAATGGGGTTCGGGTTCGAATCCCTACAGGGACAGGCATGTATGTGATGAACATAGATGTCCGTATTTCTGGGTTTGGTCGTTTATTAAATATATTCCCAGTATTTATAATGTGAATTTCTATATACATATTTATTGTCTAACATCCTTAACATAATCAAATAATTTGAATTTTTAGGTGTTATATCAATGTGTGTAATTTTTCCAATTATATTATTATTATAAATATTTGGAATCTGAAAGTTTTTCTTATTCAAAATATGTATATAATTCTATATAACTAAAAATTGTCGTCGATCAAATAGCCGTGGAACTCTCGAAGTGATAATGGCTCACCTGCAATTTTTTGTACATTTCCAAATTTATCAATTTAATATCATCCAGTTGCCGTCTCAAAGAAATAATTGTGTCTTGTTTATCGTGTATATCCTTTTCTAGTAGCTTCATAGCTACTTCCATTTCAGCCTTTAGTGATATCTAGAAAATACAGTTTTTCTTTTTTCAGAAATTCTTGGTAAAAATAGTTTATTTTAAAAAGCTAAAAACAATGCACAAAACATGAAAATCATATTTTAACTTTATAATATAGAATAATAATACCTGCAAATCTAATTCTTTTTGGAGTTCCAAATTCTTCTTTCTTTCTTCTTCCAAGCTCTTACTGAACTCAGATTCTTTTTCACTCTTATATCTGTCTGATGTATTACTCTTGATGCTTCTTTTCTCCTAAAAGATGGAAACGAAATTTTTAGCTATTAAACTAACTTAATTTTTTTATGTAACTTTCTTAACCTTGATTATCTTTCGTAACTACGTTAATTACAAGAATTTAATGTAATTCATTATTATATTAATATAAATAATTATGTAATTGATATTTGTTTCTTATTAATAAATAGTTCGAGGAAAATGATTACGAATAACATTAACGACGATTAACGATGATCTCATGATAATAACAGATACTAGGGTCATTTCGCCTGTTTGCGTCCATTTAGTGGAGTTGCTGACTTTGAAAGAGAAAATAAAAATGATTTAGCACTACTTTTGAATAAAAACTTATGTACAGTGTTAATAATATAGTCTTTTTTATATTCATTTAAAGTTTTGGTGGAAAGATATAACGATTTAAATATAAAAGTTATAAATATCAGATTTGGGCGATTTAGCCAGTTTGCGTCCATAAAATCTAAATTGCGTCCACTCATGTCCAGTTTGCGTCCACCAACTTATATATAGAATTTAGGGGAGATTTTTATTAATTATTATTCAGAAAGATTAGATTTTAACAATTTATTGTTTTATGTCTAGATATTTAACTAATTAAATTTTAAAATATTTTTAATAACAAATATATCATCTTATATATTTGTCACAGCCAATGTTTTCTTCGCCGTCTTCATCTACATCTGATATAAGTATGTCATTACATTCAGCACACTTTGTACTATCCACGGCTGGTAAATTTTCTTTTCAGAGTATCAGTATCTACTGTGACTTTAACAGGAAGTGTCTTTTTCCTACGTTTTGGAGCAGTTCCTTGAAGTTTTTTTTCTCTATTCGTTCTTAATTTCTTTTTCTTACTGCTTTGTTTTTTTTCTCCATCTGCTCTTTATGTTCATAATACTTTCTCGATGCAGACGAAGATATGGCCGCTGGAGTTCTTTGATTAAATTTTCTTGCTATGCTAAAAATTTCAGCCAACATCAGGTGGGTTTTAAATGGATCAAAGATTTTAGAATGTGAAATGCCTTGAATAAATAATGAAGATGATTGTAAACTAGGAGTCTTTTCTATAGGTGAAATAGATGGTGATACAGTTGATGCTAAATGAATAAAAGCAGTCGGAGGGGGTTTTGATATTTGTTGCTTAGTTTTCTCAAGACTTGGTGTAGTATGAGTTGCCATATCTTCTAGTGGTAAAATAAGAACTTCATCTGAAGACACTATTGAACTAAGCTACAGGTAACTGCCAAAAAGGTGTATAGGCAAAATCAATTTTATTCATGTCATGAGTTTCAGAGTTGCACCTTGATACACTGTGATTTCACAATTTCTAATTTGTTCAATCAGGAGCCGTTAATAAATTACGTTAATTTTATTATAATTACATTAAGATATTATTGATCGTAGGTATATACAATTTTATTAAATTTAAATAAGCTATACATTTTTAATTACTTTTATAAATAGATAACAAGAAAACAAAGGTGGACGCAATCTGGTCTGTCCTAAATAATAGGTCATAAAATTCGCGTCCACTGCGGACGCAAAGTGGAATTTTTAAAATTTGTATGTACTAGTTTGCGTCCACCTTATTTTAACTGTCAACAATTAAAAAACTTAAGTAAATTCATAATTATGTTTTTCCTTTCTTTATTATTAAGGCCTAGAAACATCTATGTATCCTTAACTTCACATAAAACAATGTAAAACTAACCGTGAGTGGTGTTGCTACTCACTATTTTTTTACTAACATTTAAGACATTCGCAGTCTTTTGTCCCGTGGCTCAGATAAATTATTTTTTTTTAAAGGGAAGGATTGCGCTCAAGGAAATTTTGTTTATGACTGTGTATCTCCTATATATTGAGGTATTGGCAGAAATTACATTTGGTTTTGTTAGAAAGTTCATGAACTTATTTTCGAGTATTTTATGAAAGGATAGCCGTCGAATGGACGCAAACTGGCGATGGACGCAAACAGGCGAAATGACCCTATATAGTTTATTTGTAAACACTAGGCTTATTATATTGTTTACTTTGTTTTTATATTTAAGATTATATGAATAGTAATTATTATATAAATTATGAATGATATATTTATTAATTTTCGCCTTCAAAAAGGAATATAATAAAGCCAATGGAGTTATTTTTAATGAACTTTTTATTTTTTATGTTATTTTATTTAATGTATAAGTTTATGACACATTGCAATAATATATGTTGTTTTCTTACGCATAGAAAAATATTTTGTTTCTTGTAACAGTATTTCTATTATCATAATATATGTTATGATAATTAAAATTTAAGCTATAAAAACTAAAAGTAAATATCACAAAAATTCAAAATAGCAATTTTTAAATATAAAAAAAAGTTGTGGTTGAATTGGGATTGTTACATTTTAATAGCAGTCATCAATTAAGGATTTATAAAAAGGTGTGTATGAATGTTCGATAATAATAGCTCAGCAACAATAGGACATTGGACGTGTTATAGACTATCAACTATATATACTAAGTTATATGTAACACTTAGGATTTAAAAAGAACAAAAGTTTAGATACTTAAATAATTTAAACTTAAAACTAATAATCCTTACCTCCTCTTCCGATTGCACTTCCATCACTTTCATCCTGCTATCTTTAGTGATGTCCTGACCTAAACAAAAACAGACACGTCAAAAACAAATACGTGAGAAACGAGCAAAAATAAAGTCGATACACTCCTAAAATAACTCACAGGTCCTCCAATTTATTTTGCTTTTGGATGTGGTGTTTCCCATTATTATTGTATTAATAATATAAATATAACTGTTAAATTCAATGAACGTGCGATCACACCGACATTATAATGCTAACTGCGATATATTTTACGAAGGTGTTATTGTCTGTTGAGTCACAGGTCTTATCTAATACAGTCTATTGTGATTAACTGTCTTCTTCACTTTGGGACCTTATCTATTTTTGCGAATAAAACTTGTCCTACTTACATAAATACATACATATATATTTCTATATATATATATATATATATATATATGTATGTATATATATATATATGTATGTATGTATATATATATATATATATGTATGTATATATATATATATATATATATATATATATATATGAAATTAATAGTTTTCAAAATTTCAGTTTTCTCATACAAAATTTATTTGTTGCCTCTGAACTGACATTAACTCTGAGCATAGGATGGCGCCCGGGCGTTGACCTTTTAAACGCTTCTTACAAAATACAGAGTAATAAGTAAAAGAGGGAGCAAAAATATTTTTGTTTCGTGTTTATTGTGTTGTTTATCATTATTAAAAAGTCGTAGAACAATCCTATTCAAAGGAATAGGATAGGATAAAGATCCTTTCCAGAGGTATTTTTGTATCGGAGGTTTGTTAAATTTTTAATATTTTTTTTTCGGCTTTTTAAATTTATGCTACTGGTTTGTATACTGTACTAAATAACATTACATCCTTCTACTTCTACATAAGAATCCTTCACCATCATGAATGAGAGCTCCATATCTTGGGAGACGTCTGCTTTTATTTCGATCAAACATAGCTAACAATCATCTCGACGAACCAGGCATTCGATAAAAAAAATGCAATCAAATCCTAGTCTAGTCGTTTGGCTGCTACGATGCCACAGACAGACACACAGATACACAGGTCAAACTTATAACAACTCTCTTTTTTGGACGGGGGTAAAAAGATAATGTTAATTGGCGAGACACTGATTAATATAATTTTAGGTCATTAATAATCTATTTATAATTATTAAATAGACTTTTATTTAAATAATTATCATGGTTCACGAAAGTTGAACTAATTCAAATTGTAGTTTTTCACAAACGTCATAATGATATACCGAAAATCGTTAATTGAAATTTATATAAATATAGAATGAAAAATAAACGGGCAGCGATTCGAACCCGTGACCTCTGGGAAACCTTTATTTAATTTAAATAAGCTTAACATGGCTATACATGATTATAGATATTTTCAAATCGTTAATTTAATCGAGTGTTATGTTATACATAAGTGATGGAATATATAACTATAAAGATACCAACTACCATACAATACTAAAATTATAAACAAAAATTAAGAAACAGAATGATAATATGCTTACCTGCAACTAACGTAATAAAACTATTATATACCTACGCAATTAATAATAACCTTAGTATTACACTATGTATATATGTAAGTGTATGTATGTATGTAAGGGAAATAAAACAATTGGTGTAATTGACTAACCTAAAGCATGTTTCAGTTGATTGTTCTCTTCAACTAAAGATATCATAGTGTTCTTCGAAATTGCCAAATCTTCCTTCATTAATGCATTGGTCGTTGTCAAACTTTCGACTTTTGATTGTAAGTTAGTTACTGTAGCACTGTAACAAAACATGTATATATTTAGACATTATAGTTTATTATCTGTTGTATTTTTCGATTGATAAAATGGATATATATTTAATTAAAATTATCTTCATGTTCCTTTTTAAATCCGATATTACAATAATATATTATATATGTATGTGTGTGTATGTATACACTTTTGTGTATACATGTATATTTATACGTATGTGTATATTATTATTATTTTTTAATTAAGTGAGTTATTAATAATGGATACTATGTACCATGCCCATGTTAATAAATATATCCTTAAACCAAGGCTTTCTGGTAGAGATCTCTTGTAAGAGATAAGTCATTCTTTGGGAAAATTGTCTATATGTTACTATTACTGTTTTGGTGCAAATATAAATAAATAACTTTGTTTTCATTATAATATACAACTCACTCGTTTCTATAATTGCGCCGTTCTAATGAGATTTCGTTAATAGCATCTCAATACTATGGTTTTTTGACATTGAAAAGATGAGCTAATTGGATATCTAAGAATGTGGAAGCATAGAAGAAACATAATATAAATATTTGAATACAAAATATTACGAATTCATTATTTAAAAATATATACAGAGCTACATTGAATTTATCGTAAAGAACCCATGGATATTATGATCTTTAATACGGGGATACTCTTAAAAAAGGAAAAGAAAACCCATTGAGACATAATACAGGCGTAGTCTTAAAAAAAGAAAACTAATGGGAATACTCACTTGAGATGTCTGTTCAGCTCTTCAATATAATTCTTTTGATCCAGCATTGTATTGATGTGGCGTTGTTTTGGTTCGTTATTTCCATTTCCATGGGCAGCTAGGTCATTGGAAGAATTGCTACCACGAAGGTACAAGGAGAAATCTATAACACCCTGCTGACTGTCCAAATCTTCTTCCTATAATTGTTTTTTGGTTAGTAATGGAATCGTGGATCATTTTGAGATACGATATTAAACTTACTTTGACACATAAATTGCAATCAACAACGTTAAGTCCAACGAGTAACCCTGTAATAATAACGGCTTCTTCATTTAACATTAAGGCGTGAGGTTCAAAGTATTCTTCAAGAGTTTCTTCGCGATGTTCGAGTAAAATTCTCAAATAATCAGCAAGACGTTTTTGCATAAGAGCAAGACGTAGCCAGGCTCTAGCTCGTCCCATTGCTGTCCTAAGGGACAAGGTAAAAATATTGCTGTTATGTTTTTACCATACTAGGGTTTCTTTAATTTTATGAAGAATGTTAATTTTGAGGTCATGGAAAAAAAACAAATATCTCAAAGAAATAAAAGTAATTAAAAACGTAGTTTCATACACCTCTCAATGAGATAAGGATAACACACAGACCTGTATGTCTTTTTATGTGAATTATGAGTACATAACATATAAGACACCATATTATTTAAACTCCTTTATAAATAAGGACATCACAAAATATTTTACGACCTCATTCTTAATGAATATGCGTATTTTAACCACAGACCATGATCTCGGGTCATATAACAATACTTACTTGACAGTCGGTAAATCTCTGATGCTGGCTGTTATGTCAGCTGCTTCAGGAGAATACTTTTCGACCATTTGCAAAATGTCCCACAATTCTTTTTTGGGACCGAGTAGACCCTAAAATGTGACTTTAATAAGAAATCTATGCATATATTTCGTCGAAACTAAAAGTAAAATGAATATCGCTAAGTGCTTTCCAGTTGTAGTTGTACTTACCTTTTTAGGTTTAAGTCCATGTCGCATGACATGCTCGAGAACAATGAAAAAGTGATGTAATGGCAAATGGTCACTGTCGAGCATCCGGCCATAACGAAGCGATTGTTCAATGAGTTCTTTCACAATCAGCTTTGAGATATTTACTAGATTGCTGCGTTCTATTACTACAGGATCTCGAGCTACAAAATTAAAAAAAAAAGTAAGTTCCATCCGTTTATCATTTCAACCGCTTTACAAAGTACCTAATTACAATATTACACAATCGAAGCAACGCTGACAGAAAAGATAGTATGCTCAAATAGACACCGAATTCTAAAGATGGATGACTGCCGGCGAAAGAGAATAAAAACATTAAATACTTATTACAGTTTGAATATTACCCATAAGAGAATGCATAGGATCGTCCGGCGAAGTAATAGCACCGTTATCAGACTGACGAGTGAAAGAATCCTGCATTTCTAAATCGTGCAGTTCCTTTAAACACAGCCACTCTCCATCAACTGACACGCGAAAATTACACAAGTAAATGGTATCCTGCGCGCCGGCCATTTCTGCATCGGGATTATCGTCAACTTGTACTCCAGATGTAATACTCAGTTCAGGCAAGGGATCTACCCCACGCACCGCGGTTAAAGAACGCATAATAAATTTGCAAAAAAACTATGAAGCGGAATAACAAATACACAAATGAAAATCTTGATTATTTTTCCATATACATTTCGAGTTTTGTCGGATTAAATCAACCGAATATTAGATTAATTAATAACTTCTCTCTATTCTATACAATGATCACAGCACAAGATAATTTAATATTTTGGTCATATGAAAGCACCTCGAAGGACAATGTCACTCAAATGGGTTTTCCCGTAACTTCAGAGTGCATATTGATTTTCGCGGAAGCATGTGCTAGGGGAGAAAATCAATACCTTCATTGAGTGCTGCCACCTCTGGCAACAACGAAACAACTTTAAGTGAAAATTCTTGTGAATATTTAGAGCAACAACACTATTTAACTACGTATTAATATTGTAATATTTTGATGTTTAATATTTTTTATTTTACATTGAAATTGAGATGAATTTAATGCAGTTAATGATATAGTAGTTGTATAAAATGGAACAAGCATTTGGTCTGTTATAAAAACTTCAAGTCGTATTTGAAGAATCTTTTTATATTACGTAGACCAGTTTTAAAGGAAGATAAGGATATATACGTAACATTTCTCTACGACCCTTACGACAGTATTATAAAGTGCCTTCATTTGAATATAGCAAAGATATCTTTGGTAATTTGAAATAATATTACGTACCAATTTTTTTTAACCCACTTGGACGGAGTAGCCGACAACAGCTAGTTAAGTATAAAATATACAATTATTATTTTTAATGAATAGTAGAGTGGATGCTACGAAGTCAAAGTCGACAAAAATATTTTTAGAATGTTTTACATCTACCCCCAGGTAACAAGGAATATAAAAATAAGAATTATATTGTTTTAGGTCTTAAAGGAACTACAGAAACTAGAGAGGATAACGCGATATTATATAAAAACCTAGATTGCATCTTTATGGAATACATAAAAAATTAGGGCTCTCTCACAGACCAACATCATTATCCAACCCAAATCCTAGCAAAGAGGTGTTCTTTATAATGACAATGACATTAGGGCAGCTAAAAAAATTATACTTGGTATAAAATAGTAGTTTTTGAAGTAAGTAGTATTCAAATAATATAAGTCTCTCTAGTTAAAAATAATGTTAAACATTATAAGGGGAATAATTTAAATTAAGAATAAAAATAAAAGACCAACTTTGTAATAGGCACTACAAAAGTATGTATTCTAGATATAAACTACTCTAACTAAAGAAACTGTTTCAGGGTTTTCAGAAAACTAGTGTTGGGTTACATTTATATATTTTTTTTTAACCAATGAAAAGTTCATACTAAGTTATATATGAAGCTTTGGCAGAAGTATTCTTCTTATCTACTTCAAGCAATATTATTCTATAAAAACTTTACAAACAATAATAGTTACAATAAAAAAATTAGGAACTTATCTTGTTTAAAAATATATTAAACCTATCAATTACCGTCTGATTAAAAAAAAAATTGGGTGCCTGTAGGGGTGGGTAACTTTAAAATTGTATCTAAACACTAACTAAAAAATATAAACTGTTAGAAAATATTTTCAAAAAGTTGAATTATTGATATTCTAGGTAAACAAATTGTTTGGATATTTGTTTCTAAATAAGACCTAAGTACTGAATACAGTATCAAAATAAATTGCTGCGAAGCCTTGGGGTTTGCAAGTATGGAGTAACATAGACTTTAATAATAATAGTCATTTATTCATGGTATATTCTTAGATAAGTAACCATTTTTTGTCTTTAATAAAAATAAGTTTGAATGTAAGCCATTGGTGGTGGTGGGTTTTGATTTTATGTTAACTGTATTTTTATTATAATTATTAATCACTTCAATATTTAATTGTAGTAATATGAAGGTACACTAAATCAAATTAAATGTTTACATATTATTTATTTATGTATTTTTAGTTTAGGTTGATGGTTATCAAATTTGACGTTATTTATAAACAAATATTAAAAAACAGTTACAATTAAATACGATAAATTAAAAATAAGCATGCTTATATATAAGCAGCTCATGTTTATAAGGCCATAAGGAATTAGTAATATATTTTTAATTAAATAATTGAACATCTTTACTGCTATGAAATAGAAAGGGCAAGTTTTCTATTTTACATACAATATGATAAAATATACAATCCATCAACATCGTGGATCCTGCAATAAACTCCCATTCTATGTTATGATTATAACACGAATAATAAATGATTCTAGATTATACAGTCTTATGTATAAAGTTTGTTTTGATGCTGTAAGCTGCATACAATGTTTAAAAATATTTTTAAACATAAAAGGCTTACGGCTAATGTATTATAAATAACTTTACATAACCTACTTACATTTTGTTTTGAAATAATAGGACTTCTCCGGTCTGGATAACAACAGTTCCGGCCATTTATCCTCTCTACTGGAAGATTTTGTAGGTGATCTATCACCAACTTGTGATCTCAACGATGTAGTAGATGTAGTTGGGGATAGTTCAGCTTGATTAGCTTGAGAAGACGCCATCACTATTATCTATTATGAATATTAATTCTTTGAAACATATTTTTCAAACAACTTTTTCACTTGACGTGTCATTCATCAATTTGTATGTTGTGGTTGTCATTGTTATTTGAGACAAATAATAAGTCATTGTCATTATAAAGACAGTGACAGTGACAGCTATCGTGCATTTATAAGTAAAGTTTAGCTTTTAGTTAAAATAAAACTTGTAATACTTCAATAGATTATTTGGAAATAACTAAATTTATTATAATAATATTATAAGAGCGATATGGTTGTTAAAAATAACTTGGATATACCTATTTATTTTACGTGAATTAAATATCGTTAATTCTCATATTTTTGGACATACAAAGAACGGTTAATACGATTTTTTTACCACAGCTCCTGCATGAGTTGAAAGATCTAGAAATACGTGGAGGAATACATTAGCCTTGTTTAAGGATTATCTGCGGAACGTAGAAGTAAAATTATTCCAAGTTGTTAAGCTTATAATTTATTGACTTATCTTGCTGAGATTATGCTGAGCGTGTATTACTAATAATGTCGATAACGAAACACAATCTAAGAATTCCTTCCATATCAGTTTAAAGTTATTATTTGTCAACTTTATATTAGTACCAGTGATCATTTATGGACGTCAAATAGAAGTTTCAGAAAGGCTTATTTTGAAATCATATTTAACGAAATAAGCCTTTCTGTGAAGACTCTCTCTGACTTAAAATTAAAGTTTACTACGAGTTCCAAGCACCTGATCTGAGAGACACCACATAACAAAAAACAGCCACGTATTTCTTTGTTGTTATTACTGTTACACAATATATTTTATATATTATTACTACCTATGGATAATAAATCTAAATAACTAAGGATTTATCATAATGAATTCTTAGTTATTAAGATTTAAGAACTATTAGAATAGATTATAATTACTTAATTATACAAACTTGATTGCTCAGCGCGTGAACAAACAAAGCGTCTGTCCTTCGTAATGGCCATTACACACTGAGGTCGGAAATCAAATTTACAGAAGAGGTAAAGCAAACGATGTGGTCAGAGAGCTGAGGCCTTAGTTGTTTGAATATTAATCGACCGGTAAACATGTTTTTATTTGTCTTCCTTTACCGCGTAAACTAACTGTTTAGCCAATAGATCAAGTTGATACTGTGGGTAGTCTGCAAATAGAATTCGATCTTTTAATAGAATTTTTACTATTACATATCACATTATGGTTTAAATAAATGAAGTAAAGAAAATTTTATATAGGATATGTATTTTAAAATAAAAAAATACTTGTCAATTCTATGATCATTTTGAATACAAAATGGTTTAGTGTGGAGTCAAAATGGTCCCTAGGAATAATATAAAAGTCGATTTTAACCTATTATATCGACAAATCTCTGTTAATGTATGCTGAGATCAATATGATAATTTTATTTGTTAAGATTTTGTCGCATAAATTTACTCTCTGATATCTTTATGTTTGAAATAACAATTCACACTAGAATAGTTAACGTTTAATTTATTTACTATAATAACTAGCTTTTGTTGCAAATCAACCTAAGGATGATAGTATACATAAAACTGTTAAATCTTTTTAATAACCAATTTTATAAGGTATCTCCTAAACTATATAGTAATATAAATAGAGTTAATAATTAAATAAATGAAAAGGAAAGTACATAATTTTTATCAATAATATTTAAAGGTCGTAACATGACAAATACGTATAATGAAGTGACAACGAACTAACCAAAGGAATGAAAAAGTAGCCACATATTCATGTTTCAGATAAAACTGCGTTTGAAATACAAAAAGAGATAGGTACATTATCACGGTGAAACAACCATAGTTTAGATAAAATGTTTATATTAATCTATAAGACCGATAGATAAGGAAATAAAGAGATTTACAAAATACTTTGTTAATGGGTGTTTCTTTTATCACTATTTGAGTAACATGTTACCAAGACAAAACAAAAAATGCATAAAAGTACAATGCTTGGCTTTTAATTTAAGGCAATGACCAAAAGAATTCCTACATTTGCCAGAGTCCAGTTTAATGAATACTTCGTCATGGTTTATAAAGTTTTAAATCAATTAAAGGCTCAAACTTTGAAAAGATTACTCTTAAAGCCGTTTAATTCAAAAATATTTAGTACCACTCGACTTTTGAATCTGTATTCCATCAAATCCTTACTATATCTATATCTTATTTTTGGATCATCTTTATATTGATTCTAGTGGGATATAGTATATAGTACTTGTTATTTCGAATATAAAGATAACATAGAGTGAATTTATGCGACGAAATCTTATTAAATAAAATAATCATCTGAATGGAGGGCACCCAAGCTGAGCATATGTACCTATATGGGTTCAAAATCAACACATTCATTACCCCTAGGGGTTATTTGAACCCCAAACTAAACATTGTGGATTGAATATAATTATAAAATTCACACATAATCATAAAAACACACAACCAATATAATATTTCCTTTTACTTCATTACTACCATAGTAAATAAATTAAATGTAAAATTTCTATTAGAAGATTAAATTCTATTTGCTGGCAGACTAAACAATGTATCAGCTTTTGTGCTAAACGAACTGCTCACGCGGTAAGGGAAGACGAATAAAAATATATTTACCAACTTAGTACGAGTATGTAATGTCTATTACAAAGGACAAATGCTTTGTTTGTAGAAGCGCTGACCAATCAAATTTGAAGCAATATGTAGACATACATTTTTAATAAGCCAATATCGCTATTCCAAATAGAAGGCATGAAAGTTCTTTATAATGCTTGAAACTACTATTTGACTTGAACTTTTCAAACCGTTTGAAAAATAAGAATCACAGTCGTCTTATTAGCCCGTAAATATGAACTTAGATTAATTAATCACAATTAAGATTTAAAGTAGAATTATTAATCTAATCTACGTTCAGGATGGTCAGTAAAGCTACTGAGCTGATGATGATTAGGTTTGTTACAGGGATTTATGTCTACTATAACTGTAACTCAGTGAAATGGCTATTCTTTATTTAAGATATGAATATATCTTGGATACACTTAATTAAATGCCTTATTTATCCTGCTTAGGCTCGCTACCTAAGCTTAGCTACCTTTTTAAAACTGTATGTTATGGTAATTACGAAATATTTATTTTCTCTTAGTGTTTCAGATGGTGACGTATTTTGTTTCATAAAAAAAAATCTAAATCCGCATTCTTTGGATTTAGTAAAGAATCACTTGAAGAAGAATTGGACGCCTTTATCTTACAATAATATTAGCTAATAATTCAAGATGAACCGACAATAAAGAACCTACGGGCTCTGAATTAGTAAAAAGAACCCATTTTGATAAAAAGGAGACTAACAAAAATAAAGTTTTTTTATAACGATGTATAATTTGCTTTTTTTACAAAGCTCATCTTACATAACATTTAAGCTTAATATTTCTAGTAGATGATCCAATTCTTTTTATTGTCAAAACAGTTTCAGCTTGATCTATTATCTATGTAAGAGAAAAACAAGTAAAGTTTATTTACCAACCGATTAATATTCATCCGACGAAGGTCTCTACTCTCTTACTACATGGATTGCTTAACCTCTTCAGTCAATTTGATTTCTGACCTAAATCGTGAAATTACAATAAGAAGACCAAACGTTTTACGTGTTAAAGGCGCTGAATGATGAAGCTTGTGAAAATGTTTCATTTAAAAAAAAAATAATAGTTATCCTTTCCTCAGGGAAAAATAATAAAATTTCTAATAAAAAAAATATCGAAATCGGAGTACATACTTAGAAAAATAAAATCTGAATAAGAATAAACAAAATAGAAAAATAAAGTATATTGCTACCTACACGCAAAAAACTACTTGACAGAGTTTGTTGAAAAATTTGAATGGTTACAGTTTGTACATTGGTATGTAGAAAGGGTACGTTTTATCAAAATCGAAATCGACGCGTCAGAAGTCGCAGGCACAGCTAGTTTTAAATACGTTTGAGTTCATTAGCAGGAAAGATTCTAAAAAGCTCCTTTTTTCGTTTGGAAGATCTAAATCAAAGTCGCCTTGTTAGTCGGTAAGGAAAAACTTGGATTGGTTCTCGAACTCTTAAAAGTGGATTGGTCTGTTTTTGCAAGAAAAACTACTATGAATTTTCTTCGTTCTAACATAATTATAATTTCAGTATAATTAAATTAATAATTAACTATTTTAGTTTGTTTAGTAAACAATTTTCATTCACTCAGTGAATTTTATACTTCTAATGGTTTGCATCCTTCATAAAAGTATAAAAATTATCCGTTAATATGGCCTGTTTTTTCCTTCTGGAATTTGAAGAACTTCGTGACACATTAACACTAACATGCTTATATGATTTTCCAGCCTGGTTGTGTTTCTCAAACGACATTTATCATCTGTCCCAGGTTGCTGTGATTCATTGTTTATTTTTTTCTTTTTTTTACTTAAAAGGGATTGGTCGAAGGGATAAACGCTACCACCAGGACATTAATATCGCTCAAGGGGATTTTGTAGTATTTTATTTTACAATGTGTACGAATAAAACTTTATCAGAATTCAATTAAGGGTTGGTAATAATACGTATTTAAATGTCAAGTTGTACTAAATATTTTTGTATTATATGATAATGAAAGTTATCTTTTCGAAGTTTAAGCCTTTAATTAATAATATAAAATATAATAATAATATCACATGACAAATTACACACATTGATCTAAGTTAGCAAATCATTTGCTTGTGTTACGTTGGTTAGACAAAGACATTATAAATACTGAAAATGTCTCAAATATATGATAAGACAGTAAAAATTGAGTGTCTGTACATTTAATATTTTTCTAAAAAACTGATAGAGGGCGAACAGATAAAGGAGATAAAGAGGAGTAACAGAAACCAAAAAACAATTTTTGGAATTTTTGTCTGTCTGTCTGTCTGGTATTTTTTAACGTCGAAACTACTCAACAGATTTGAACGCGGTTTTCACAGGTAGATTATATATAATTGAAAATTTACTTCAAGCACTGTTTCAAATTTTTAAACAGAATTGAATGCGGTTTACATAAACGTATTTATTTTATGTATGTTAGCTTGTGAAAAAATAGTGTCTTGATCTGTAATTAATATTGAGTATTTTATAGATAATTGTAATTATTCTTATGAAAATAAGTAGTAAATTTGATTAAACGTAACGGTTATCTTGTGAAATTTTATAAAGTTTATATCAATTATTATTTTTAATGTATTTATAATATGTTAGTTATGTTGAATTATTAGAAAATGTTTTAGTTTATTTAGTAGTTCACTTTTGACTTCCGATTAAAGTGTCAAATTGTCATATTGTTAGTCAATAGAAGACTTGTAAATAAAATTTAATGAAGTTCTAAGATTTGTATAAAAGGACATCAGTCTTCATTGGGCGTTTAAGCAAATTAGTGTTCAGATCCATATGTATTGATAAGTGATAATTATATAAACCAAGTGTTATTTATAAAAGTATAAAAGAATCAATTGATGAAGAAACCCTCTTCTATTTTGAAGTGTAAAATTTTAACAATTCAGAAGTGGGATACACTCGGGCATCAAAACCATCAACTACCCGCAAGATAAGTTTATTGAAGCTACAAATCACGTCAAGCAAGAAATGAAGTGATTTTATTATTTGAAACTACAATATAATAACAAAGAAGTTCCAGAATCAATACAATCAATCAATAGTTGATAATCAATGGTTGTAAATCAATCAATCAATCAAAATAAATTTATGTTATCTCGAAACTTAAAAATTGAGATCTACCCACATATCAAGAAAATCGAGTGAAATTACCTATTTAATCGCTTATGCAAGTCGTTTATTAGATTAAATGACAAAGCGTTCGAAGTATTCTACGAAAGAAGGAATCGTTGCTAATGAAGAAAGAAAAGAAATGAGAAATTATGGCGGTGACTACGCGGCGCGAATGGCGGTAATGGCGCGGCGCGGATGGCGGTAATGGCGCGGCGCGGATGGCGGTGATGGTGCGGGGCGATGGCGGCGCGGCGCGGCTGGCGGTGACGGCGCGGCGCGGCTGGCGGTGACGGCACTGCGCTGCTGGCGATGACGGCATTGCGCGGCTGGCGGTGACGGCGCGGCGCGGCTGGCGGTGACGGCACTGCGCTGCTGGCGATGAAGGCATTGCGCGGCTGGCGGTGACGGCGCGGCGCGGCTTGCGCTGACGGTGCGGCGCGGTTGGCGGTGACGGTGCTGCTGGCTGACGGTGCTGCTGGCTGACGGTGCTGCTGGCTGACGGTGCTGCTGGCTGGCGGTGCTGCTGGCTGGCGGTGCTGCTGGCTGGCGGTGCTGCTGGCTGGCGGTGCTGCTGGCTGGCGGTGCTGCTGGCTGACGGTGCTGCTGGCTGACGGTGCTGCTGGCTGACGACGCTGCCGGCTGACGGCGCTGCTGGCTGAAGCCGCTGCTGGCTTACGGAGCTGCTTGCTAAATGCATCGTTTGAAGTGGTTGCTGCTGGCTGTTGAAGTTGCTGCTGGTCGGAGCTGGCGCTGCTGGTCGGAGCTGGCGCTGCTGGTCGGAGCTGGCCCTGCTGTCGGAGCCTGCTGACTGAGCCTGCTGTCGGAGCCTGCTGTCGGAGCCTGCTGTCGGAGCCTGCTGTTTGGAGTCTGCTGTTTGGAGCCTGCTGTTAGAGTGTGCTGCTAGCGCAACTGCCACTGGCTGGTTACTGCGTTTGGGACATACTGCGGTCACTGTCCATTGTGCATACTGCGGTCACTGTCCATTGTGCATACTGCGGTCACTGCACGTATCTGCTATGAGCGAAGTTTACAATGAAAGGGCTATTTTACACTGCTATGAGCGGGGAGTGTAAATAGCTAAAGTGCAATGTGCACCTATCTGCTATGAGCGAAACTTGAAATAACGCAAGGGCTGATCTACACTGCTATGAGCGTGGGTGTAGGTCTAGCTATAGTGCAAAGTGCACGTATCTGCTATGAGCGAAGTTTACAATGAAAGGGCTATTTTACACTGCTATGAGCGGAGAGTGTAAATAGCTAAAGTGCAATGTGCACGTATCTGCTATGAGTGAAGTTTACAATGAAAGGGCTATTTTACACTGCTATGAGCGGAGAGTGTAAATAGCTAAAGTGCAATGTGCACCTATCTGCTATGAGCGAAACTTAAAATAACGGAAGGGCTGATCTACACTGCTATGAGCGTGGGTGTAGGTCTAGCTATAGTGCAAAGTGCACGTATCTACTATGAGCGAAGTTTACAATGAAAGAGCTATTTTACACTGCTATGAGCGGAGAGTGTAAATAGCTAAAGTGCAATGTGCACCTATCTGCTATGAGCGAAACTTGAAATAACGCAAGGGCTGATCTACACTGCTATGAGCGTGGGTGTAGGTCTAGCTATAGTGAAAAGTGCACGTATTTGCTATGAGCGAAATTTACAAATAATGAAAGGGCTATTTTACACTGCTATGAGCGTGAGTGTAAATAGCTATAGTGCAATGTGCACGTATTCGCTGTGAGTAAAATTTACAAATAATTAAAGGGTTATTTTACACTGCTATGAGCGTGAGTGTACATAAATAGCTAAAGTGCAATGTGTACAATAAGTATGAACTTCTAAACTGAGATAAACTGTTCTGTATTCGTAATTTGAATATGAAAGTGCACAATAACTGCAATGTAATTTTGTAACTTTATGTAAATGTATTATAGTTAAAATACACTTGTAAAAAAATTATGTGTAACATTGTGATTGAATTTTTAGAGCTGGTCGGAATGAATAATGTATTTAACTGTTGCCATTCGCGGGGACGCGATATTTATCAGGATGGACGAATTGTTAGCTTGTGAAAAAATAGTGTCTTGATCTGTAATTAATATTGAGTATTTTATAGATAATTGTAATTATTCTTATGAAAATAAGTAGTAAATTTGATTAAACGTAACGGTTATCTTGTGAAATTTTATAAAGTTTATATCAATTATTATTTTTAATGTATTTATAATATGTTAGTTATGTTGAATTATTAGAAAATGTTTTAGTTTATTTAGTAGTTCACTTTTGACTTCCGATTAAAGTGTCAAATTGTCATATTGTTAGTCAATAGAAGACTTGTAAATAAAATTTAATGAAGTTCTAAGATTTGTATAAAAGGACATCAGTCTTCATTGGGCGTTTAAGCAAATTAGTGTTCAGATCCATATGTATTGATAAGTGATAGTTATATAAACCAAGTGTTATTTATAAAAGTATAAAAGAATCAATTGATGAAGAAACCCTCTTCTATTTTGAAGTGTAAAATTTTAACATGTAAAACTAGAATTTCTACTTTGTTTTATCTGAATTTTAATAAAATAACAAATTGAATATGAGCATATGCCTATTTTAAATTTAGTTACATAAAAACTTAAAAACATAATATTTGGTAAGAAATATTTTGTATTCATATGCTTTATTACGTATATCTGAATAATGTCCTGGCTGTGTGTGTATGATTTGTATGTACGTTATTATTTACTGGATAATTGTAGTTTCCACATATTACGCGAACACTGACATACACGCGGGCGGCGCCGCGGGCGACAGCTAGTATTTAATAAACGACCAAACCCAGAAATCTATGCTTACCACAAACATGCCTGTCCCTGTCGGGAATCCAACCTGAGCTCCATTGCGTCGCTATATGTTAGGCGTCTGCTCTAACCACTCGACCCACGAGGCGGTAAAATGAATTAAAAGTTAATAAACCATGATGAAGTATTCATTAAACTGGCCTCTGGCAAATTTAGGGATTCATTTTATGAATGTTAGGTCATCGCCTTAAATTAAAGCCAAGCATTGTACTTCTAAGCATTTTTTTTGTATTGGTAACATGATGCATTAATTAAATGGTAGTAAATAAAAACATCCAGTAACAAAATATTTTATGAATTTCTATCCTTCCTTATCTGTAGGTATTTGAAAGCTTAATCTTAATATTTACCTAAACTATGATTGTTTCTCTGTGATAATGTATTTCAAACGCAGCGCAATCCGACATGTGAATACGAGGCTACTATTTCATTCCTTTTGTTAGTTGGTCGTCACTTCGTTATACGTATACTTTAAATATTATTCATATAGTTTATATATCGGATACTTTCTTATTTATTTACTAAATTATACAAGTCTATTTATGTTTATATCTCTTTATAATTTGGGAGATACCTTTTAAAACTAGAAATAAATTTATATTTTAGAAACCGCCCACAGTCCGCAAGTTATTTTTCATGTAAGACTGTACGTCTCATTTAAAAAATTACCGAATTAAATATTTAGTTTAGATTTTAACATCTATTTAAATCAATTATGGTATCAAGCATAACACAGCTTTTAATGCGAGAAAAATTTATAAAAATACATTCATGTTATTTTTCTGTTTGTATTTATATCTATGTTTTTGTTTTTTGGTGTTCAACTCCAATATAAGCAATTAAGTTGATTGATTAGTTATACTTTTGATTAATTCTCAAAACACCTTTTTTTTTAATTTTATTTTTTTATATAATCTAGAGCAATGCTTGACTACATTCCACCTGATGGTAAGTGGAATGTAGTCTTAGGTGCTAATGCGCTTTACCCTAACAACTTATTCACTCTTCTCTTGAATGTATCCACACTGTATTCGTCTGAAAATACCGACACAGGCAAGCTGTTCTAATCCTTTGCTGTACGAAGTAAAAAAGACGAAGCAAAAGTTCGTTCGGAAAAGTGAATGACTTCGTTAGGAAAGACGAAGTTCGTTCCTTTCCATTCCTGCCGTGTGTCGGAACGTCCGGTCATGGAAGAGGGTCGGGGGAATTAGATCGTGTAATTCCTGCGCACACTCATAAAAATATATCCTATAGAATACTGAGAGGCTAGAAATTTCACACATGTGTTCAAGGCTGTGGAGGTTGGCTTTGACCAATTTGGGATCGCCTATAAGCCTCTTTGCTCGCCTCTCAATTGAGTCCAGAACCGCAAGATGAGACTTTGCAGTACCAGCAAATATGTGACCACAGTACTCTAGACACGACCGGCGCTTTGTATAAAACAAGAAGCTGTCCCGGTGTAAAGTAAGTTTGAGAGCTGGTGGGGAAATAAACAAAGGACCTAAAATTACGCAATATTCTCTCCATTACACCTTTATTCATAGTTCACAAGAAAGCAGATAATACGAGATATTTCTAACTTACATCAAAAGTTAGTTATTTAATACAGAAACATAATGTAACAAATAAGTTTCATCGACGTCGAAGTTTGCGGCGAACTTTTATCCATCACGTGCTCTCTATATAATGGTACAGATTTTTTAACTTAAGAGATTTATTTACACACAAAATAAGACTTTATTCTAAAGAAAATAGAAGTAAAAATAAAGTGTGCAAATTGTACATTCTATTTCCTTTATCACTTTATTGCAAAAAGAAAGACAAGGTTTAAACGCTTATGCATTATGTAACAGCCAACTATTGATGAGCAAGAAATGTACTATATTTATTATAACAGTATAGTTATAGTTTTTTAAATATGAAGAGAAATTATGACCGCTTTATTTATTAAGAAGCTTAGAAAGAACAAAGACGGCAGAGGCTTTTGATGGTTGCTTTCATTAAATAATATTTTATTTTCGTTTTTTTTTTTTTGAAGAAACCGTGTTGCTATATTATCCTATTAGGTCTAATAATAAAAATGTCAATTTTGAAGTAATTGTACAGAAGATACAATAAATTAAAAAATGTATTAACGGAAAAAAACATTAAAGTAAATCTCTTGTTAAGATAGTAATCCCTATTAGCTGGCACTGTATAGTAAGTACAGTGAATGGTCTGGTGTAGTGCCATTGAGCGTTACGAGCAATGAAAAGGGAGTCTCTGAACTGAGGTAATGAGAGGATTATTTACACACTTATATAAATTAAAACGGTGTTTAATCTTTGGGTCATTACCCCCTTAATTAAAGTAAGTCTTAAATAGGTTCAGTTCTATAGAGCTACGGTGTAGTATTGTCAGTCTTTTGTAGTAGCAGATAGAGAGGTATGATGTTTTTTTTAATATTTTTTATTAATACCGATAAATTTATAGAGATAAATTTTGAACCACAAAAATAGCTCTTTTTCTTTTTTCATTTACTATTTCTTGGGCACGATTTCCTAAGAATCGATAAATTGTCATAATAATCTCTATTATTCCAATGCTATGATAGAGTCGAAAACGCTATTTCGTCCTGTTTTTTTTTTTTATACCTACCGCTATTCGTATTACTATGCAAATAAAAATTCCTTTGCTATCCTTTCTCAATTTTATTAAATGATTAGAGTTATTTACTTTTCAATGTAATTCGGGTTAATCATTTCAAACAAATTGTTATTTATGATATTTGAATTTTGTCAATAAAATATAAACAATTTTAAACCAACATTGATCCTTAACAATAAAAACAATTTCTGACTGATTGACTGTTACACAACTAAGAGTCATTTACAAGCTGCGCTGGTGAGCTCATAGAGATATTATACAAATTCTATGGGGAGCTAAAAATCAATTGCTTATCCATTATTGACATAACATTCGAAGTTATATCACGAAACCATATTTTGATGTTGAGTATTATAAAGAAATATAAAGTACAACTAATATTAACTATATTGACTACTGATCACAGAGATATGTATATTAATTCTATGATATTCATCTCTTAGCTCGGCACGATATAATTAGCAAGCGGCTACGTATTCGTAGCAAAGTGCTACGTAGCAAAATTATTAATAAAATATGAAATGTATGAATGTAATTTGGAACAGATTTAAAAATAATTTTGAATTTTAGCACAAATGAAGTCTTCATTTTGTTTTTAAGACATTATGTATGTGTTTATTAAATGTTTATCCATATTTTCAAGCCATAAGTTTATTTTACTACTAACAGAATTAATATTGTTTAAGATTTAATAAAGAAAATACTATTAATACAACTTCATAAATTGTATTCTTCCAAGTGTCTGTTCATTTCTTAACTCGCGATTAGTTCAAATGTCTCTTTTTGCGTCTCCGTATTATTCCTCCTAGATTTTCGTACGTTAGCTCATGATTAGTTGGTAACAACGATTGACTGATCTTCCTCATTATTTAATTTTATCATCTTATTAGGAGCTTGCATGAATATATATATTTTTAAATAAATTAATTTTCTTCAGATTTTCACGGGTTAAAAATTACTAAATCCCTTAATAAACAATATTACCTTACTTTTAGTACAACGCGTACATAACTCCTTGCAAAAACTCATATATATTATCTTACAAAGAGAATCACACTAGTTGTTTTTGATTGTATAAATGTCCTAGATTTTATAGGTCATTGTTATAATTCCAACCGTTGTTCACAAATGTATGTCTTACCACGCCTTCATATCTTAGGCTGATATCTAGGAGTTTTAAAATTTTGTCATACGTCACAATAATAGGATTTGCGAATTTTGGCACATGCTCCGGTTAAGAATCTATAAACACACTGTACCGACGTTAAATTGAGATTATATGAATAAACAATGAATATAAACTGAAAGTAACTTACTGAGGTAATTAGGTAATTTTAAAGAAATATTTACAGAACAATCTATAAACAAGTATAATGTAACTATTAGAAGGAATCTTTTCATTAGAAATGGTTTGATAGTTTAATTTCCACTATTTACTAGATCAAATGTAGAAATGAACTTGTATTTCTATCACTATTGGATTATTTTATAAAATTTGATTATTCGTTAATAAAAAATGAATACATAGTAATCAAAACTAAATTCCTCAAATTGGATTTTGTGCTTGAATTTAACACATGGTTAATATTTGAATTTTTACAGTGTCAGACAAAAATAATAACCGATTTACTAGTTTTTACTTCTTATTGAGCAATTAGATTTTTCTTATTCATCTTCAGATACCTACATTACTTAGAAATGCCTCATAAATATAAAAAAAACACAACAAATGTAGTTAATATACATTTAAGGGTTGACTTAATTAAATTCTATCAATTTTAATCGCACACATTACAAAATAAAAAACTATGAAACAGAAACCAAATTTCCCTTGAGCAACATAATGTCCTAATGGTGAAGTTTATCTTTTCGGCTAAAGCTCTGTACATAAAATACGAAAAAAGTAATTTAATCCAAGCATTCAGGAGCAGATAATTAATGTCGTTTAAGCGACACAACCAGGCTGAAAAATCACATACCTAAGCTCGTTAGTATTAATGTGTCACTAAGTTCCTCAAACCCCATAAGGAAAGAACAGGGCTTAGCGGCCGATTTTTATACTTTTGTGTAGCAGGACCTTTATAGATGTTAAATGTACTGAATTAATGATTTTTTTTTACTCTCAAACTAACATGGACTAGTGAATAATTTAAATATACTAAACATTTAAACATTTAAGATTAAGTGATATTATAAAATAATTAAGTTATAACGAAGAAACGGCACCGGATTTTTCTTTGCATAAGCAGATCATTCCAGTTTTAAGAGCTCGACAACTAATCCAAGTTTTTCCTTACCGACCAATAATACGATTTTGATAAAGATCCTCGATACGAAAAAAAAAGCTTTATGTATGTTTCTTAATTATGAAACCAAAGATTAATAATATTTAAAATGTCAAGTCCCCAGATTGAATTAAACTTTCATGACTTCTGTATCAATATCATCTTCATCTCACGGTTCTAGTTTATTAATGACACAGATTTACAATATTTGAATTTCTTATTATGTATAATTATCTATTAGCCTGTTAGCCATATATAATATTTGCTTACATTTTAAAGTGAATAAAGATTTAAAAGTACGTTTCACCATCATATGCCATAACCTAATGCCGGCTTTGATGGATTTAGAATTCTATAATTAATAATTTTTATCAATATTATATTCACATTATATTGTAGTATAAGATAATTATTCCTGAAACAGTTCCTCAGGTTTTAACATTCAGCGTCTTAGCAAATAAAACATTTGGTCTTCTTATTGTAATTTCAACAATCAAATCAAATTATCCATGACAGAAGAAATCAAATCAAATTATCCATGTAGTCAGAAATTAGAGACCGTTATCCGTTCAATATTAATCAGTTGGTAATAGTATATTACACACCTAGGGAGGAAAAATAAGAAATGTTTCAGATCAGATGTAATTGTCGACCGAGGTGGAACCGAGTTCGACTAACATATGATTTAAGGCTTTCTTATTTTACTTCCCGAGGTGTGTATGCTATTTTTCTGTCAGACGAAGGCGAAAAGCAGCAACTTCGTTTTGCGCAGCGGGACGAAAGTTGTCACTTTCCGCCCGGCGGGCAGAAGAAGATAGTTTATTTGTTTTTCTCGTACCGCGCTAACAGTTGTCGTAGTCAATAGTTCAAGCTGAGGGTAGTCTGACAATAGATAGAATTGAGTCGTCTTATACAAATCTTAAACTTAAATGATATCATGTTAGTGATAAACTTTGAAACAATAAACGTTATTAAAATAATATTTTTATTAAATTTTCATACACAATACTCGGTAATTATTTTTAATAGAACAGTAATACTGGTAAAAACTTATAATATATATTATTAAGAGGATTATTGGAAGTAAGTTGATCCACTGTTACCTTCAGCAAGATTTGTTATATTTTGTTGTAAAAACTTTTTACACCATGGAATCAGCTGTAACAAAAATAAGTTTGTTTGTCAATTCCTTTAATTTTTTTTATTATTATTGTTGTCATATATTTTTTTCTACTAGTATTTATTTAAATGTTTAGTATATTATCATGTAAATATATATTTGACCAATGGATCGTAGACCACAGTCTGCGCTAGATTTTGGAAATCATTCAAGAGTAAAAAACTAATTTGAAATGATTCACTGTTTTTTACGTCATTTCGATACAAAACAACAAAATAAAATATATTTTTTCCAGCATTTTCTTTAGCATATGTTTTCTTATTGTAAATGGTAATTTATAATATTAATAATATAAATGTTAATTTATAATAATATAAGTGTAGGTCATTGGTATCATAATATCTATACAGGGTTATTTGTAATTAGTTGAGCACCTTTTGCAGGCAGCCCCTCTACATCAATCCTAACAACATTTGTTCTACGACTTTTTAAAATTAATAGATTTAAAAATTTAGTTTTTCCCATACAAAATTTAATTATTGCCTCTGAACGTGCATTAAACTTGAGCAAAGAGAGGCCACGCAACTTGTCAAAATATGTGCCAAGGCCACGCGCATCGGAGCGCGGGGTGGCGGGGTGACGCAGCGGCGGCTATGCACGTTAGAACTTGATCATTTTCTAAGGTGTAATAAAAAATAGCATCATTTTCCACTTTTATTTCTTAAAATATTTTCTACAATAGTCGAAACACATATTTTTGTATAATATCATTTTTACAAAATAAGCATTTATTATCTAATTACAATATTTACACCTATTAAAAAGGAATAAATTAATTGAAATATTGTCTAACTGTTTAAGAATCTCATGAAAAAACAAATTCTTCAATAGACGTTGTCCACAAGTTGAATGTCTCAATATTTTTATTTGGTTTATGAAATAAGGGCACTGTAACTTTTTCTGATCCTGCAAATATTTACGTTATTATTAAAAAGTTTCCCACCTAGTAATAAGAACTACTTTTCTATGTTTAGAAAATTTGTAATACTTGATTACATTTATATTATTTATATTCACTAAAAATACTATCACTTTAAAATGTATGCAACTAGTTTGATCCCAAAATTATTTTGAATAGTAATTAATATAGCGTATTTTTTTTGAGAATTCGATAAATATTATTTTTACAAAACAATAACAATAACTTCTCTTTAACTTACTTTATACATATCATTTTATCTCGTTGGTTAATATTTATATCATTTCAATAAAACAATAGGTTACTTACGAATTTCTTTACGAAGTTCCTAGAAATTGCAGTCAGTCACAAATTGAAGCGTCGGTATACAGAAACAATCCAGATAGTTAATATAAAATATCAGTAATACTACACACTTTCGTCACCATAAATCTCACGAGACAAATGAAATATCAATTATCAAATAACAAAGATAATAATATTAAATTACAAATTACAATGACTTTGGATTTTGGACACTTGGTACTGACACCAACTGTTGGTGTTACCATTAATTAAAAACATCACCGTAAAATAGTAACATTATTTAAAATGGCTCCATCTTGTGATCCCCAGCATAAACTTCATTCAGATATCCGACAAAATAAAATATTAAGAAACACCAGGAGGAATAATAGGAAGTTTATTTAAATTATAAGTTTAATATTTGAGCTTATTTTTTCTAAGTTATAACACCATGCTCAGTCCATGGTGTTAAAACATTGAATGAAGTTTTTTTGAGATCAGAGATGGAGCTGTTTTAAATATTCTTATTTAATATTTTACAGTGATGTTTTTTTAATTAATGGTAACACTAATTCTCCAAAATTATTGTAATTTGACATTATTATTTTTGTTATTTGATATTTACGATTAATGTGCACCTACGGATAACAGTATTGCAATGCCGTATACTTATACAAGTATCGAGTATACCGAGATGGTGCGAGTGTTAGCTAGGTGTGGTGACAATGTGCGCAAAGCCTGCCGCGAGTATGCACGGCTATTCCCTAACATACCTATGTGTGGTCTTTGTGTTGGATGCGAAGGGGACTACTTTGAACGGTATGTGCGTGATGTCCACCGGCATCCGCAAGATTTTAATTTAAGAGGTAATTTGTAATTATTTTTTTCATATTATCTAAGTAACTGTAAATGAGACATTGAATTATTGTAAATGATTAGATTATTGTAAATTATTAGCTGATTCCACTTTTTAAATACGCCTGCATTAAACAATAAAAGTTTGGTTTAGTAACTTTTTAAAGGAATAATGTAGCCAGTCCTAAGCCTGATTAAGTATGAAGGGAAAGTGGATTCAGAGTGCGATCGAGTGCTTAGAAGGTAGGTATCGCGACGTTCTTTGGTCTTAGCAAACTTACTTCTTTAAATTCAATTCAATTCAATTCAATTCAATTCATAAATTGAGGTGAAATGTAATAATCTGAATAAATTGTAAGATGTTATTAATTTCCTAGTAAATTTAATTTCAATTTGACCGGCTAAGAAAAAACGCGGGGAAGTTGTAGTAGGTATTGTACATTCGGGTATAAAATTGTTTAATTGAAAATAATAAAACTATCTTAGACACAATATTATTACAATATTATTCGAAATAAAACAAAAAAAAAACGTTATTAGTAAGAAACACATAAGTACCATAAAAACAGACAAATGTACACAATCCACTTTAAAAATAATAACTTTAGGCTTCTTAACATGTTGGATCGTCACAAATAAAATTATTCTTCATAATTTCTTCTTCATGTTATAATCTTGAATTTATTTATTAGTTTTAATAGCAAGTCTATAAAATCGTATTGTCCAGTAGGTAATTATAATTCATTATTTAATAATACAACTCTAATCCGATAATTTTATTTTTTGGTTAATGTAAATTGTGTTTTGTAATCCACATACTTGTCATTTTGATTATTTAGTATTTCCATAGCAACATGGTGTAAAAGAGATGAAGCTATACGAAAAAAGCTGGCGCGCGCATTTAACAGTTTCTGACTTTCGCTAAACTGCCGTGACCTTTAGATTGCTTACAAAATACAGAGTAATAAATAATCGAGGGAGCAAATTTTTTTTTGTTTCGTTTATTCTGAGTTATTTATCAAGATTTTTTAAAAGTCGTAGAACAAATGTTGTTGGGATTGATGTAGAGAGGCTGCCTGTAAAAGGTGCTCAACTAATTAAAAATAACCCTGTATAAAACGTCATAAAAGAATATTAATAACAATTATAAATAATTGACAATTCATCAGAACTATACCTGTTCATGATATTCTTTAACCGTCTTATTCATTCTTTTAATCTCCTGTTTGAGATGAGTATTATCTTCAAACATTTTGTTTACGGTCCAACAGCCTTTGCTCTCAAATACTACTGGCAAAATATATGGATATCCTGTTCAGAAACATCATACAATTACTAAATTAATAAACATTTTTCTGAAAAACAAATGTGTAAAGTGAAAAATGAAAGTGTGTTATTCTTATTAAAAATATCTGCAGACAAAATGGTTTTAAAGTCGAAATAATATCATACCTACATACATACATCTGCTACCTTTGAATTATTAAACTATTAAAGTAGGTACATATATTGCTTTATGTTAAAACAATATAAATAATCAATTAAATGATTTTCATAATTACACCTAATGTAAATACCAAAAAAAAGAAAAAAAAAAGAAGATAAAGTGAGGAGAGTTTTACCTTTAATAGTTCCAATAGAACCATCACTAATGCATCCAATATTTCTATAAACTTTTGTACCATCGTCGTGAGTACGGGCTCGCCAAACATCCCTTAAAGTTTTGGTAAATTCCACAGCTTTATAAATACATCCGTAAGGATTCTTCGAAGCAACCGACGCTACCTTTATACATTAATTTAATTTAATACGCTACATTTAATAATAAATTAAAATATATTAAAAGCTACTGCGAAACCTATACTGCTCTCAATTGATTGCTTTGAACCTATTTATTGAATGGAAGCCACTTAATGCAGAATAAAGTAGAATTATCATAGCAATTAACAATTTGCAGACCCTTGCAGTTTTCATGAGAGTATTCTCATTTTATATATTTGCAGTTGGAAATGTAAAATTATCATACGCATAAAATAATAATAATAATAATGTTATGAGAAATTTAATAGTGTGACATACTTTCTCTATAAATTCTTTCTTCATCCAGGAAGCACTAAGTTGGGTTGAATCTAAATTAAGTGATTTTAATAAATTTCCTCCCACTATATTCCAATCGCACTGTGTCTTCACATCTACTGTGTCACCAATAATCAAAGGTTTTTCCACTTCGATATGAAATACAGCATCATTGGCAGCCCAAACCTGAATTTCATTAATAGCTTTGGACGACACCTTAAAAAAAACTTAATAAATGATCTCTATGTAACTTAATTAATTAATTAATTTGACCGCCCCGTTGGTCGAGTGGTTAGCGCAGACGCCTAACGTGTCACGGCGCAATGGGGCTCGGGTTCGATTCCCGGCGGAGACAGGCATTTTATGTGATGAGCATAAATGTCTGTTTCTGGGTTTGGTCGTTTATTAAATATATTTTCAGTATTTATATGTGTATTTCTATGTATTTGTATCGTTGTCTAACACCCTTAACACAAGCAAATAATTTGCTTACTTAGGGGTTAGATCAATGTGTGTAATTTGTCCTGATATTATTATTATTATTATATTATTATAATTATAATATTAAGTGAACATTTATACAACTTACATTTAAGTAATCGCTTAGTATAGACTTAGCGATAGCTGTTATAGGGGCTGGGTAAAAAAATATATCATTTGGTAAATTAGCAGACAGTGTTTTGATAATGTCTGTTGATATTAAACCATCTGTTATAATAATGGGCTTAGATTCATTTTTAGGAACTTCATTTTTGTTAGTCTCCTTTTTGTCATAATGGGTTCTTTTTACTGATTCTGAGCCCGTAGGTTGTTTATTGTCGGTCCATCTTAGATTATTAGCCAATTTTATTGTAAGATACAAAGCGTCGAACTCTTCTTCAAGTGATTCTTCACTAAATACAAAAGAATTCGGATTTTTGAACTTGGTTATGAAACAGAAGACATCACCATCTGAAACACTAGAAGAAAAAATATTTCGTAATTATCATAACATACAGTTTTAAAAAGGCTAAGCTTAGGCACTGAGCCTAAGCAGGAGAAATTAGGCATTTAATTAAGTGTATCCAAGATATAATTCATACAGATCCTAAATAAAGAATAGCCATTTCACTGAGTTACAGTTATACATAAACATTATACATACAGGTAGACATAAACTTCTGTCACAAACCTAATCATCATAAGCTCAGTAGCTTTACTGACCATCCTGAACGTAGGCTAGCGTATTGAAATAAAAATCAACTTCTTTCGTTCAATTTGATGAATTTAAACGACTTTATACGATAATGAGAGGCAGGAGCTAGGTTTTACATTTTTTGTTGTCAAATTTTTATACAATATGGGATGTGTTCGAGGAGGAAATTAAATCTGGATATTACAGATGCTATACAATAAAGTTGTATTTTTATCTATTCGGGCCAGAACCTTCATAATAATTATTTAATTGTAAAATTAATTGCACAATATATATTTCACTACATAAGAAATATTTACCACGGCAAATCAGAAGATACTTTTATGGAACCAGTGCATGAAAATGCACATGATTCTATTTCCAACCTGAAAGCCTCTGCTGCTATAATCTCATTAGAGTAAACTACTAGAGTCAGATCAATCGATTGATCATCTCCAAACACTAAGCCAGACATGATTTTTACTATCGCTAATTGAGAAGCCGGTACAAGAGGATTGACGAAGAACACCTTTAAAGGCTTTAATATTGGATTATATTCCAAATTCATTTTATTTATAGCATATAATAAAACGTAATATAGATAAAGAGTAAGTCAGTACGACAAATGGAATGTAAACAACAACGGTTTATTCATTTATTTTCCATCGAGTTTGTATATATGAACGTATTTTTCTGAATAAAAAGGTTGATTGGTTTTGTATCACAGGTAATTTTGTTAAAAGCTAAAAATATTTTAAAACGTTATCATAGGAGTCTACATAACATACCTGGTGTGATCAATAAATACGGTGAATCCTACTACTATTATAAAGGCGAAAGTTTGTAAGTATGGATGTATGGATGTTTGTTACTCTTTCACTAAAAAACTACTGAATGGATTTGAATGAAACTTTACCACAATATAGCTTATACATCAGAATAACACATAGGCTATAGCTTATACATCAGAATAACACATAGGCTACAATTTTTGAGGTTTTTAATGTGAGGTCGTAAAAAAAACACTGACTGAATCCTACAAGATAGATCAAAACGATTTACTACAGTATTGTACAACTTAAAAAGGTCTACAAAAAAGTCAATGATGGTATATGTTTATCTCTTAGGAATAACCCACAATAACCATTTTTTATCCTTTACTTTGTATGAGAAATAATGGCTTATTTACAAAGCGATTTTAAGCAATACAGTATTAATCCTTATCCAATTAAGTATCTTAAATACATTGTGCATTTAATAAAGATCACGTGTTTCCAAAGCGAAGAATCTGCATGTTTATGCTGAAGGAAAAAGATCGTTAAATGTAGTTTATAGGAGCATACTGCAGTAGCTACCTATAGGCCTATGATTAGGGCTCTGCAGTGCTTAGTTACCGTATTTCTTACTTATTACTAGACTAGACGGGACGAACCTGAAGTCCACGCGAACGAAGTCGCGGGCAAAAGCTAGTAATTTTATATTATAAAAAGTATCACGCTTACATAGAATCTGATTTAATCTCCTTCAAAGTACTCTCCTTGGCTAGCAATGCACTTATTCCAACGTTGACTCCATGACTGGATGCATTTCTGGAAGGCATCTTTTGGAAGGGCTTTCAGCTGCTCGGTCGTGGCCCTTTCAAGGTCAGCAATGGTATCAAAACGTTTTCCTTTAAGCACACTTTTAATTTTTGGGAAGAGCCAGAAGTCGCACGGTGCTTAATCCGGTGAGTATGGCGGATGTGGACAGACAGGAACATTTTTTTCTGCCAAAAACTCACGAATGAAAAGCGAGGAGTGACACGGCGCATTGTCGTGGTGAAGAAGGAAGCCATTGGCCCATTTTTCTGGCCGCTTTCTTCGTATGTCGTTTCGCAAGCGTTGCAGTACGCCCTTTTAAAATTCCGAGTTTACAGTTGTTCCTCTTGGAACGAACTCTGATCGCACTATGCCCTCACTATCGAAGAAAACAATGAGCATGACCTTGATGTTTGATTTTGACTGACGTGCCTTTTTAGGGCGAGGAGATGAACTGGTTTTCCATTGGGAACTCTGCATTTTGGTCTCTGGGTCATAGCCATAGACCCAACTCTCATCTCCAGTCACAATTTTTGCCATAAAGTCGAAATGCGTTGTTCGAAATCCATGTTGGGCGACAGATACGATAAACACAACCTCACTCTAGCGGCTCTGACAGCTGACTGACATGTTCAAACGTGATACAACTTGTCCCTGCCTGTGTCAGCGGATCACGCTACTTAACAAATTACAACATATGGCTGTAGCATCAGCTATTGCCGGTATAAAAATTCGTTCACCGTCCATATTGATCACACCTCGTATTTGTTTTCAAATTATATTATGTAAAAAAAAAACTCTTATCCATAAATTATAACAAGGCAATAAATATTTATAACTAACTACATGGTTTTAAAATTATTTTCGGACTGTTTTTGTGTTCGTATTTATTAAGAGTTCGTATCTTTTCGTCTTCAGCGGTCTCATTTAGTTCTTCGTTAATGGTTGTTGTAAGACGTTGTGTACGCATTGAAGTTATTGTATCACTATTGATTTCTTATAGGTGGATGTTTTTCATCCAACTAAACTAACCCTATTGAACAATTGGTAGACAGCTGATATTGAAAGAACTACATGATTATTTACGTGGTACTAAATAATATATATAAAATATGATGTTAGAAGGTGGTTAGATACAGAGGCTTTCTCAAACCACTCCATTAAAATGTTCGCTACCACGAGAGCAAAAGAAAAACCCATGGCAACCTCATCAATTTATGTGAAAAATTTCCACTCCATACTAAATAAGTACTTTTAAAACGAAACTGTATTAGTGCTATTAAAGAATGTTCTAAAACATGTTGGGATATTTTTTGTATAATATTAATAATAGGTTATGTAAATATCAATATTTTTATTTCTTCTTGGCTAGTTTATACAAACCTAAACCTGCATATTATGCTAATAGAAATATATATATACATGTAAAAATAAAAATAAATATATCTATGTAAAATATTATGCTACATTTTATAATTAAAAATGATGTTTTGACTGTTTTGTCATGTTGCCTGAAAACAACGATAGAGCATAAAACAATGTCGAACATGCTTCGAATAAATCAAATAATTAGTTCCTGCGTCGAAATTCAATACCAATGTGTTATATCATGTTTTCATGAATTACGGTCTTCGTTGCAGAAGGTTGTAGTCCTTTTGTATATGTCATACAAAATATTTTATGTAAAACTGTAGCTCAGATTTAAAGCACTATTAAATGACATGTGAAAATTTTATTAAAATAACCAGTGTGTTTAAGGGAAAACAACAAGTAAATTTTTCACTATAAACTTAGACATTTTTGTGTTTTAAGATAAAGATAGACATTTATAACTTATAACTATTATATCAAATATCGTAGAACTATGTTACGAATTCGTAGACGCTTCAAAACTATGGTATATCGTGACGTCGGCATTTACCAAGAATCTGCAGTTTGAACCAACTAACCTACTATAGATTTAATAGTATCCGACGTATTGCGCTCCTCGTCACTCTTTATATTTCTTCAATCAAGTGTCATCTTCATCTTCGGATATTGTCTATAAATAATAGACAATGTCCGACAACTTCCATGTTCCGTTCAGCTTTGTTCTAGTATTTGCATTAAAAAATTTTTTTTCAAAATTAATGAATGATATTTCCATTGATCGTGGAATCGCTGATTGGAAGATGGTGCAATATATCAGCCATTTTTCATAAGAATCCAAGAGCGGAACGCTAAGATATCCGAAACCTTTTTCTGTCTAACTTATTATTCTGTAATTCCTTTAATTATAATTTCATTTAAATATTTTGGAGGATTCCTTCAATTATAATTTCATTATTTATATTGTCTCCAGCGTTGAGCAAATCACATGTAGCTTTTTAAATTAGTTATACTTATTATTATTTTAATATTATATTATTAATTTGTATTATTCTGGATCCTCCGGTTGTGACCGTCGTAATTATTACTTATTATACATATATTGTAGAGTAAAATTAATAATAAATAAATAAGATCTAACGATAATTAAATTAAAAGAACTGGTTCCGAAATATCTTTCAATATTCAAGGATTATAAGAGTGTAAACTTCATATCATGTTATTTATATATGATATGAAATTTACACTTTAATATAACAGCATTCCAATATAATATACAAGTGATCCCAGGTAGTGTTTCAAAGATGACAAGATATAAATATGTAAATTAAATATGTGCAAAAATACTGTTTTGTTCAGTATTTATACCTATGAATAAACTAACAAAATTTAACATTTATGCACTGTTAAATTTTGCAACAAGTGCAATACAACTTTATAGTACGAGATCCGGTTGCAAATTAGTGCACCCACCGCGTGTGTATTAAAAACTTTTAACTTTGCTGTGAAGAGGTGAGGCCGAGTGCACAAAGGCAAGCGTGATTTTTCAGACTTTATATATATTGCAATAGGTACAATTTTTCCGAAATTTTATTTTTAATAATTTAATTAAAAATATTAGCGGCTACATTTTGATGGGTAACCTGGTATATGTATATTCTCCTAATCATAAATATACGTAAAAAAATAGTTTGTAGTAAACAGTCGTGGGGCGTGCACTAATTCGCAGCGGAATCTTATTATAGCGGCGGCTATTATAATAAATTGTAAGCTTTTAAATTGGTTGTTGATTTATACTTTAAATAAATAATAAGATAGAAAATTATGAAAAAACTAACGTGTAATATAACGTGTAACATATGGTGATATATATAAAAAATAAATAATATGTAAAGTATAGGGTAATATTCGTAAAAACACATATCGCATACCTATGGACCTAATTTTTACTTAACATGGATAAAGGTCAAAGCCACGCTTTTTTTAATTTTAAATAAATATAGAATGATAAAACGATACGGGTAGGGATTAGTACCCATAACCTCTGCGAAAACGGGACGGTTTCCCAGGGTTTGATTATTGGCATTTATTTCTCATTCTGTATTTATTTAAAAATAAAATAAGCTTAACATACCTATATAGTTTCAAGATATTTTATTTCTTTTAGTTACAATTTATTTACTGTAAGTATCGTTGATGTTTGATACGTCAAGGCACAGCGGTCACTGAAAATCAGCAGGTTCATGAACTGTCTTAAATGCTGAATGGTCTATAATGGATGTCACAAAATTCATTTATTGAGTTGTTTTTCTTAATTGTTATTATTATTTAATATTTTAATATTTTTTTTTATTGATATTATATTAAATGTAATCTTTTTTATTTTTCTTGTGGATACACGGTGTTTGTCTTAAACTATGTGTGATTTAAAAATGCTTTTAAATTAAAATATACATACATTGCCATTTGTTTGATAAAATGGGACAACAATTTTAATAAAAACATTTTAAAGGAAAACAGCATGATATTTATTTAAAGTAATTACTTAAATAGTAACCTATATTTTTATTTACTATTAATTCAATATCATATTTAAAGAGCATGGTGTGAACAGAGTTATCTAACCTATAAAAAAGATGAGTATCTATTCTTTTAGAAAACATGTTACTTAAAAATGGAGTTACCTAACAGTTTGTCAATGGTACAATTTTATAATACAAAAGTGTAACTTCTTACGATATCTTTAAACTTGAGCCTTTTAGTTTAGTCAAACAATTTTGGAGAACAATCTACCCTATCCCTACAATTTTCGTAAATGGCGAACATTTGATTTAAGTACTGTTTCAGGGCTACGACTAGTCGACTCCCAGAGGATCGCCCCGGATATTTCCCGTTTTTGTTCCAGTTTTTGCAACCTTTTTTTAAGGTTTTTTGATGGTTTTTTCAGTGTAATGTAAACATACCAAGCAAATCAATTAATTAAAGCCACATGATTGACGTTTGGTCTTCATTTGTTCCGGTTCTGCAAATGCATGCGAGCTACTTTTGTTTGAAATTAATAAAAGAATAATAGTTTTGAATATAAAAACGCTTTTAATGTGGGTATAATAAAATTAGAAAGAGGAGTTATACTCCATAGGGCTAACGCTAATTTGTTTGCCTATTTATATAATTTTAGTCTTAGTTGCTATGAAATAATTTTGGGTTGTTATATTTATACGTAATTTTACAATAAATCGATGTAACACCTCGATAAGGGCTTTGAATAATAGTAGTAGTAGTAGTAGTAGTAGTAATGGTATAAGAGAATTAACTAATAACCTTGTTCATATTTATGAATATGTATGGGCCAAGTTTATGTGCAGAGCGTACTATTAAATTAAAACAAATCTACAATATTATATATTTTGATTGCTATATTGTGTTTTAAGTATCATATATATTCATTATAGACATCTATAATGATAATGAAGACTAAAACACTATAATTAGAACGAATATCTAATCGAATTAATTCGGTATATCATAAAATCGGGGTATCTAGTTAGGATAATAATTCTAACAGTAACTTCCAAATTATCTTTCGTTCATAATTAGATGTCACTTAAAACAGAAGCCTTAAGAATAAGATTTTTGCTCATTTAATTTGTATTGGCTTTAAAAGTTATAGTCTGTCTGTAAATGAAGTTGATTGAATTTAAAATTCTCTCCATATACGTGTATATTGTCAAAACTTCTCGATAAAATTTATATATGCTGAATTCATCTGATACATTTATTCTTAATATAATATTATTAACAAAATAATTAAAAATATATATTTACTTTCTATTTTCTATTTTTTTTCTTGTCACTTATATAACACTACGTTTAATATTAAGATTTCTATAAGACGATTCAATTATAATTTATTGGCAGACTATCCACAGTCTCAGCTCTATCTATTATCTACACGGACATTTGATGTGGAAGTAGAAAAACAAATAGAGTGAATTTACCAACCTATTAATATTCAACCGACAACACTCGGCTCTCTGACTACATCGTGCGCTTAACTTCCTACGTCAATTTGACTTTCTGACCTCAGGGTGTGAAATTACAATCGTGGTTTTCCGTTTAATGTGTTGTTTTATAAATACTTTTTCATATATGTCAATTAACTTTACGGTCTTAGCGAAGAGAGTTTACTAGAGACATTGTTGTGGTCTCTATTGTATGCCCGTGTTGATGTTCTTTTTGAATATTACATTTATTTTTAAATGTAAACGAGTATTATAATATAGCTAACAGGCTTACAGACCATTTCAAATATTGTGAATCCAACCTTTGGTAAACTAGAACGGTAAGACATAAAATCCAAACAGAAATATGTTTACAATATTGAGAGGACTTTTAAATATTATTTATGTTAGAATTATGAGTAAAAAATAATTATAAAAGTTCCTTTTTTTCGTAGAATTTAAATCAAAGTCGCCTTATTAGCTCTTAAAGACAAACTATGATTGGTTGACGAACTTTTATAAGTGGTCTGCATTTGCAAAGAGGACTCCGATTTTCTTTTTATAACTTAATTATTTTATAATGTTACTAAGTTTTAGTAATAAAGGCTCAATATGTAGGTATATTAGAAGTGAATTATTTTTTAGGTAGATGGAATATATATTCTTATTGCTATGAATATGTAATTTAAAAAGTTATCAATGGTAATTTGCTGAGTAAAGGATTTTCATTCAAATATTGCATTTTATTAAAAGCCTTTTTATAATATTTATAATTTATAAAAATCAGCTTTGCCAGTTTTTACTCTTCAGAGGTTTGAAGATCTTAGCGACACTTAGCGCTACTGATTTTCCAGCACTCTGGTGTCAAAAACTTTAATTATCCAGCTGACTTGGATTTATTAACTTGTTTTCTTGTTTTATTTACAGAAATCTGACCAAACGGATAAACGCCATCTTCAGGACATTATTATCGTCTAAGGGACTATTAGTTTGTGTTTTATAGTATTTTATTTCGCTACGTATGCGATTAAAAGTTAATAGAATTATATCAATTTAATTATTGAAAGTAGTTTAGTAGTACAGTAAGTGAAACAACTACTCTTAATAGTTCTTAATAAACTCTATTCTCCCAAGTTCTGTTAGTCCTCAAGTGCTCGCTTCCAATACCTTCAAGTTCGTTTTTTTGAGCCTGTAACAGCGTATAACAAACGTATAATAGGTAAACATTATGATAAGTACATTTCTAGCTCTTTAAAAATTGACCTGTAGATAATTCTTCAGCGATAGGTTTGCTTCTTTTAAAACCCTTTATTTTTAAAATTACTGTAATAATTTGTTTAAAAAATTATAAAATATGACTTGTTCAATTTATTTTAATTTTATTTATCTTTCGAATAAATTATTATTGTGACTGAAAATAAATTACCTATCTTAATTAATTTTTATTGTTATATAAAAAAGTAAGTAGGTTTTATTGGTTAGCTGATCTTCCATTTGGTACATCTCTAAATAAAATCCATTTATTATTTGAATTGAATGTTTCCATTTATTAAATTGCAATAGCTTATATTTAATAAGTGTAAAAAAATATTTGAAATGGTTACTAGAAGGTTGTATTTCGCAACGAAGACCATAATACAAGAATACGAGATAAAACAGTCGATTAGTTATGGCTGTTGACGCACATACAAATGATTTATCTGACGCATATCTGACACTGTTTTATGACTATATCGTCGTTTTCAGACCGATGATTTCATCAGTGACGTTCTTGAAACGTGACTCCATAATGATAATTAATGACCCGAAACATACACACGCAATCTATCATTACGCTACAATGACTGTGTCTGCAGATAGATGCACAATTCATTAAGTAGTACTTTATTCAACATATTTCACTTGCGTTTGTCAAACACATTGCCAGATTCATAATGTAATTTATTCATTTTGGAATATTATGTAGACCACAGAAGCAGTTTTTAAGAAACTGAAATAGCGACAGCTATACTTAGTCTGGCCATAAATACTGTTACAATTAAAAATTAAAAAAAATATTTTACATTTCAATTATATACGATTGTTCATTGTGTTTTCTCATTTTGGCGCCAATACACTGTACCATATTTTGCGATATAAAAATGGGATGGGGTGATAAAGAGAACAGAATCGCTGTGATTGCATTACACAAAGTAGGTATCGAGCCAATTTTTAATACGCTCCATACATTTGCTATTAGTCAAATGTTTGTATACCGGGCTATTAATAGGTACAATGAGACTTCCTCTGTTTCTGACAAAGAAAGATTTGGCCGTCCACGCAGTGCTCGTACGAAAAAGGTGGTCAAAGCAGTAAGGGAAACAATTCGAAGAAATCCTATCGGGAAGCAAAAGATTTTATCTTAGGAAATGAAGATAGCACCTAGAACCATGTCGAGTATTTTAAGAGGTGACTTAGAACTTGCAGCCTGTGAGAGACGCACTGGTCATTTCTTACCTGATAAATTAAAAATGAATAGAGTGGTAAAATTGAAACAACTACTGAAGCGGTACGCAAAGGGAGGTCAAACAGTTGGTTGCTACTTATCAGTTTAGTTTGAAATTGCCTCTCAGTTGTATAACAGTTGTATAACAAGGAGTCACCAATTGTTATAAAATTTATGGATGCATATTAATTTTAAATCGGTTACTTACATATTTTTCTTGTGAAAGAATAAGTAATAATTTAATTAAAATGGTTCCAATTTCAATCATGATAAATATTGTAAAGAATCTTTACATTAAAAAAGAAATCAAAATAAATCTAAACTAACTAAATAAATTTAAGGTATATTTTTTTTACAATTGGCTGGTAGATAATGTATAAGCGTTAAGCTTTCCCTTTATTTTAAATAACAGCAATAAAGTCATAAAAAAGAAAGAATATATTTAACTTGAGCATTATATTTTTAATTAAGTTGTATTTGGAAGAAATTCTTATTATGTGGGAAAAAATAATCGTAGCTTACTAAATCTCTATGGTTATAGAAAGCACGTGATGGGTAAAAGTTCGCCGCAAACTTCGATGTTAATGAAAATATATGTTTGTTACTTAATGTTTCTGTATTTAATAACTAGCTATTGCTATTATGTTCTGTTAGAAATGTATTTTACAATTACTTGTGAATAATAAAAAACATGTTTGCAATAGATATACACTAAAACTGTTAATTTTTTTTTATTATTTCCTATTACACAGTTATTCTATATTTGATACAATAAATTAACTTATAATATTTTTACAATGAAATAAAATATACAAAATTATATTGAAAGATGCCAGTACACAACAAAACAATTATTTACGTTTTTCTATCTAGTCGGGAAAAAACACCTAGATTGTAATATTGTTATAACTATTTAAAATAGATATTTCCGATGTCATAGATAGTTGACGTTCAGATAATTTAGTTAACGAATAGGAAACTATTTTTGTAATAATATTAAAAGTAATAATATTTGCAACATGAGAAATACGTATAATACGGTGACAATGGACTGACAAAAGAAATGAAATAGTGGTCTCATATTCTTGGGTCGCTTTGTACTGCGTTTGAAATGTTAAAAGAGATACATTATCACAAAGAAACTTCCACAGTTAAGATGAAATGTTAAGATTAAGCTTACCAATATATAAAAATATTTTCTTACTAGATGATTATGTGATTTGTAAACAAAAAAAAAATGTTTTTGTTTATTAAAGTTTAAGAAAAGCATAATATATATACCATATAAACCGTTGGGTTTTAGTGGTTAAACTCCCACACACCCATCCCGGTCCTCCCCTGGGCTGGGTGGTATCCATCAAGAATTTCCCAACGTTAAAAAAAAAAACAAAGTGATGACTGTCGGAGGCGAACATTTACTAACAATTAGTGCCAGAGTGATTTTTGATCCGGTTTGTGTTGTTTGTGCGACCTGACCCAACCGATGAATTTACTGCACAATACTTCAGAGTGTGAACAATTTTTATGTTCACACTCTGAAGTATACACCACGTACGTATTATTGTACAATTTTTTTTTCTTTATCTACATGTAGGTATGTATGTTAAATATTTTTGTGTATATTTCCGTAAAAAATGTGTATGACTATTTTTCAGTTTTTTTTCACAATATTTATATTGTATTGCTACACATTTTTACTCCTCCTTTCACAGTCTTCTGAATGAAATTCATTAATTTTTCAATAAGCAGTATGTCAAAATGTATATCTTATATGTATTCTGTGTTAGACGTTAAATAAATAAATAAGTAATTGATATATTTTACAGAACAAATAAAATAAAAATACAAGACTGAATTCTACTTTGCTGGACGCCGTATAACGCTGTCAGCTTGATCTATTGGCTACACGATCTGCTAGCACTGTAAAGAAAAACAAATAAAACGTATTTACCGATCGATTCATTTTCAAACCACTAAGCTCTCGACTCTCTGACCACATCGTTTGCTTAACCCCTTCTGTAAATTTGATTTCGGACCTCAGTGTGTAATCTCCATTACGAAGGTCAAACGCTTTGTTTATTGACGCGTTGGGCAATCAAGTTTGTAGATTTATCTTAACTTATTACTTAAATAATAACATACATAAACAGTGTCACGTATCTTGACCATAGAAGTACCCTACTAAATGTAATTATAATATGTTAAAATAATATTGTTATCCACAATTTCGTAACTCTGCTCATAAATTAAATAAATCATAACATTAGTAATTCAACACTTCTAATTCCAATTCATTATGGATTCGTTAGCTCGACAGTTTTGGTAAATGCATTTGTGAACTTTTATAGGAAGATAACATTGCATGACTATTTTGTTATTCAAATAGAGAAATTAGTGCAGGCCAGTCTCTCTAAATATGTAATGGTATTGTACACACACATCGCAGGGAGTGTAGAGTACTGGAAATAGTATGCTGTTTAGTATAATCTCATACTTTTAAAAATATACGTTGCTATAGATATCCAATGTGCTCATTTTTAAATAATATGTGAAATAGAAGAAAAGAAATTCGTTCATAATCATACAGCCATAAAACAGTTTACTACAGTGGAGCCATAAAACAGAGCCTTAAATGCATCTGAACAATAAGATACGGGTGTCTACAAAATGAAGCCGAAACTAATCCATAGCCAGCCAAAATAAATCAATTGTTTCCATCATAAATTCTTGAATAATGCAGTGACTTGCAGCATATTTTAGTTTTTTAGTATAAGTCATTTAAAGTATTCTATTCCAAAACTAATTAAAAAAAACACAAATTACGTTCGGAAACTGCAATTAGATTAACAGTTTAAAAAAAAAATTAACATTCCTAATTATGTAATTTAATTATATATATCTATTATAATCTAATGTTATAAATTATCTTTATAATAAATTACCGATATCGATTACTATTTTATCTATCAGGCTGCAGCGTAGGACTTTGCTACGAATGCGTAGAAGCTACTATTTATAGTGTATAGAACCAAGAGATCTACATAACGGGTATACTTAACAAGCTACAGACTGAACTGATGAATCCACAATAGACTTGATTCTGATGTATTGGGCTCCGCGTCAGTCGTTAGTCTGCTCCATTATATATTGATTGATATAATATCGTAAAATATCAAAATATTTGTCCCAGTAATTGTGCAGATTGCAGTTACAAATATTTTGGGGCGAGATACTATTTCATAACCACCACACAATTTAAATGAACCAATTTAATAGAAACAAAACGTAACGCGAGTTATTAATATTAAGTATGACTATTAACTACTAAATACAAAATCGTATCATGATCCACATATTTTTTTGTAAAACCGTCAATAAAAATATAATAATATTTTTATACAATATTGTTATACATGTTATATTCCCATAGATCACGGGATCGCTAAATAGACATTTATTATATTCCCATGCGTCGTGGAATCGCTGATTAGAAGATAGTGCAATATATCAAGCATTCTATATTGGAATCGAAGAGCGGAACCCTAAGTTATCTGAAACCTTTGTTTGTCCCACATATTATTCTGTAATTCTTTTAATTATAATTTCATTTATTTAAATCAGTCTTGTCTCCAACTTTGAGCAACTCACACGTAGCTTTGTAAATTAGTTGTACTTATTAAATATTAAGACAAGAATTTGTATTATTTTGGATCCTGCGGTTGTGACCGTCGTCATTTACTTTATAAATCTTTGTTTACAAACATATCTATACCAGAAATAAGCTTACCGAAAGTATTATGATGTAGAATAGAGTAGAATAGAATTGGCTACGAAAATAAACAGTGATTGAAGACACTATTGAATAATTTTGATAAAGGTAATGATTAATAAAATTATAAATATAAAAATATAATATAAATGAACATCTATAGAAGGTTTAAATATGAACTTAATAATACATTTATTATTGATTTACGCTGTCGTTGTTACGTTATATTCTGTCATAAAATTCAACATCGAAAAATGTGACAGACTTCGACTGCAATATAACACCAGTGATAATAAACAAATAATCTATTGTTAGCTCGTCAGTTCAGTTTGTAGCTGCCTCATAGTTATATAACTGTCAGATAGTCACAAGCTGTTATTATTGTTATGGAGCTATATTAATTTAATATGGATCATAGTTTATTTACGAACCTTCATTTTGAATGTCATAAGTAAATATTTTTTCACACTACTTAAATTTAAAAGCGATTTACTTTTGAGACTCTGTATTTTATGTAAATTAAAAAAAAAACTTAAAATAATAATCATCTAGTGAAGTATTTATTTTGTTTAAAATAGATGTTATTTTTCCGTTTTAATAAATAGTTCAAAAAAGAAATTTTAATTTCTTAAAACATTTTCAAAGGAAATCAAACTACTCAGACTCAGGGAAACAGGCTACTCAACTTTATTTCAGATTCGAAGAAGACAGATTGTTCGAATATTATATCGAGTCTTGGAAAATTGTGTTCAGGATCAAAGAAAATTCCGTTCAGGAAGTAATAATTTTTTCAAATGAATTCATAATTTGTGTTCTAGTAGCTTTAACCTTTAGTTCGAGACTCTCTTTACAGAAGGGTATACCCCGATAAATTATAAATAAATAAAGAAAATAAGTATATAGTGCACATACAAAAACATATTTGTACAAAGTACTGTTTTGTCCAAAAAACATACCTAAAAAAAATATATCTGAGGCGTGTGATACTTGTGGAGCTTAGTGTTCCTTGGGAAACAAACATCACACATTTAAGCTCAATAAGTATTACGAACTGACCAACGAACTGATCAGGAATAAATTATAACAGCAAAATCTCTCTATAGCCTACTTAAAGACCTTGGCCTTTCTAGAACAAGCATCGGTTCATTTCTAGAACGTATTTCAAAGGCGACATTAGTAGGTTCTTTCCAAATTTGGTTAGGTAGGGAGAGGAGTGTGGAGGGTGAAGGTGAGCGTTTTTGCGCATAATAAAGGGGCCCCCCTTAAACCTACTCCTAGGTCTCAGGCCGTCCCAGGTCGTCCCAGGCACTGCTTGCACTCCTCTCCTTGCAACCCGATGGGCCCGGCACCCGCACGGTGAATCCATGGAATGCTAAGAAGCTTCGTCTGTCTCTAAGGAATAAAATATAAAAATACACAAAAAGTGTCACTTTATAAATCTAGAATTACCTCAGTTCAGAGACTCTGTTTTCATTCTTCATACGTCATATTTCATTTCATCTCACTTCATTTCAGTTCCTCTCATTTCATCTCACTTCATTTCATTTCATCTCATTTCATCTCATCTCATCTCATTTCACTTTTATTTCATTTTATTTTATTTTATACGTGTGTGTTATATTTCGTAAGGCTTATCATTTTTATAATAATTTGACAATTATAGAATAATTCAGTCTTAATTATTAGCAAAAGATATTCGATGCAAGAAAGCAAACAAAGTCCTTTGCTTCCCGAGTTCATTAAAAATTTCTTAATACTTAAAACAGACATAATTAAAATAAAATATTACTTCATATCCAATAAAGTATGATATGTGAGAATAATAATAAATAATAATAATATCAGGGCAAATTACACAAATTTATCTAACCAAATTATTTGCTTGTGTTAAGGGTGTTAGACAACGATATAAATATATAGAAATACACATATGAATATTGAGAATTTATCTAATAAACGACCAAACCCAGAAACACAGACCTCTATGCTCATCACATAAATGCTTGTCTCTGCCGGGAATCGAACCCTAGCCCCATTGCGCCGTTACGTTAGGCGTCTGGACTAACCACTCGACCAACGGGGTGGTTAAGAACCACGTATATTGTAAATTAAGTTAATTTCCTGTTCTTTAAGTGTTGGCAGGTTATTAGATAAAGCATTCGTGTTAATACCTTCCTTGCTTTTAAAAATCGTGTAATAAAGTATTAATAAGATATGATGTTTGGTTTTAATTCGTATTATACTGGTATGGTTGCTACACTGTTTTACTGGTGTTCTAAGCATGAACTTTATTAGTCAATAAATATAATGTTTACAGAAACATAAATTTAAACCAGAGTTGTTTGGTTAAATTCGAGTCATTAACATTAATTATTAGGCAGCGCCTCAGGTATTTTTAATGAGTATTCTGTAAGATATACATATAATATTTGATTAATTATGTTGACGGATTCTTGAAAAAAGTATGAAAAATTCATCTCAATTGCAAAGTACGGTACATGTCTAAACATTGACACCTAATAAATTGTCAGAAACCGCATTAAAAAGGAGACACTGGAATTGGATTCCATTTGTATGTAGCTTCATTGATCAGTCGATCAGATTTATTACCTTACATGGATTATTAACAAGTATGAGACGGAATTCATTGAATTGTTATTATTAATTTTTTTTGCTGTGACAGATTCAAAATAGATTTTATTGTTTTGAAAGCTATAGGTAGCCCTCCGAAAGAGATAGAAAAGTATGTAATATTTTAACCTAATAAAGTAATGAATAGAGGTTACAACATGACACATCGGATAACGAAGTGCTAACTGACTAACAAAAGGAATGACATAGTGGTCTCATATTCATGTGCACGGGTCTCTCTGTGGTTGAAATACAAAAGGAAAAGTATTATTAAAGAGAAACATCCACAGTACAGATGAAATGATAAGATAAAACTTTGAGGGATTGATAGCTTATCAGTTTACTAGTACAGTACAGTATATTAGGGTAAATATATAATACTTAATAGGTATGGTATTTATTATTGGTGAACTAATATAAATAAACGTAATAAACACCAAAAAACCCAAAAGAATGATATGCAATGTCTTAAAACACTTTGACATTACAAGTACCGTGTAAGAACAACTGAAAACTTCTTATTACTGCTGTAACTTGAAGAAGTTAAACTTTAAAAGGAGCGTTAAGTCAACGTCGGAGAGAACAATATTAAAACCACAACATACTTAAAAAGAAGTTTAATCTTTAACTTGGCGCGTACCAACTTTGTGTATCTTTATCCCGATAAGAGGCTGAGTTAATTATTAGTCTGCTCTGTCTGTTGTGATTTTTTTAAATTTTATAATTAGTTAGAACATATTTTAAGAGCAGTTTTTATTCCATATATTATATTTGTTACGAAACTTATTCCAAATTTAACTTAGTGTTCGTCTTTTAAAAGTTTAAAAAATCGAACACAAAGTTAAGCTTAGGTAAGCTTGTTTTTGACAATTGGACTGTAAATTAAAAAAAAAACTTGCATTATAAGAGTATGACGTAAGAGATTAGTATTTGCATAATAAAAATTGTGTTGAGGAACTATTTAATCAATCTTAAAGAAATGGACAAAAAAGCAATTCACTTTTTGTGCTCGTTCTCTTAAATTACCTTCAGCTTTATTTCTGTTGACAACTCTATCGAAAGATTTCCAATAAAATACGTTGTAAGAAAATTAAATAAATCTGAGAATAACTTTAGATAAGTTAATAACTTCAGTAATGTCTAGCGACTGGCGTCCCCATAATGCAATCGGAAACCAAGAGAGCCGAGCACAACACAGTGCTAAAACAAATTGAACCACTTCAAGGATTTTCAAATGTCTAACAAATAAAATAGTTTTCCATCAGAATTCATTGCCAAAACCCGTAATTTCTTTTGACATCCTAACTTGATTATAAAAGTTTATGTTTACTCAGCTTTGTAAAATGTCGTGTATATTATTTCAATGGAAAATGGGATTACTAACTTTTTATTTATTTCCGTGAAATCTATGGATATTTTTGATATTAAACATTTTACACAAGTGTTATAGTAATTGTAAATCATAAGTTGTATTAGGTTTATAAATTAAATATGTTAAATTGAAAAATAGGCCTCACGGCCATTTTGGTAAAAGACCATGAATAAAGTGGTTGTAAGCCAAGCATGGATGAAGATATATAGAGTACGCGGCAAGTCGGATTCGAAGGAACTTCGCTTCGTCTGAGCTTGAGTTATCAACTTACAGAATGAACATGGTCTTAATATTTTATATTTATATTTACCTTTACGTATAGTTTTTTTAAATTAAATACTTTTTCTTTATAAATATAGTAACTGGTACACAGAAACCAGATTAAATAAAATACATAGATCATAAAAACAGATATAATAGTAAACCTTTAGTTCTTGAGAATGTAGATAAACTAAATGTGACTTAATGAGTTATTTTTTCTCCATTAATTTTTTATCTAAGATCGAGTCTTTTAGTAGGATTTCAGCATGTATACTATTCATCATTACATTATAACTTTTATAATTTATTGCAACAAGCTTTTAGTATCTACATATAAGAAGAATATGAATTGTTTATATATATTTACTTGTCTATTTTATGTACTACAGTTAGTTACAAGTTACAGTTAGTTACAAGAAATAGCAAAGGCTTAAACAAAGAATGTGCTTATTTAAAAAAATAATAATAATAACAATCCCCGCGATACAAAAACACGTCTAAAAGGATAAAAATAATATTACTATGTACTTATTGAAGTGATTGCGTCGGGGACCATTGTACGTACGTTGACGAGGGAGTCTATATTACAAAATTTTTGGAGCTAATGAAAGAGGACTAAGACTCTACGATTTGATATTGTTATTTTGTTATTTGCCTTGGTAACTTAATTAAATTTTGAATTCTTTCTTTATTTAGCTAGCGGTCTTTCAATTATTTCAAATTTTATATTACAAATTATTACAAACTTTCCGTTCAACATAACAAGGCTGTTTTTTTTACCTATACGCAATATGTTTTTTTTACCTATGCGAAGTCGCTGGGCAAGGCTAGTATTAAATAAACTTGTACTTTTCGCATGAAACTAGACGCAATATATTTTTAACACATTCAAAGCATGTTAAGGTTTTGACAAATGTGTTCAAATAGTTGAATAAACAAACTGATAAACGGAAAACAAATATTTTTTTATATGACCACACGAACCGAGTACCTACTTATGATAACAAGTCACTTAATATGATAAACCCAACATATCTGGCACGTGTTTAGAATGCAATATTATTTCATTGAAATACCACGATCTTCTTGGACGTTGTATTTATGTTCACAAATATTGAATACAATAAATAATTGGGTAAATAATGATTTTAGTGTAATACAGCATGTTGAAATCAATACGCTGTGTTTTTCGACCCTCCACCCTAGTAGAGATATTGTATGTAGAGATTGAGAGTAGTAGAGATATTGAGTATATTTCAAAACTCTTTAGATCTTTTTTATATTCAATTATTTTATGCAAATAGGTGACATTTTGCTGTTATAGATAAGGTGGATTTTGGTTCTTCATATAATAGATTAACATTATCATATATACATATCTATCACACTATACAACTATGAAAATAGCATAATTCACAAGGAAATGTTAAAGGCAACAAATTAGTCCATAGGTTTTCGGCGCACGTATCTCTAGACTCTATCGTTGTAAGCTGATAAACTCAAAATTACCTACTATATTATTTATTAATGATTACAAAATACAGGAAATAAAATAAAAAATACTAAAATACAGGAATCGCAATCTAACATTATGTTACTATTACTATACTAATTCTGCTGCAAAAACGAACTAAGTTATTTTCATTCAATATACATTCATCTAATTTACAGATAGACGGATAGTCAGGTTACAGTCTTAGTAATAACGTTCCGTTTTAACCTTTTGGCTACGGAACCTTAAATATTATCAATATAACTATTTCGACGCATTCCATTAGTCGCCGAACTAGAGCTTTTCGAAGATCACGCGTGTATTTTTAATTTTAACTATATTGTACTACCCAATTACCGATACCAATTGAGCTTCCGTATAACTCCGCCTCCGTGAATTAAGCATTCCATATGTAATCGTCATTCTATATGTGATTGTATATAGAGATATTTATATTTTCTAAATCGTTGTTTAAGTTAAAATATTTATTCCTTTTGAAATCTTCATAAACTGGTTCCCAAGAAACTGTAGTGGAGAAACTAAATAAATCCAGGAATTTTGGATAAGGTAATGGTTTCAGCAATAACAAACGACTTTCGTCGCCCTAATGCAATTGGAAACCAAGTGAACCGTAAACTATAAACTGGTGAAACGAAATGAACCACTTAAAAGATTTTTAAAACCTCTAACAAATAAATTACTATTTCATTAGTATTTACTATAATAATTAAAAACATCGCTTTTAGTTGCAATAAAGTAAAGTGTTAACGTTTTCCATATATTTTTTACGTTACAATTTTCTCACGTGAAGGTTCTTATGATGTTCCCAATGGTCTAATTTACTAGTAATGCAGCTTTTTATCGAGATACATTACAGAATAGGTACGTGTTAAGATTAATTTTGCTTTTAAGTTTATTGTTCTTTCCACAGTTCTTCCGTGTTTTACTTAGTCAAGTTACTGCAGTAATAAAAGTTTTTTTATTTTCAATCTGTACTAATGTCAAATAGTGCATCAAAATCACAAAACTTGTATTGTGTTGAATGTGAGGCAGGCTGTCGATTTCTAATCCTTTGCAACATATTTAACTCATTTGGCGATCATAGCGATCCCGTGTTGTCCCATTATGAAGGTGGCGGTAACCGTCTGGTTTAGTGAGTAGGAGTCTCACATAACTGTGTGTGCCCATGATGGGTACTAGAAAAAAAAAGTATAATATTAACAGAGATACCTTATGCAGCTAGTCCTAGAAGTCTATATATATATTTTATAATGTATATGTTGGCTATATGTATATTATGCTATGCTCATGTACTTCTGTGACTTTCTGGAATTCAGGGATGGTATGCCAGAAGTCACATATTCAATTACTTACTACACTACTAATGGTTTTACTTTTGATTAATATTGTAGAAGCAAATAAAAACAAAGACTTTTTAGTTTAACTAATATTGTCTTTATTATATTTATTCACGTAGTATACATAAATATGTAGGTATACTATGTGAATAAATAATATTGGAATAATGTACGTAAAAATAGCCCGTAAAAATATATTTACTATAATAATTAAAGTTAGCTGTTTCATACAGAAACTTATGTTTCTGTATGTTACAAATAAGTTTCCCCGACGTCGAAGTTTCTGCCACACCTGAATCAAGCACGTACTCTTCTATATAACAATAAAGATTTAGTAAGCTACTAATTAAGATTTTTTTCAGGAAAGATGAACTAGTTCCAAAGATTGCGGTGTTGAATTGTCTCAAATTGGTTATAGTCTATACTAATATTATAAAGAGAAAAGATTTGTTTCTTTGTTTGAATTGAATAGGCTCCGATAGTACTGGACCGATTTAAAAAAAACTTTTACCATTAGAATCCTATATTATTCCTCTGATGAACATAGTCTATATTTAATACGAGAAAAATTAAAGATCCGCGTGAAATTTCATTATTCGTTACTCATTACTCGTAACATTTAATAGCGCTACACCGGACAATCCTTGTACTACAAGATGTCATGTAACTGGAATTGCTATATTGCAAAAAATGTATAGATAGAATAGAAGCGATAATGTGCAGATTACATTACTGCTGTTTCTGGTAATAGCAAAATTATTTTTTGAACTTGTTATATATGCTTTATTATATATATTTCAATATAAGATCAACATTATTATTTATGTAAAATAAATCAATGATTTATTTAACATAAATAATTGATTAAATTTCTTATTAATGTACAATTCGAAATGAAATTATTTCAATTCAATTTTATAGTTTAACACTTTTTCTTCATCTTTATTTTTAAAGGTTTTCCATTCATGAAATCAATAATTCATATATTAATTAATCAATAAAAAAACCATAAACCATACTTTAAATCTGAGATTAAGTTGAGACTCCTTTATTCTACTTGACAATTTTTCTAAAGTAATTGAAAAATATTTTTAGATATTAATTTAAAGCGACTAAATATCATTTATCTAAAACAAAACAATCTTGTATCTTATTTATAATGTATTTAGAAATTCACATCCCACATATATTATAAAAAAATATTGAGTTTTAAGTTATATTTAATCTAATACCATTTTTACCATAACGTGTTTACAATAACCAATATTAACTGAAGGCACATCTTTAAAAATTATAACAGCTTGTAACTAAACTGATGACATAATTTGATGTTGATAGTTAGTAATTTAATTTAAATTCGATTAATATTGTAATTATTTTCATATTTCATTATTTTCATTATTATTAAATAACATTACAAACATTTTTATGCTTGTCATCAAAAAAAACAAGAAATGAGTGAACCATGACTATGACCTTAATTTTTTCTGGTAGAAAATTATTGTATTAAGATCATATTTTGAAACATTATCATCATTTATAAAGTGTATAACTAAAACCCTGACATTTGCTGGAACACAATATTTCGAACAGAATATTATAATTCAATTGCCCTGACATATTTTAACGAACCAATGACGTTGACGAAAATTGCCGATATATAATCGAACAGACTAACGACTGACGTGAAACACAATATGTCAGACCCAAGTGTATTGTGAGTTCATTAGTTTAACCTGTAGCTGCTTGTTAACTGTACCGATTATATCAATTTCTAATATATACACCATACGAATTCGTAGCAAAGTCCTACGTTTGTACCTAATTGAAATATGTAATAATAAATTTATGTAATATATTCAAACACAATTTATAAAAGCTAAGTCTTCAAAACTTTTGGAAACAAATTAATTAGTGTAGTTTAAAAACACTGCCTATTTATTTACAACTATGAAATTTTATAACACTGTGCTTTAAAAATAAACTAAAAAATTTAAATGATTTATTTTGAGACATTAAAATGTTTCGTAAAGAAAATCACAATTCAATTTAATATAATTAAAAAATACTTATTTAATGCAGTGGATTGATTAAGTCTCTTCACGCATATATAAAAGTATCCGAATTATCTGTTTCACTTTCAACATTGTTCAAACCCAACTATGGGGCCAAAAGGCTCTATCGTGGTTTTCAGAAGGATGGGCTTGTCAGCAACGCATGTGGAATGAGATTCAGTGTATATTCGGTGTATTAATACGTGAATCGAAAATAGTTAACACCTTTTTCCAAATATACACGGACGGAGAAGTATAAAATATAGGACCGTAAAACTTTATAAGAAGGCAAAGTGTAGAAAGCTAAAGCTTTTTATAAAATAATGCATTAAATTTTATAAAATCGTGCATTAAATAAACAAAAAATATATACATATTAAAATGTGATTATTCTTAATTTAACTGAATGTTTTTCAGTTTTTAAACCGTAAGAACTTTATTCAAGTACGCCGACGTCGCCGAAATTGGTAAATAAGTCATTTTACCATCATCGTACGTATGCAGTCAAATGCAAGAATATATACAGGATGTTTTCACATTCGTGCGCGAATATGGACGACCGTGCTTATTTATTAAATTTACATGTAATCCAAAATGGCCAGAGATTACATCTTTACTATTGCCTGGCCTAAATGCCATACATCTTCATGACATTACAGCACGTGTGTTCAGACAATAGTTGAAGTCTTTAATAAGTTTCATTACTAAATTACATGTATTCGGTCCCAGACGTTGCGCGAATTACCTCATGCACACATTTTGGTTTGGCTAATCGACAAAATCCGCCCTGAAGAAATCGATATTATCATTTCTGCCGAAATTCCGAAGATTCGTCTACTGACCAACTGCTGTTTGATAGTCTTACAGAAAACATGGTCCATGGTCCATGTGGTACTCTTAATCGTTCATCGCCTTGCATGGCAAATGAAAATGTAATAAAAATTCACTTATTTAATTAACACAGACATTGACATTGACAATCGTTGGGTGGTGCCGTATTCGCCTCTGCTGAGCAAGACATACAAAGCTCATATTAATGTTAAATTCTGCAGTTCTGTGAAGAGAATCAAATACATTTGCAAGTATGTCCATAAAGGCAGTGATATGACTGTATTTAGAAAGGAAAATACTAAATGCTCTTCCAGTGAATAAAAACTATGAAATAACACGCTACCAAATTGGTCGGTACATCAGCTCCAATGAAGCTGCCTGGCGTATCTTTGGTTCTCCAATTCATGAACGGGATCCAGCTGTTGTTCAGTTAGCTGTCCATCTTGAAAACGGTCAGCGTGTATTTTTAAACGAGACAGCGATCAATTGAACTACAAATCCACCTAAAACTACACTCTCTGCATTTTTTGAATTGTGGAATCATCGGGATGATTTTGGTGCCTTTGCGAGAACATTACTCTATTCACAAATACCACGCTTTTTTACATGGGCTCAAACAAAAAAATGGATGCCCCGCAAGCAAGGCAAACTAGTTAATGTATTTCGCAATTTATTCAAATCAAACGCCTTGGAGCGCTTATTTACAGTCAATCCAAGATACACTGAGTGCTTTTATGTAGTTGGTTAATGTTACTGAGCCATTATCATTTCAAGATATACGTAAAGTGAATGGGCAACAGTATCCAACATATAAAGATGCATGCTTTGCACTCGGCTTGCTGGAAGATGACCACCAGTGGGAATGTACGCTTGTTGAAGCTGCATTGAACTGTACAGCAATACAAATTCGTCTACTATTCGCTATAGCGTTGACTACATGTTCTACAGCCCGAACACAGATATTGTGGGATAATCACAAAGATTCAATGCGTGATGATAATAACTTTATTGGATGGAGACAGAACAGGTCATTCAGTATTTAAGTTGCCACTAAATATCAAAACAACCTTGACGCAGTGTGCAACATTAAAAAACAATCATCCATGGCCACCGTGCTGAAACAATGTAAAATTATGATCTGGGATGAATGTACATGTACTGCACACAAACATTCGGTTGAGGCTTTGAACAGAACATTGAAGGATATTAAAAACAACGACAAAATATTTGGCGGCACTCTGTTGGTCCTTTCAGGTGATTTCAGACAAACACTTCCCGTCATTCCACGTTCTGCATACGCTGATGAGATCAACGCTTGGTTAAAATCATCTCCATTGTGGCGTAATGTTGAAAAAGTTCAACTGAAAGTAAATATGAAATGAATGAAACGTTCAAATGCTTCAAGATCCATCCGCTGAACATTCTCAAAATAACTATTAGATATCATTGATGGAAAAGTTGGTATAAATTCTGCATAATCTTTGATTTACAAGATACTCTCATTAAACGAACATTTCCCGATGTACACACACAGTACATAAATCATAAGTGGCTTGCAGAAAGAGCAATCTTACAATTTAAATCTGAAGATATAACAGTTGTTGCCAGGCAATTTATTATCATACAAATCTATTGATATAGTTTGCGATTCTAGCAAAGCTGTAAATTTTCCCACAGAGTTTTTGAACTCACTGGATTTGCCAGGCATGTCACCGCATAATTTACAATTGAATGTTGAAAATCCGATTATCTTGCTTCGTAATTTGAACCCGCCACGGCTGTGCAACGGTACGCGATTAGTCATTAAAAAATTAATGAAATACGTTATCGAAGCCAGCATTTTAAATGGCTAGTTCCGAGGTGATAATATATGAATATCACGGATTCCTATTATACCGATTCCGATTAGGTTGGCGTTTGCAATAACTATCAACAAATCCCAAGGCCTAATGACGTCTATTTGTGGCTTAGATTTGAGCACACCATGTTTTTCATACGTGGCATGCTTTTGAGTGAGTAAGCCATCCAGTTTGTTTGTGTTAGCTGAAGATGGGCTAACAAAAAATATTGTTCACACTATAGCATTAAGAGATTGATATTGTTTCTTAGTTACTGACGTAATTAGTTAATGATATATAATTTTAAGGAATAAATTATAATAATTTAAAAATAATAATATTTGGCGTTTGTAATTTTTATATTCCCTCATCGTTCACAGCGCTCCATGCCTAATATATACATATACTACACACTTACAATAAGTTAGTTATTTTTTGGTTACACTAGAAATTACCTAGAAACAACTTTTATGGCAAAACAACGTTTGCAGGGGTCAGCTATTGTTTATATTAAATTATTTTGTATGAGGTTAAGTCTTTCCGTGAGGATTTCTCTAAAATGCTTTAGATAGATAGATGATACATTTAGTTGTAATATATTGTGTTTTTAATTGTATACATATTCGCTTTTTACTTAATATTTAGGATGACAAAATCGAAATGCGTTGTGTGCCAGATGGATGGACAATTGTTTCTTGAAATGTTTTTAAAAACTGTTGCAAAACACGTTTATTTATTTATTTATTTATTTCCTCATAAGTTTAGGCTGAGATTAAGAAAGCGAGCTTAAACTTTGCTCAGACTAAATAAAGTATTTCAAAGCAAAGAAAGCTTAGCTTTAGCATTGGCGCATGCTGAGCTTTAGAATTTACAGACACTTCTTGATGAGATTAATCCGAACGTATATGATTAATACTATTGAGGATGAAATACAAACTGAGGATTTCCTTCGATATGAATTCCAAGTAATTTAGGAAAATTGGTTTTTAATCTATTTAGCTATTCATATTTGATATCTTATTTTATACGAACAAAAATAACTTCTAAATTAAGTATGGGTATTGACTGATTATTTATCGTTTGCAAGATAAAATAAGTTAAAAAATATGATTTGAACTTAAAAATAATTAAAAAGCAGAATCAGCAGAAGCAGATAATTTATATGGTATGATAATTAGATACCAGGATTTTGTAATATACTATTTAAAAAAAAATTTTAATAATAAAGTTTCCAATTTAAACAGTTAATAATAAGTAATTTATTTAATACCCAAACTATTAAATAAATTACTTATAATTAACTGTTTAAATTGGAAACTTTATTATTATTTTTTATGTCTGTCAAATATTAAGATACTGTTTGTCACGGATGTTAAAATTAAAAAAAATTAATGAATATTTTGACGTTAAGAGTTATCTTTATTAAATCGAAAGAGATTTAATACGTATAATTAGGTTAGGTATTATTAATAATTATTATTTAATCATAAAATGCCTAATCAAAAAAATTTTTGTCGTCATAAAACGTAATATTAATGGTAGGATTATATATTAAAAAGGTATGGTAATTTTGAAACAATATCTATCATCAATATTGAAACAAATCTTGAACAAAATGTCATCAACTGCCACGACGGAAAATTGACGTTCACGAAAATTACCTATATATAATAGAGCAGACTAACGACTGACGCAGAGCGCAATCCATCAGAATCTAGTCTTTTGTGGGTTTATCAGTACAGCCTGCAGCTGCTTGTTAACTGTACCTATTACATCGATCTCTTGGCAAGCTACGTAATAACTTAAATGCTACGCTTTTGGTACGAAGTCTCTAATTAAACTTTTCATTCTAAATTAAACGATTACAGCTATTTCTATCGTAAATTAGTTTCATTCTACATGTGATAGCTCGGTGTGGAATATGCGACGAGCTAAAGTCTGACTGAGGAACTAGAATACTACAGTGAATCATGTAAATCATGTCTTATTCTTCTAATAAAGATGAATATATGTAGAATTTTAATTTCATCGATGCAGTTAGCTATACATTAATTCAATTGGAAGGGAAAGGGGATGGTTCCCGAGAGGTCGCGGGAACGAATATCGTATCAATTAAAAGTAATGATACTTTATAATGTATCAGAGAATATAACTTTAATTGTGATTGTGGTTTAGCATATATAGGCCTAATAAAGAAAAACCACGATAAAGAGGAATCACATCTCTGATATCAAGAAAAGGCATACATCGAAGTTAGTAGTATTTCAACATACCAATAAAAATACCCAAAACCAAACATTACAAAAATGAGTCGTAAAGTAGTTGAAATTAAAAAAAAACATTACAATTTTAATTGGGAAGATGGATGGAAACTGTTTCATACGTAAAACCCACTCATGAATACAGAAAGGACTTGAATCTGTGACTTCCGGCCTTCCCCAATCTCAGAGAAAGGCAAAAAGTACATAAGCGTAACATGGCCAACATATTTATAGACAATATAAAATATAATAAATTAGTCCTATAGAATTCTAAAACTAATTTCACAAGGTATCTGATAATAATATCTTTCACCTGCCTTTATCCCATATACTTGAGATCTGTTTCATATATTAATTACATGTGGCAACATTAACGGGAAAATATAGGGTGATTTTATTTTAGGTATTTAGTAATATTACGCTAAACATATAGAGAAATTCAATTCAATAAAGTAAATAAATAAATAAATAAAGAAATATTTAAACCTTAAAAGGTAATAAATAAGGAATGTTGCATTAAATATAAGGATAACGAAGTGCCAACTCACTAACTAAAAGTAGGAAATACTTTCCTTACATTCACGTACACTACGTTTGAAATAGAAAAAAACTTGTGTGGTTTTATGAAACCACCGTAAAAGTGAAACTTTTTTTCACATTATAGACATTTAACTAAAAATTTTCGGAATAATATTCCATTAAGGGTATAAACATTGCTTCATCAATCTTAATTTTATACTTAGAAAATGGGAATGATCATGGGAAATGATAAAAGTAGACTAGGTCTCCAACTAATATTTTTATTGAACTCTGTGTCTTAGAGTACGACATAAATAATACTTAAAAATTATTTAGATGATATACACATATTAAAACACTGAAAACAATATTTTATAATCGTTGAGTCTTTTTGATCCGTTTTTCAATTATTTTCAATCATTCTATTATCAATTCCATCTTCATCATGAATTTCACAGTTTATAAATGTAACCAATATTTTATGGTAACTAAAATACGTGAACAGTGACTTACATTCGATTTTTTCAATGTATCTAGTAAAAACCGCATCGATACGAGCGCCTTTCACTTTATCCCTACTAGAGATGTTCATACAAAAAAAATATCGATATTTTTTTCGATATAATATATCGTAGTGTTCTATCGATACTTTGCGATATATTGTCCAACTATATCGATATTTTCGATATGTCGTAAGTAATTTGTTTTTATTTAACTATTCTTACAATATTAGATAGGTTTCAGGTTAATATAAGTAAAAACTGCTAGGATTAAGAAACGAATCAACTTTATTTATTAAAAATAAAACTCTATACTCAATTACATACTTTTTTACTTAACTTTATTTATAAATCCCAATATTTTTTCTCTAGACCTTGCAAAAACAAAATTTTGTTCACTCTTTTGGCTTGAAGTGCTTCTCTGTTGAGATAGGACCTGTGCGGCTTTTGAAAAAAGTCTTTCAGAGGGAACAGAGCTAGCCACCATAGTTAAATATTTAAATGCTATATTATATAATTTTGGGAACTGTATTTTGTAATCTGCCCACACTTCTAATGGATTTTCATTCAATCTACTAACTGGAGCCCTCAAATAAAGCGACAACTCATCTGATAGAGTTTCGTCTGTTTTATTCGTTTTCCAATTCCGCTGGACTAGTTTATGGTGATCACTCCAGAGGCTATAATCCGACAGGCTAATTTTATCGGAATTGTCCGAGTCCGATTCCGTTGCAGTACATAATTCATCCTGCTGATTTTTTTTCATCATATCTTTAATTTTACTAACGACATTTCCGCAGGCCAACGGATCTTCAAAATGAAATTTTTTGTATCTTGGGTCCAATATTGTGGCAATAGCTAATGCTGATACCTGTTCTATGGCGCCCATTCGTTTGTTAATCTCGGCAAGAGCGCGTTTATGTACCTCCTTGATTAAAGGTTCTTCAATAATAACATTTTTCAGTTTTGATACCATTTTCGTGCTTCGTCGGCGTCGTATCGTGCTTCGTCGGCGTCGTATCGTACTTCGTCGGCGTCGTATCGTGCTTCATCGTCCTCGTATCGTGCTTCGTCGGCGTCGTATCGTGCTTCATCGTCCTCGTATCGTGCTTCGTCGGCGTCGTATCGTACTTGGTCGGCGTCGTATCGTACTTCGTCGGCGTCGTATCGTGCTTCATCGTCCTCGTATCGTGCTTCGTCGGCGTCGTATCGTGCTTGGTCGGCGTCGTATCGTGCTTGGTCGGCGTCGTATCGTGCTTCATCGTCGTCGTATCGTGCTTCATCGTCCTCGTACCGTGCTTGGTCGGCGTCGTATCGTGCTTCGTCGGCGTCGTATCGTATTTCGTCGGCGTCGTATCGTGCTTCATCGTCCTCGTATCGTGCTTGGTCGGCGTCGTATCGTGCTTCGTCGGCGTCGTATCGTACTTCGTCGGCGTCGTATCGTGCTTCATCGTCCTCGTATCGTGCTTCGTCGGCGTCGTATCGTACTTCGTCGGCGTCGTATCGTGCTTCATCGTCCTCGTATCGTGCTTCGTCGTCGTCGTCTCGCGCGTAATTCGTAATCGTAAATTGACTGACCAATTGTCATTTTTACTGAAATGCTAATCTAATATTTCAACCTAAGATAAAATTGGATTACAAATTATACAAAATTATATACTGTTTAATTTAAAGTATATTTTTTGAGTCAATAAAATGACAAAAACGTGTATTCTGTGTAAAAAAGAACCTATTCCTTTCGACAATAGTCGAAATTTTCATAAGTAAGAAATTTATATTTAAAAAATTATACTGTTTTTATAATTGTTATATACATATAAAAATATGTTGGTAATATATAATGTGTAAAAAAAAAAAATATTATAATAAAGAAGTATTTCATTCTACTTATAAGAAATCGGCCGACCGTCACGCGACATGCAACACACAGACGAAAAAGTTTGAGACGATGTAATAAAAGTTTCACTTTAAAAAAGAAACATTATAGAAGAGAACTTCCACAGATTATATAATATTTAAGATTTAGCTTTCACGGACGAATACATAAGGATGGATAAAATATTTTAATATTCCAGCAGCATGACTTGAAATCTTGTACAAAAATAAAGTTAAAATTTATATTCTTATTACAAAAATCTAATAAATCAAAATCAAAATGTTTTATTTTCAACAATTAACTATTCTGAGGTCATTCATCCCGAGAAAAGGCTTTAGACTATGACATGCATGACATGACATGATTTGGACCTTTTAACAGCTCATAAGGGATACTTCCTTAAAACGATAACGTGAGAAAAATGTGACGTAAGAAAAAATATGACAAAACGTTGACATTTTTCAATTAAATGCAACTTGAAGCGAAGTGTTCGATTATTGTAGTAAATACTAATAAAACACTATTTGTTAGAGATTTTGAAATATATTTACATCATTATATATTTAAAAAAAATAATTGTTAATACTACTCATACTTAGAAAGACCTAACTAATAATTAGTTAAATGATAGATTGCAATTCTTCTATTGTACATTATTAATAAATAATGTAGTAGGTCGTTTTGAGTACATCAGCTTACAACGATAGAGTCATGAAACAGATACGCTTCAGATAAATGAGATACATTTGTACGTGCGTCGAAAACCTATGGACTAATTCCCTGCTTTTAACATGTGCCTGTGAATTATTCATTTTGTTGAAGTAATTTTCATAAATGTATCATAAGATAGATATTTGCAACATATTATGTATGTGTAAGATGATCTTTTATATGAACAATTAAAAAAGAACCTTATTTACCAAGTATGACCTAGTTCTTTAAAAACAAACATTTAAATAGTTTAGTTTATAAAATAGTTCTATTGGAGTGGAGGCTCGAAAATTACAGCGTATTTCATTTTAACATGCTGCATGACACCCCATTCATTATTTGTTTATGTATTCAATATTCGTCAATATAAATATAACGTCCAAGAAGGTTGTGGTATTTAAATGTGACAATATCGTTTTCTAAACACGTGCCAGATATATTTGGTTTATCACTTTAACCGCCTTGTTAGCATTTGTACTCGGTCCATGAGGTCTCATAAAAAAATTTTGCTTTCTTTATGTCATTTTGTTTGTCCAACATATTTGAACCGTTTGAAGATAAAATATTTCTATTCATAAAAAGGTTCGAAAACAATTCATTAGTTGTTTGTTCATCATTATTTATATGATAAATAACACTAATTTAAAAAATAATATTTTTAATCTAGTTTTTTACAAAATAAATAACATATAAATGGTATTACAAATTATATATATATTATCAACAACATTTATATAATAAATAGATTTATTTATGTAATTTAATAATTTATGTAAAAGAATACATCTTACTAGAATTTATAAACGAACTATATTTTTAAATATTTGAAATTAACTAACACCTCTTTAATTTTTTATATTAATTTAATTCTGTCCAACACTAATCATAAAAGATATCTTATTTAAAAATAAATATATCCTATGCTAATTCTATGCTCTTCTCTTGTAACCAACTGTGATATATGAAATAGATAAATAAATACTGTTAATAACTCATATTCTGCTTATATGTACTTGTTGCAGTTAATTGTAAAACATATAATGTATAGAAATGATTCTATGTATGTATGTATGTAGAAATCATTAATTTTTAGTAGAATTACCTACTAAAAGAGATGTTTTTAGATAAAGGATTAATGGGGAAAAATTAACTAGTAATAAGAACACTTTAAACTAGTTTCCTCCAGATTTAACGTGTCTCAATAAATTATCCGTAACTTACACTTAACAAATCAATGATACAAGTTATCGTAAATTAAGACAAAGACATCGTAAATTAAGGCTCAAAACCCACTATGGTAGAGAATATTTTACAAATAATTATTTTTATATCTATTATATTGTCGTTATTGGCCACATATTTTTAACAAATGTATTTGCAGTAATTGCTTAATTTTATTAATTTCAACATTTAATTTATCATATTTTTTTAAGAATTATATATTTTATGATACGTATAGTATTATTGTATTTCATCTGTCTTCTGTTTTACCAATAAACATTTATATGAATGGTTATTTCTACATATTTAATGTAAAATCCACTACGAGGCAATAAACCATTTTACATAAAGGTAAATAAGTATAAAATATTACCATCATGTTCATTCTGTAAGTTAATAACTCCAGCTCAGAAGGAGAGAAGTTCCTCCGAAAAATATTAAAATCACCATAAAATTCAAAACTACTTTCCTTGCTTGCCGCGTACTCTGTATTTTTCCGTCTATTATTGGTTTACTACCTATTAATACTTAATCTATGTTTTTTTCCCAAAGCGGCCATGAGGACTATCGTTTAATTTAATACATTTACTTTTTATAACTAACAAAACCAATGTTTTATAATTAGTTTCGGGAAAATTTCAGTAGACTTCATGGAAATAAGTTAACAGTTAGTAATCACATTTTCATTGAAATAATAAACACGACATTATACAAAACTGAGTAAAGATAAACTTTTTTAATCAAGTTGGGATGTCAAATGAACTTACGGGTTTTGTAATGAATACTAATGGAAAACTGCTGTATTTGTTAAAGATTTTGAAAATCCTTGAAGTGGTTCAATTTGTTTTAGCACTATGAGTGCACGGTTTACTTGGTTTCCGATTGCATTATGGGGACGCCAGTCGCTAGACATTACTGAAGCTATTAACTTATCTGAAGTTATTCTCAGATTTATTTAATTTTCTTACAATGTAGTTCATTGAAAATCTTTCATTAGAGTTGTCAACAGAAATAAATCTGAAACCAATTTGAGAGAACGAGAACAAAAAGTGAATTGCTTTTTTGTCCATTAACTTAAGATTGATTAAATAGCTCCGCAACACAATTCTAACTATGCTAAGACTAATTGAATTTATTTTAAGAGTTATAAATAATGGTCATAAGTGAAGTATAAAATATTTTTTTAAACAACTGATGAGACTCCATAAAATTAAAAGACATGTTTATTTGTAATAGAATATTTGCGAAAAAATAGTATTTCATAAAAATAGTTTCCTATATCTCGTACCTACAATATAAGTCTTCTAGAGTTTTTATCTACTAAATATTTTTTTTTGTATTAAGGCTATAAAAAGTGTCCAAACTAGTTTATGGTACCTTTATATGATGTGAACAGCTGCTGCAACTACTGCATGTGCCACTGTCCTGAAGAGATGATGGTAGAAAGGCGCAATGTCTAGTGCCTTTGACAGGTGGTGCAGCACTTCCCTATAAGGATTTTTGCCGAAATCGCTACAAGCGTAGGATCATGCCTAATGCCTATACAATATATGAGTATGCCAGCCAAATATTTTACTACATGATCATCATCATGTAGTATTTTTTTTTCGTATCTTGAATAGTATTGAGAAGAATTAAAAACAGACGAAACTTTTTTGTAGGTAAGGTAATCCCTAATATTATAGCAAAATAATGTTTAAAATTTAATCATACAAATGTACATATTGAGGAAACATAGAAAATGGAAAACAAAGGTTGATTTATATTATTACTTTGATGTATATGTTACACTTCTGATCGGTCTTGATTTGAAGTTTTTCATATATGGTTTCGTATTGATTCTAACTCACTCCTAGCATGTGTTAGGGGTGAGTTAGAATCAACCAATCAGTCACCTGACTCATCTGCGTTATCAAAAAGAACTATTTTTAATTACCTGTAATTCAAAAAACTATCATAAGGTAAAAATAAGGTAAAATAATTTCAAGTCGTAATATTGTTCGAGTTCTATAACTTTAATGTACTTTCGGATTGGTGGGTCAAACAATTAGTTTAAAAATTAAATTCTGACGATATTAGGAGCTCATTTTTGGCAAGCAGGCCAATGCAAACATTCACATTTTCTCTTAATCAGGAATCAGATAAGTGCAGGATAGAATATATTCTTCGAGCCTTCAAGATTGTGGTCCGTCATTCCTCCTCAATGAATCTACTACATTTTTAAATTTGCAGTACAGATAATGTATACGTATCGGTTTATATCTCATTCTTTATTTATATAAAATTTAATAAGCCTAACAAGAATATACATGTTTAAAGATAGTTTCAAAGAATTATTTCTATTTTATTTTATTATTTCTATTTTTTATTTATCTATTTTACCGCTCCGTTGGTCGAGTGGTTAGCGCAGACGCCTAACGTATAGCGACGCAATGGGGCTCGCAAATATTTTTTTTCCGATTTTAGTAAGCAAATAATAAAAAAAAACAAGTAAATAATCTTTTATTAAACAAACAAACAACAAATGGGTGAAATTAATATAAAATGTTTAGAATTACGGTTGCTTGCAGTTATAATTGCCTGAGTAAAAAAACGTTATTTGTAGTACTATTCTATTTTTGTTTGGGATTATAATTGAACAAATGACGATGAAGTAGAAGAATATATATATTTGTCTATACTTCATATAATTATATTTCATATAATTGTTCAATTATATGAAATAGTTCAAGAATAAGTTTGTGGTTTTAAAAAAGGAAAAGCAACCTTAAAAATGTAAGTGATATTTTTTAAACTGCTAAGTATCAAATTTGAAAAAAAAATGAAGGTCCGAAACTAAATGTTATTACAATTATCTGCATGAATACAAATGTGCATCGATCCCTAGATGCGTCAAATTCAAAGTTGTTCCATTTTTATTTTTTTCATATATTATTGTTGCCACTCCTATTACGATATCGAACATTTCGAAACATTAGATTTGTCAAAGGTTCCTTGAAATAACAACAAAAATATATTATTTATTGGTATAATATATGCACAAATAATTCTGTTTTACAGTTTTTACCCCCGACTAAAAAGAGGAGTGTTATAAGTTTGACCTGTCGATCTGTGTATCTGTGTATATGTGTATCTGTGTATCTGTCTGTGGCAAATTTCCGGCGAAACGCGTGGTCGGATTTGAATGCAGTTTTTTTAATCGAAAGCTATGCTCGTCGAGATGGTTCTTATTTATGTTTGATTGAAACAGTAATAGTCGTTTTCAAGATATTGACGTTTTATTCGTGCGGGGGAGAGGTTATTATGTAATAATTAGCTGTTGGCGGCTGAACGCGTCAACGGATTTGAATGCAGTTTTGTTTAATCAAAAGCTATGTTCGTCGAGATATTTCTTATCTTTGTTTGATTAAAATAAAAATAGTCGTCTTCAAGATATTGACGTTTTATTCGTGCGGGGGAGAGGTTCTTATGTCATAATTAGCTGTTTGCGGCCAAACGCGTGGACGGATTTAAATGCGGTTTTTTTTAATCGAAAGCTATGCTCGTCGAAATGTTTTTTTATTTATATTTAATTGAAATAAAAATAGTCGTCTTCAAGATATTGACGTTTTATTCGTGCGGGGGAGAGGTTTTTATGCAATAATCCCAGCTGTTTCACCCGCTATATAGGAAAAAAAGCCTTGTTATGAAGGCCAAAAGGTTTTTACACTTACTTACTCAGGTAAAGGACTTTATTTGGGATAGCTGTTGCCCGTGACTGCGTCCACGTAGACTGTAAAAATATATTTATATGGCTTATGATCGTAGTCATAAAGAATCACGGGCAAGAGCTAGTGATAATATCCCTTCATCATAGTGTCATAAGTGATTGTAAATCATTTTAACTCTGAATGTTTATATTTATTAATATTCGTATATATAAAACCTACCTATCTACCTACCCATATGAAAAAGTCTTAAATCATGTTACTTAAAACATTTATAATTTATTACATTGTCGAAACTTTCACGTGGATTTTATTATATATAATATATATTTCTCGTATTCAATGTAACCTTTGTACATTATAATATAGGATTCTAATAATAAAAGATTTTTTTAAAAATCGGTCCTGTAGCTTTCGGAGCCTATTTAATTCAAACAAACAAACGAATCTTTCCTACTTAAACAATTGAAAATTTTGTGTATCTGTAGGTTCATTTAGTACAATTCAGAAACAAGTTACATAACTTTAAAAAGCAGAAAAAAAAATTAAATTTAAAATTTAAAAAACCCCCGATACAAAAAGACCTCTAAAAAGAATAAAAATAATATTAGTATGTGCTTATTGAATTCGTTGCGTCGGGGGGCCGTTTAATAAAGGAAGAAATTAAAATGAAGGTAAGTTAACAAGGCAAATAAAGAAATTACAATATCGAATCGTATAGTCCTCAATGATTAACTTCGTAATATATACACTATCAACGTACGTACAACGGTCCCCCGACGCAACGAATTCAATAAGTACATATGTACTAATATTATTTTTATTCTTTTAAGAGGTCTTTTTGTATCGGGGGTTTTTTAAATTTTAAATTTTGGTACAACTGAAGTTGAACCAAAGTGTAATGTTACAGTCAGCAAAAATCCTTCAATGACCAGGTGAAGAAAATAAAAACTACATTGTTTGACTATACGAAAATAAATATAAAGCTAAAATGGATCTGTTAAAGTTAATCTGTAATAATTGAATACCAAGGGTTAAAAAAAAGGTTTTAATATGTAACTAATATTCCAATGAAATATAAACCAGTACATATAAATAAATTTTATATTATTTTTGTCTATAAAAAATATTGAGTTCTATTTTAACACGCTTTTATTAGTTTCACGTGTATTTTTGCTTGTTTGTTTGCTTGTAACCGACTTTTTCGAATTTGTCTCATTTCTCACGGACCGATTTTGTTCAAACTTCGTACACATATCAAGGATCAATTTAAAAATATTAATTCCATGAGATTATCTCATTATCTTGATTAGGATATTCAGTTTTTTTCCCAATAATTTTATTATATTTTGGCCATTATTCATTCTCATATTACAAATTATTTTTTACTTTTTAGTTCGATTCAATTTAAAAGCGGGTTTTATTAGGTTTATAAAAAGCTATTCACTTTTTCTGATTGGTTCTTTCAAATTAGCTTCAAACTCTATTTCCGTTGACAGCTTTTCCGAACGGTTTTCAAAAAAATGTAGCTAGAGAAACCTCATAAATCCAAGAGTTAAGGTAATGGCTTTAGTTATTTCCAGTGACTTGTGTCCCCATAATTCAATCGGAAACGAAGTGAACCGAGAACTACGCACGCTAAAACGTATTGAACAACTCCAAAGATTTTCGAAATCACTAACAAATAAAGTAGTTTTCAATTAGTAAAAGTTTGTTGTAAGTTTCTATAAGATAAAAATAAGATAATGTCTTGTTATGATGTATCCTAAGCCACACTCTTCTCACGTACATTTTAAAGACTTTTTTTACACAGTTCAACTGTCAAAGATAAGTTTAGGTTTAAAAGACGAACACAAATTTTAATTAGAAATCAGTTTCAAAACAAATATAGTATATGTTGGAAAATGTATATAATAGATTATTGAATTTTAAGTATACTTTACCAAATTACATAGAAAAAATAGCAACAGACAGAACAGACTAATAATTAACTCAATCTCTTATCGGGATAAAGATACACAGAGTTGGTACGCGCCAAGTTAAATATTAAACTTCTTTTTAAGTATGTTGTGGTTTTAATATTGTTCTCTCCGACGTTGACTTAACGCTCCTTTTAAAGTTTAACTTCTTCAAGTTACAGCAATAATAAAAAGTTTTTAATTGTTCTTACACGGTACTTGTAATGTCAAAAAGTGTTTTAAGACATTGCATATTAATATTTTGGGATTGTTGGTGTTTATTACGTTTATTTATATTAGTTCACAAATAATAAATACCATTTAACCTATTAAATATTATATATTTACCCGGTCATGTTCACATAATTTAAATCATGTAAACATCCAGTAGCAAAATATCTTCTAAACTGAAATCCAGCCTAAGTTATCCTCAAAGTTTTATCTTATCATTTCATCTGTACTGTGGATGTTTCTCTATAATAATACTTCTCCTTTTGTATTTCAACCGCAGAGAGACCCGTGCACATGAATATGAGACCACTATGTCATTTCTTTTGTTAGTCAGTTAGCACTTCGTTATCCGTATGTGTCATGTTGTAACCTCTGTTCATTACTTTATTAGGTTAAAATATTACATATTTTGCTATCTCTTTCGGAGGGCTACCTGTAGCTTACAAAACAATAAAATCTATTTTGAATCTGTCACAGCAAAAAAAATGAATAATAACAATTCAATGAATTCCGTCTCATACTTATTAATAATCCAGGTAAGGTAATAAATCTGATCGACTGATCAATGAAGCTACATACAAATGGAATCCAATTCCAGTGTCTCCTTTTTAATGCGGTTTCTGACAATTTATTAGGTGTGAATGTTTAGTAGATACCGTACTTTGCAATTCTGAGCCGGTTACGTTGTGTTTAAGCAACCAATTATTACAAGAAGTTGACAATGTTTTACGATTGGGATCTGGACACATTCCTTTGAATAAAAGAGGTCGTCTAGTGAGAAAAATCCTTTTCCAAATGGTTATGTGTTTGGTAAGCTTAAATATGTTTATTATGTTAGGTATGCGTATAGTCCGGAGTAAAGTAGAAAAATATTACGGCTGATTTGCAAATTAATATTTCAAGTACCAATTTTTTTTTGTTATAAAGTTTTGAATTTAATTGTTAGTGTCATATTAAAAGTTCGTTCGATGTAGAAATATAGTCCAGTCGGACTAAGCTTTACAAAAGATGTATACTTTACTTAAATAAAATATTTAAAATAGTATACTACCATGTTGGCTATGTTTTGCTTATAGGAACACTATGCCGGAAGTCACAGAGTTAAATTCTACCCGTGTTGATAATTTTTTAAAATAACGGAAATACATCATCTGTGAATATTTTAACTATCTAGCTATCACGGTTCACGAGTTATAGCCCTGAGACGGACAGGCTGTGAAGTCTTAACAATATTGATGTGTTTTTACGCTTTGGGTAAGGCACCTTAAAAATTAGCTTTGGTCCACCAAACAAGTTTTGATTTAAATTTTGTGTAAACATTATATTTATTGACGAATAAAGTTCATGCTAAACACACCGATAAAATAGCTAAGCAAAAATAATTCCTTAATACAGGTTTATACCAAAGACACATAATTGTTGTTGTGTATTTTTATATTTTTTTCCTTTATAGATATAACTTTGTTAGGTATACATTTCGACCAAAACAGTACTTTCTGCAAATATGTTGTTTTAAGCACTTTTATTTATTTATTTTTATTTATCTTTATAAGCCCTTCTGTAAAGGGAATCTCAAAATAAAAGTTAAAGCTACGAAGCCACAAATAAATTTTCCAAAAATTAAACTTGAAAGGATTTTCTTTCATTCTGAACACAAAATTCCAATTTTCTTCAGATTTAAACAATCTGTCTTCTTCGAATCTGAAGTAAAGTTCAGTAACTTTTGTTGGCCTTCGAAAATTTCTTACGAAATTAAAGTTTTTATTTTTAGTTATTAAAACGGAATAATATATAATACATTTATACATTAATACATTTGTAATAAATTATTTCGAAATTCACAGTCAAGTTTCAGAGTTTTAAAAGTCAGTCAGAGTTTTGAAAAAAAAAATTGCTATCAAATTGGTTTTAGTGCAATCAAATATTTACTTATGACATTCAAAGTATAGGTTCATGTAACCAAAATTAAATGAAGATAGATCCGTAACAATAATAACAACTTGTATCTATCTGACAGTTTACAACCTACAACTATGAGGCAGCTACAAACTGAACTGACGAGTTAACAATAGATTGTTTGTTTATCACTGGTGTTATTTTGTTGTAGAAATTTGTCTAATTATTTGAGGTTGAGTTTTATGACAAAATATAACGTAAATAAATTATAAATTTATATATTTAAAACTTTTATCATTCTTTTGAACAATCAAATTCCTGAACCAAATTGTCATATAGTTATCACTGTTCATTTTCCTGATAAATTCTTTTCTACAACGTAAAATTTCGGTAAGTTGATTGCTGACTTTGTTATAGAAAATTATGTAAATAAATATTAAAACAAAAAACAATATTATATGAAAAGATTATTAGATTTTCGATTTGTGGGCTTACAAAAAATGAAATAGGTGGATATTGATAAGATACGATATTTAGTAGTTAATAATCATATTTATAAAAAATTATGACATAACCTAAAAAACGTTTTGTTTCTAGTAAAATAAATAAATAAAACTAAAACTATTGTAGCTTCATCAGTTCAGCCTGCAGCTGTTTGTCACTGTATCGTATACGGATTATATCGGATCTTGGCTCGATAGGCTACAATTAATAAGCCGCTACGCTATGCGTAGTATAGTTATACGTTGCAATGTTATTCCACATACAATAGCTTTTTAAAATATATACATACATGACACATCTGTATTACAAACAATTCTATATATATGCTGCTGCTCGGTAAACACTGCTGGACATGAGCACATTCCATAACCTCGTATCCCAACTAACGTTAGTAGCATAGATGAAGTAAAGAGTCATATGGCCGCTACCAAAACCGCGGCGGAAAAACTTAAAAAAGTTTGAAGAAATCGCAACATCACCAAAGCCACCAAAGTCAGGCTCATGTGAACATTAGTATTCCCAATCTTTCTTCACGCGGCAGCGACGTGAAATGGAGGAAAATGCTCACCATATGGAGTACCTAGAGAGTTCTGCTCAAAAGTGTCCATACTCCAGAAAATCGTTATCATAAAGCGTTTATCGACCATAGCACAGATGCGTATGCTGCAGTACTTTGGCCACATTTCTAGACATGATAACAACTTTATACAGTGGCTGAATGTCCAAAGAAAAAAAGGGAACCTGATCAAGCACCTAGCACCTGGTACCTATTCCACTAAGTTCTCAGAACTAATTAATGAGGAATTAGACTATACAAATTGATATTGTTATTTCGGTATTTGTCTTGGTAACTTATTTGTATATCTGCTCCTTTATACAGCGGGCCCCCGTCGCAAAGTCTTCAAACAAGTACATAATAATATTATTTTTATTTTTAATCTTTTTGTAACGTGGGTTATAATTATTATTTTTTGCTTTTTAAAATTATGTTACTAGTTTTTAAATTATACTAAATTAACCAACGAACATACTAATTTTCACTTGTTAATGTGATTAATATCAACATTGCATACGATCCTTTCACCAGTACCAATAAAAGCTCAATATCTTGTAAACTACTACTGTTATTGCGACCAACATTTTAATTTTGCTTTTTGTGTATAAGAATCATATTATGTTATTTAAGTAAAAAAATATCTAGTAATACTCACGGTTTTTAATCTAAAGAGGTTTGAAGGTCTTGTTGTCACATTAACAAGCCAGCGATCTTCTGTGGTTATGTCGCTCTTGAGACATGAGATATTTCCCCGAGCTTGCTACAATTTATTCAATCTTTTATTCGATTTGTTTCCAGAGATTTGGAAAAAATGGACAAATGTTTCTTCTAAAGTTCTGGGGGAAATATCATAGAATTTTATTTCGTAATGTGCATAATTAAAACGTAAATAAAATCTAAGTAGGTAAGTTAGATCTTGAAAGTTGCGGATTACTTATAAGTGTTGCTTGTTTGTAGCTTCCTTTGTAAAGTCAAGTCAAAACCAATGTTTTGAAACTTTGTAGCTTAGCAACATTAACATTGAAAATATACATTAAACGAATTATATTAAAATTGAAATTTTCATTTGAAAATTTATTTAAAAGCTATGTTAAAGCTATTGGCAATATAATTTATTGATATTCCAGAAATTGATAATTACTTTTTCAATTTTGGTGCAATGTGTGCGTTCATTACAAAAGCGTAACTTATAAATTATGGCATATCTTGCCAAGAGATCTATATAATAGGTACAGTTAACAAGCAGCTGCAGACTATACTGATGAACACACAATAGTCTAGATTCTGATATATTGCGCTTCGCGTCAGTCGTTAGTCTGCTCTATTATATAAAGGCAATTTTCATGAACTTCAATTTTCCGTCGCGTCATGGCAATTGAATGATTTAATATTTTGTTCAAAATTTTGTGCCAGTATTTGTTGTAGATATTGTTTGAAAATGACCATATTTTTCTAATATACAATCATACTACTAAAGTATCTTGACGCTATGTACTTATGATTTATATATACATATATATTTCAATTTAATAAAGATAACACTCTCATTTGCACCTACCACCTATATTTCTATGTATTATTGCCGTCTTTATATGAATTCAATATTCAATTACATAATTAATCCCACTTTAATTTTAAAAAAAGCGCTGATTACTCGATAAATAATGAAGATAATGAGCACAATCAGAAAAAATACTTCCAATATAAAACTGCTAATGATGTTGTCGGTTCATTCAGATATGGAATAATTTATATCACATTTTAAATTATTTCATCATTTTATTTAAAATATATTAGGCTTGTAGTTCTCCTTTATTATTTCATTCATAAATGATTCATGTATTCGAAGATAATGATAATAATGAGAGCTGAATAAAATTGAAAAAAATATTAAGTCAGGTATATATTAAGTCAGAATACGAAGCACCATATGTATTCATTCCAACTTCGTTTATAAACGTTTCTATTGAACTTATTTCGGTTAACATTAAATGTATACCGACTATCTTAATATTCCTGTTACAAGTAGAAAAAAATAACTTTCGTATACTCAATGGTGTGTTTTATAGAAACACTATTATAGCTCTATTGAGGGTTGTCATTTATTGTCTGTTTTTTCGGTTCCTGTACCAAATCAATGGCATTTGACCAATTTCCGGATTAAAATTAAATATCCCCCAATCAACCTAACCCATACCACAGCTTATTTCTTTCATGTCCTACTCCTTTATTTGGGGATCCCATACTAAAGGAAATATTTGTAATATTTTATATCCATGTACATTTATGCTTAGCTATGTGTAGTACTATAGTACTACACATTCGATGAATGAATCTATGATTAGAAATTGATATAATCGGTATAGTTGCTTGTTAACTAGCTACAGGTTAAACTAATGAACTCACAATACACTTGGGTCTGACATATTGTGTTTCACGTCAGTCGTTAGTCTGTTCGATTATATATCGGCAATTTTCGTCAACGTCATTGCTTCGTTAAAATATGTCAGGGCAATTGAATTATAATATTCTGATCGAAATATTGTGTTCCAGCAAATGTCAGGGTTTTAGTTATACACTTTATAAATGATGATAATGTTTCAAACATATCCTCCTAATACACTATTTTTCTGCAAGAAAAATTTAAGGTTTCTCATTAATTTATAAATATGACCATTAACTACTTAATGTCGTAAGGTAGTATAATGTTAGTTAACATTTAATAAATCCTTGATTTAAATGAACATTATAAATGACTATAATTTATATTACCTACCTATTACCTATCTATTATATTAAATTATGATCTTCTTTTAGCTCATCAGTTTGGTGCGTAGTTAAATCGTAGTTATATAACTATGAAGTAGTTACGAGCTTTTATTATTATTATTATAGACCTATTTTCATCGAACATCGGTTATTGTTTATTTATAAACATTTATTTCGAATGTCATAAGTAAAAGTTGTATTATACCAAATATAATTTAACTCAATAATTTCTTAGAACCTTCGTTAGCTGTGAATTTTTAAATACATAAACAAAGTATGAAAGTGATTATTTTGGTTAAGATAAATGCTAGTTTGTTCCTTTGAATTTATATCTAGAATAAATTATTTTAAAACGATGTAAACGAGAACAAAATAATCTCAACTAATTATCAGATTTAAAGTATTGTTTGTGATGTCATCTTATCGATTCTTGAGAAACTGTGTTAAAGATGAAATGAAAAGCTTTAAAAGGGAAGATATACTCCTAGAATAACAAATACAAAATTTATTTACAATAAATTCCATTTTGTAAACTAAATTAATTATAAAATTTATTATTACAACATAAATAATTGAGTTGATCTTTAAAGTAAGATATCAAAATCTGATTTTTTTTTCAAAATAACTTGATACACAATATTTTAAGTTTCGATGTATTAATAGATGTATTAAATATACTATTGTACGTAATGGTTGACTGCATTCAATTTTTCGTAAGAAAGCCGAAGATTAATAACATACCCATAGAATATGCCAAATTAGTCAAACATTGGCTAACGTGTGGCTACTTAATGTGGAAAGATGAAATCTAAATACAAGTTGATAGAATGGCAAGAGGTCATCCGTTCTCTCCTGCTTTTGTCGATATCGATACTTCGAGGGAACACTTCGAGGCCAGGGCTCTTTCGTCGGCGCTGGCTATGCTGATGATGCTCATCAGTATTTAGATGACATCTTCACAATACTACCTAGTTATTAATCATCAAAATTTTTACAACACCCTAATTTCTTCAACTAATTCCCTTGATAGTAAAACACAAGTTACAATGGAGTCAACACATCAAACTATTGAATAATTCTTTAGCTTTCCTCGATATTGTTATCATCAAGAGTTCTGATCACACATTATAGGAAACCCAAATATAGATAGGTAGGTATCCACCACCTCATATGATTTACCATTAAAATAGATGATAATTGATAACAAATAAAAAAATAATATTTTAAAAATAAAATATGTATAAATAAGAATTTACAATTATAACTGAGATAACCTTCTAGTCCAGCTATTATGCATCTTGAAACCATATAATTGTTTGTTAATTTATGTTCAAACATTGTTTGTAAATAATTACAAACTATCAATTATTCAAAACAACTACAATATTAATCAATTATTTAAATTAACAACAGCGCATACCAATCTATAATTATGATTTAATGAATTTTGATGCGGGCCGGTTCAATTTCATTTGAATACCTAGTCTTGCTATAAATACAAAGAAGAATTTTATTCTTTTTATTTATTATAAGGATTTTTTTTATATTTCATAGAACAGTTATTACTGTAATATATGTTACTTTATACATAAATATAATAAAATTACAAATAGATGCGGTTCATCCAAAATAATAAAGTCCCTTATTCGTTGAGGTAGGTTGTAAATAACTTTGAACCTCTTTATTTCAAAAAAATTGTTTGCAAAAAATGCCACAAAACATATAACAATATCACTCTTGAATAGATCAAAATTTATTTTATCTCTACAATAAGCCATATGACTTTTGTCAACAGATAAAAAATAAGTATCATAAAAAACAACTTCCGGCACTTTTTAACTTGGACGTGATACCGATAAAAACTTGGAAAACAACCCTTTTCAAGGACTTCCCTTTTATGGTTGGGCCATTTATTCTTCTACCAGATGAGAACGTCAACTCCTTGAAAGGATACTCACTACCGTCTTCTCGAATACCATAACCTGTTTTAACCTGGACCGTCAAAATCGCTTTAATATCAACGCTCTGAAGTGCTAGAAAGGGATAAGTATATGACAGAAAATCGACCTAATGGTTTTGTGGACTTACCTAGTTTATACGGAACAAACACAAGCAGATAACAAGTAGAAATACCGTCTAAAATTTACAAACGAATGCTTGTAGAGTACAAAAATGCCGAAATACTTATCTTCTTTGTAAATGTAATTCAAAATAAGAGGAGTGCTAACTCATTGAGCTTCTACATTAAGTTATTACACTACATGTAGTTACGAAATAGTAACTCCAGCAGATGCTCAATAATGAAAACGGTTATTATTTCAGTATTATTTAACAAACAGATTTGATTATTACACTAGGGTTAAAAGCAAACGCTGAGGATATACGAATGTTTATTTTCTTTACTTTTTTAACCTAGTTTAATTTAAATCTAAGATGTCCATGAACTTTATTTTTTTAATTTGATAAAAAGTAGTTATTTGCATGATTTTTAAAAATGTTTTTTAAGAACTAGTCTCTCATTATATAGACTTCAAACATCCCTCCTATACTTATCAAAGTAATAACTAATAATATACTTTAAGTATAATTATTTTATTACCAATATTTTACCTATTTCTATTACAAATCACGTGATCACTGTTTGTTTTCTTGGTTTAAATTATTTAATTGTATCCTCACGGAAGATGCTCTAAAAGAGAGGTTATTAGTGAATAATATTATATTTTGAAATGTTTATATTCAAGATAATTTAAAGTAATAAAACAAATTGAAAAGAAATCTCAGAGCTATTAAAAAGCAAAACAAATTTTTACAAATAAAAAAACCAGATTGAAGGATAAAAGAGGCCTAATTCTTTTCAAGTGCACTGCCATGTATCGAGTTCATGTAATAGGAATTTATATTATTTCCTGAGTTAGTGCAATCCTGTGGCTAGCGCAACTGTGGTTAGCCGGCTGTACTGAATGTTCTCGACATTGAAATACACAAACACTTATATACTTACACGCTTAATACCCTAACTAATAAATTTCAATTTTGCACTTTAGACAATAGATGTCGCTAAAACTAATACTTTAGTTATATAAGATACTTCTATCTTTGTTCAACGTTGGTGTGTAATATTTTATTGTTTAGATGTTTTATGTATATTAATAATAAACGACAAGTAAAACATAATTACAAAATCATGTACACAAATTAAACGATATAAAAAAGATATTTTGATTTTTACTTATTGAATAAAAAACAGAAAGTAATAAGCATGATAATTGTAACAGTGTTTAAAAGTATTTTTAATAATAGTAGAAGTCACAGTTATTATTATTTATACTAATTAGGGAAAATATAGTAAAATCACCGTCTGTAACTACGTTGTAACATTATGTCAATTGTACTTTTAGAAAAATAAAGATATACTATAAATGAAATACTAGAATTAAGCATTTAGTTACATTTTTATTAAGACGTTTAATCTTGGGTGACTTTTATGTTCCGGCAAAAATGATCATGTATTTTTCTGAATTTTTGAAAAAATAAACTCGAAAAAGGTCAATTTATCCGAGCAAGCTTGCTTGGATATATAGCAAACAACGAATGTCTCTGTGAGTACACAGTAGTGTGCGAGTGTAACAACTGAGCTGCAAATTACAGAAGTATGCGTTAGTTTTATACTAAGAGTTTCAAACTTCTTGAGTCTATAACGGCGTTAATTAGCTGACAATAGTAATACACGCCACTACTAGTTCTATTAAGCTTTCACATTTACAAGCCCCGTAGGGTGCAAACTTAAAATTTTTAAATAATAGTTATTCTAACTTAATGCCTTATCTCCAAACAAAACTGTTTTTTTTAATAGCAATATCTTTATTAGCCTCATGAAGTGCTTTATTCACTTCTTCTTCACTTCTTCATAGAAGTGAATGAAGAACCAAGTGCAGAATTTTCAGCAAGTTGGTTGTTGTCAGGCCTCCCTATCATCAAAATAGTCCTTATTTTTATATTTTTATATTAATAGTCCTGATATAAAAGCGTTAAATGAGAGTTTTAACTTTTTATTCACTAGGTCGGTAATAAATTTGGGAAATTTATTATAACAGAGAATTTCAATGGGTAAAAAATATTCTTTTGTTTTAATAAGTATATACTTAGAAACCTTTTTTATTTTTATATTTAATTATTATATTTGATATTTATATTATATTAATCGTGTTTGTATTTTTTATGTTGGCATTTAATTTTTTTAAATATTTTTATGAAAACGACTTTAAAGGGCGGTCATACTGCCTTCTCCCCTAGCTTTCCCTGCACACTACTAGTTCATTCTATAGCATGAAAAAATATATTCATTCTCTTTTAATTATAAAATCAACTAAATCGTGTCAGAGGCGTATTAAAATGATAATACTCAATATGAAAATACTGTCAAAGGCAGGCTTACATATAAAATACCAATAGGTATAAAATCATATTTTTATTATATTATATATTATATATTTTTATAATATTTTTATTAGTCTATAAATAATATATGCCTTATTTTGTCATTATAGAGGGTATATGTGTATTATACCCATTAATTTAAAAAGCAGATCAAAGATAATAGTTTTTTATTCACTTAAGGTACATAAGTGCATTTAAAACTCAGTTACTAATAACTTTGCATAAGTGCATTAGTACTTAAGTTTTAAGAAAAAATCTCTGTGATAATAAGTAACTCATTTTTATTTGAAGTAAAAATTATTATCGATAGTGGTTCAATCCTACTATTAGCTTAATATTATAATACAATACTAATATAATATTTAAGCTACAATAATTTAGCACCGATATTTCCTTCGCACGAGTCACATTTGTTTAAATTTAGGCCAGTGACACAATCGTCGATCGGCTATGTGTATATAGTATTTAAATGGATATGTTTCGTTATTGTTATTTAATTTTAGCTAAATGTATGTTCTTGCTTGTGATTAATATTGTAACAACAGCCGAACCGACATTGTATATGATAGTATTGATAATATTTATGAACTTGTTACAGTATGGTATCATCAAGTAAAATAAAACGTATGACGGCTTTAGTTTAATACTATGGCTATGGCTTTAGTTTAATACTACAATACAATAACAAAATAAAATATATAAAACTAATTACATCCTGACAGGATTTCCTGTTTTCTTGAACACAATTTCCCAAGAATTAATAAAAGATAAGCAGAATCTGTATTTTCCGAATACCTAGATTAAGTTGAGAATGGTTTGTTTTCCTTCACAAATTTCTTAAGAAATTGAGATTTAATTTTAAAAAGCACATTGATAATAACGGTTACACATATACGGACGGATATATTTGTGACTATATGACAGCTAAATATCAGGGTAGCTATATAAGAAATGAGGTAACAATCTATTCTATGTATTTCACTGACGCTATATAACATTCGAACATAACATTTTATGAGACCAAGAGACTCTTTAAGAAACAAATTTAAATTATTTAAAATTATGACGGTTTATAATCTATTTATTTATGAAAATTTAATTTACGTTCTTAAAAATATGTCAAAGTTCAAGAAAAATTGTGATTTACATAAAATTAATACAAGACATAAAAATAAATTCGCTATGCCCAGCACTAGGCTCTATAAAATAGGTAAATACTTTAAGGGTAATTGTATACGTCTTTATAATAAGCTCCCAAATAAAGCCTTAAGCCTATCATTATATAAATTTAAATTATATGTAAAATATAATTTGATAAAAATCCTACTATAGTGTAAGGGATTACATCAACGACGGTATGGCTTGGGAATGAATTTTATTGTATTGGGAATAGCTAGTAATCTTCGCAATTTGTTTTTTGTTGTAAATTAATTTTTGGTTTATCGACCTGCTGCATCACACCGATTCCTTAGAATTCACTACTTGCGGTAGCGTCGGGAGTCGGGTTGACTTTCTCCCTCAAATATGGCGAAGGGGGTGATGGCTGGCTCTTGTGTTATGCTCGCGAACGGGTGCTGCTTGCGGTGAGTGGTTGTGTGGCAGGCAGAAGAATTTTATTTATTTTTTACTGTTACTCTTATTTCCTTTTTGTTGCCTGAAATCTTTAGGCTTCATTTCCGATTGATTGCAACGGTTCTAGTTGTATCAAAATTGCTTTTAAGATTGACGTCAATGAAACAGTGATTACAATAACAAAAAATATATCCGGCTGAGTTTGTAGTGTGGTTCTTCTCAGACCAGGACGCGTTTGGAACCCTAATAACTTTGACATTAAGATGGAAAGTGCTTTTACAAAATGGCTTATTGCGATAAATCTGGTATCGAACTAGGCCCTCTTGACACTTCTATGTTGACGTACACAAGTGATCACTGATTATGATTCTAAGTGGAAAAGATGTAAATAAAATAAAAATGAACTTAGATATGATTTGATGTTGAGTATTATGAAGGTAGGTATATATTTGAATTAAATTCAAAGTGTTTTTATTAGGACTATCAATTATTTTATGTGTTATATATTATTAAAGACTCTAGACCTCGTTCTATTTATATATATGACCTTTTATGTCCCTCTTACATGTAATTATTCGAATAATTACTCGAATAGTAATTAGTAAAACAGTCCCATCATTTCAATAGGTTTTTCAAATATTTTCTTGACGAATACGAACAAAATAAAAAACAGCTTACCTATTAACCAGAGCCTTTTACAATCAGTATCTTACAAAAAAATAATGTAACTATAATTTAAATTCACACAATAATTATCTTCTGGGCTATTATTAACCATAAATTATTTGGGTCCTTTAAAATTGTCAATATTTTGGCTACGCTTTTTATAACTATGAGCTTTTCTTACGTTATTAAAATATATAAAAAGGTAACTACATAAAAGTTACTATACGAATATTTTTCTTATTTATAATTTTCTTTTTTGCTTATTTTATTTTAAATGTCTGAGCTGGGATTAAGGCATCAACTATGTACACTTAAATGAATAATTTATAAAATTTTAGCTCTCTTTATTATCAGTACCTATAAATTTAAGCTGAATTCTGATAATGTTAGATGTAAATAACTTCCTATTGTATTATAAATTTCTAAGCAAAAAAAAATTAAAATAATAAAGAACAACAAAATATAGTAATCTAATTCCTTCTCACATACTCCGAATATCAGCTATTGGCATTAATAAGTCAACAAATAAATAGGGTCGAACAAATAAACCATCTGTTTGTTCATCATCATTCATCAGGATCGATTAATAATTTGAGCCATTAGGGTACATAAAAGTTTGAATTAATATATAATAGCGAATTTTATTGCAGTGAGTAGAGTAGGTACCTCCTCCTCCTCTTTTGTTTCTCCTCTCATCTCCCTAACTTCTAGTGATTCTTAAAGGATGTCCAATTATAAAAATATTTCTTCCTTGTCAAAGATAACATTATTTTAGAAACATTCAGCAAAATGTTATTATTAAGTTCTAAATAACTTCAGATTTATTCCTATTACAACTTTATCGAGTGATTTAAAGCAAGAGAAAACTTAATAATTCCGAGAACATCTTTAGAGAAGGTAAAGGCTTCAGTAATGTCTAGCGACTGGCGTCCCCATAATGCAATCGGAAACCAAGCGAGCCGAGCACTACACAGTGCTAAAACGAATTGAATCACTATATTTATTAAAACCTCAATAAAATATAGTAAATAGCCTTTCATTCTTATTCACCGCCCAAACCCTGTAAAATTCATTTCAAATCCCAACTATATTAAAAAAATATATGTTTATTCTGATCAGTCGTGGGTACATCAGTATTTGTTCAATCGCATCAAGCTGTATGAGTTTTAATTGGGGGTAAAAAATAAGTATCAATAAAAGTAACAACTTCTGAAATCTTGCAAACTGTTGACAGGGAAGAATAACCTTATTTTACCGTCCTTTCGAGCACTGGGACCAGGCCTATCAGATTCGGTCCAACATTGATGCTCTGTATGCCGCACTATCCCCGTCATTTTGTGAACGTTGCCATTTTTAAAGTCTCTATTAACAAACTTATTTAAAATACTCCATACTCCATACATAGTTAAGTTTCTAGGACTCAATGAAAGGCCAGAGGTAAACCTGTACAAATTACATAAAACTTGTAATGAAAGATTATTATTAAATAACAGAATAAAAATAATTGTATTAATTTATTTATTTTATATTCTTTTCTGACATCCAACTTCTCGAAGCATTTAAAATTTATTAAGAATAAAATGTAAACTTCGTTTAAAACTCTACTACACGTTAAACATTCTGTAGGTACTTTTAAGCTTTGATGCGAGAATTAAGTTTTATACACAAATAAATTCAAGTTTAAGTAAGTCGTTCCAAGTAATTTGCATCTGTCGTATATAAGAATCGTGTATACAATATAAGGGAAGAGGACATGTAGGTATTTCACAATAAGTCAGTTATAACTTCTGCACTAGCACTACTAAGAAAGTCGTATTAGCCACATCGGTGGTTAAAATATATATTTTTTTGTCATATAGTAAAAAATGTAAATAATAGATAATCGAAAGAGTCGTGTTTTATGATGTCATAACACATGACAATAAAAGGTATTAACTTAAAATGCTTCAGCAAGCTCATCTCGGATTAAGAACCGCAATAGAAAGCTTAGATCTATCCGTTTCTGTACTAATCGAGCAATTTTCCGAATATTGTAATGGGAAAATGGGAATTTTCGAATAGAAAATAAGCTTTTTTATAGAAGGTATTAAATTATGAAAGGAAAGGCAGCACTTTCCAACTCGAGAATCGATTTATTTATACGATTATTCAAACATTAGGGGTAACCGCTTTACTTAATCTTATACGGTTACTTTTGGTTATAGATTGCTGTAATCTGCAAATTAAAATATTTAATCTAAAACAGCTTATTATAAAATGTGTAGACTCTAAGACATAAATTGACCTTAAGACATGCTAATGTAACTAAGGTGAATGGAATCAACTAAGTGAAGCGCAATTTACTTTAATATCACGAACTAAGTAGATAGATTTAAATTATAATTTAATAAATTATCAATAAGATGAATCCATATTTATTATCAATTGGATAAATCTCTGAAAAGATAAATAGTAACATGGAGAATAAATCTAAATAAACCGACGCGTCGCTCTAGAGGTTTCCCAGAGGTAACAGTATCGAATCCCTACCCGGATCAGTTTATTTTTCATTCTATATTTATATAATTTTTATTTCATACATCTTGAAGATCTATTTATATTTCTGTTCTTATGATCCGTGGGCAAGGATGAATATACCAATCATGAGAATTATCTAAACATAAAATAAGACAGTAAGAATCGAGTGACTGTACATTAAATATTAAAAATAAAACTGATAGGGGCGATTAAAGACGAGTAACTGAAACCAAATAAACAAGTTTTGGAATTTTTGTCTGTCTGTATGTCTGTCTGGTACGTTATAACGTCAAAACTACTGAACGGATTTGAACGTGTTATATTATTGTAGTATTGCACATATAAGATTGTTATTATATAGTAATTTGGTTTGTAGGTAATATAAATATGTAATTATTTATTTACCTACATAATAACATTAACAATAAATATTGTTGTTACAATTAGATTTACGAATTAAGATCTATAAATCATTGTTATTACTGGTATGTTATAAAAGTAGTAAAAGATATTGATTTGACGAGAATATCGGAAGTAGCCATAAGATATTAAATATATTGTATTTACATATCTTATTAGGTAAGCCATAAATGTGTGAAAGATATAAGATTGTTATAAATATGCTTAGGCATTTAAAATGGTTATGTCCTATTATATTGTTATTATGATATGATATTTAATGATGTTTAAAGTTGTGAATATGACTTATCTCCAGAAGCTGCCGTTGGCGCTTCTGTCGATGTTGTTATGTTATAAATATGGCTGTAAGACCCTATTAAAGGTAATCTGTGTTGGAGAACTGGCAAGATAAGTGATTCTTATACTTTAATTGTTTATTATATGTGTAATAACTATGGTGGGTATTTCACCGTATTGAGTTATTGGTAAATGTGTCTAAATAATTAAACAGTAATAACTATATTGCTGTATTTATTATATTCATGTACCGGGAGTCATTTTGTTATATTAAATGATATATTTGTTTAGATCTTTCTTTTCTTTAAACTTATCCAAATAATGCATTGAAATATATTATCATATTAATAGTATGAAGTAGCTCGATTAAATAATTTATACTATATTAATTCAGTGGTTTTTAATTATAGAATCTTATAATATCTAACATCAGAAGTGGGATCATCCCGGTCCTCGGTATCGACAGTTTGACGGCCGAAACTATATTTTATCGATAAAATCAAAAATACCCACATTGTTGTTATTTTATTTGTTAATTTGTTGTATTCCATTTTGTGTGATTTAAACTTTACTAATATGTTGAAAACCTAATTCACAGGGAAAATCACGCTGCCATCGCTATATACGTCGAAGTACCATCATCTCTACGATGTCCAGGCGTGGTTTGGGAAGCGGCGGAGTGATTTCTAATTACAAAGTGGTTAACGAACTAAATTTGATTCACGGTTTGTATTCTACGTACGAACTACACCATTCGGCATCGTCATGGCGGTGGGGAGCCAGCAGTTGCATTACCGCAGCCGTGCCAGCTGAGTCTACGGACCCGGTATGGCTCTCGCCGGTGCAGTGTCAAGCCTGTGATGCACCGGAAGGAGAATCGGATGATAAAGGTCAAGTTAAGCTGAACCAACTAAACTATTGTAGAGGAAAAGTCTTGCAGAATGTCATTATCAACAACAACAAATGTGTACAATTCAACGTTTTTATTTATCTTGTGTTTGTTATTAAAAAATTAAATCTACAGGTCAACTAGAACTACTATAAGACGTACGAGACTCTTATCAAATTATATGTGACATACTCAGTGAAATTTATTAACTTCCGTTTCAGCTGAAGCTGATTGAACTGGATCATGTAAAAACTGGTGAAGCTTCCAGTGCGTCTCCTCCACCATCTATGGCCGAAGGGAATTCCATGGCCATCAATAAGGCCATAAGGATTCTTGGATGACGTGGGGCTGAGGATCAGCACAAATGGGAGATCTTATTTCGATGCCGGAGAGGCGATCACAAAGGCGTAACGCCTGGCTGAGGGCTGAGATGGCGTTGATCGAGTCTCTCAAAAAGGATTCGGAAAGGGGAAGGTCGTGGCAAAACTTATGAAACGAAAAAAAAAAAAGCAGTTCTACATACGATACATCGAATCGGTGGACTCTTATTGTGAGTGTGCTTGAAAACAAAAAGTGATTGTGTGTTACAAAATTAAGTTTTAGTGAATACTAATTCTTTGAATTAGTTTGTGGTAGTATATCGGATATTAATACCAAAATTTCATCTTTAGTAGTTTAAATATTTGGATATATGTAAAAGTAATTTGCAAAAGTAACGATACGTTTTCTAGGTACCTAAGTTAATTATGTTAAATAGAGTAATATTGTGTCAGGTAGGCCGAACAGGATATAAAAGGTTTAGGCAATTTAAGAAATCTTGTTTTCGAAAAGGAAAACCTTGTTACTGGAGTAGGTGGATAAAAAAAAAATTATTGTGGAAAATTAAAGTTATGAAAAAAAATTTAATAACAAGACAAATATTTATTTATTATTATTTTCATTTATTTCATTTTAATCTTATTATTTACATTTATACATATAACATTTAAAAAAAAAAACAACATTATAAATATAAATATAAAAAACAGTATCCCGCCGACGTGGGCCTTACGACCAGTCCGTCGGTGGTTAGGGCGACAGCGAAAGAAACCTCCTCACAATGCGTGCCGTACCCAAAACTGCTGCTCTTTGCATCCGACCCTTGATCCAGTTTTTTAGTGAGAGCCTCTTGAGATGATGATCGAGACTCTTCGCTATAAGACCATTGACGGAAACTACCATCGGGACAATTATTGTTGAGTCAACATCCCACATGTCGGTAATCTCGTGAGCTAAGTCCAAGTATTTTGACAGTTTGTCCTTCTCAGCTTTCACAAGATTAGCGTCACACGGGACACTGATATCAACAAGAAATGCCCGGCGCTCTAACCGATCTACCAGCACGATATCAGGCTTATTGGCTACAATAGTCCTGTCCGTTATGATAGATCGGTCCCAATAGAGCTTAGCATGACCATTTTCCAAAACTGGCTCCGGTGAGTACTTATAAAATGGCACTTCAAAAGGTACAAGACCGTATCGAAGAGCAAGTTCTTGGTGGATAATCTTGGCTACTTGGTTGTGCCTGTGCAAATACTCTCCATTGGCAAGACGACAACAACCGGAAATAACATGTCTGATGGATTCTCCTGGTTGGTGGCACGCACGACATATGTCAACAGTGCCATCCTTTATTATGTATTTCCGATAGTTGTTCGTCTTGACAACTTCGTCAGCAATTGCACAAGCAAAACCTTCGGTTTCACCAAAGAGATCACCGAATCGTAGCCAAGCCACGGACGCCAGAAGGTCTACATCAGGCCCATAGAGTGCCTGGTGGAACCGTCCATGAAGCTCCTTACTCTTCCATATACTTATACGGTCGTCAGTGCTAAGTACTACCGGTTTATGCCAGTTATCTTTGGCTAAGGAAAGCGGTGTAAGACCATTATCTACTGCAACAATGTCCCGATGCATTCCACACTCAGCATGAAGGAAATATTCCCTAAGAATGCATACCTCACGGTTGTGTAAGTTTTTGGCATTAAGGAAGCCGCGACCCCCACACTTCCGTGGAATATACAATCTCATCACTGATGAGCGCGGATGATGCATGCGATACATTGTCAATAGTTTTCGGGCCTTTCGGTCCAGGGCATCTAATTCGGTCTGAGTCCACCTTAATATGCCGAAAGTATACATCAGCAGGGGCATTACCCAACTGTTGAATGCACGCACTTTGTTACCTCCTGACAAAAGACTTTTTAGAACTTTTGTCAAGCGGTTAAAGAAGCGTTCCTTCACTAGCTGTTTAATGTCCCCACTTAGTATGCCTAAGCATTCCGACATACCAAGGTATTTGTAGGTTTCGGTTTCAGAGAGAGATCTGAGGGACATTGTCTCCGAGAGTTGTAAATATTCGCTATTTACAACTCGGCCATTCTGCACATGTGCAACCGCACATTTATCTACACCAAACTCCATCCTAATGTCATTACTAAACGTTTGCGTAACGTTTAGTAATGATACCAGATCTGCTTTATTTGGTGCAAATAATTTGAGATCGTCCATGTACAAAAGATGTGAAATGATCTCACCCCCTCTGCGAAAGCGAAATCCCAGTTTTGAATCCCTAAGCAACGTGCTTAAGGGGTTCAAAGCCAGGCAAAACCACAAAGGACTCAAGCTATCACCCTGGAAAATACCTCGCTCAATCCTTACAGGTTCGGAAGTAAGAAGACTTCCTCCGCCCCCTGGAAGACAAAGGACCGTTGTCCATTGCCTCATACATGAATTAAGAAAAGCGCATAGATCTGTGTCAATCTTATACACTTCTAGTACTCGTCTTAACCATGTATGAGGCACCGAATCATAGGCCTTTTTATAATCAATCCAGGCGGCGGAGAGACCCTTCTTACCTCGGCGAACCTTTTCATTAATGGCCATGTCAATAAGGAGGAGCTCCTTAGTACCACGAGACCCAATCTTACATCCATTTTGAGCGGGATCTAAAATGCTATTTGCATACAAATGTGTGTTTAATTTTGAAGTCAAAATGGATGTAAGAAGCTTATAAATTGTTGGTAAGCACGTGATAGGTCGAAAGTTCTTTGGATCCGTGATACTACCAGACTTGTGGAGCAGAAAGGTGATTCCTGTTGTCATAAAAGATGGTAGGGATCCGGACACGATGGCTTCCTGGAATTGCCCAGCCAAACGTTCGTGTGAAGACCGCAGCCATTTGAGCCAAAAGTTATGTAATCCGTCCGGCCCAGGACTTTTCCAGTTATGGGTCGAACGGATCGCATCCCTGACATTGTCTGAGCTTATAAATATAGCCTCCATTGGCTGCAGGTGTTCACACGCGCGCTCAACAACACGCATCCAGCCTCCATCGTTGTGATTAATAGGCACCGACCAAATATTTGTCCAAAATGTGAACATTTCTTCCATATTTGGTAACTGCCCATCAATCACATTCGTAGCAGATTCCTCCCAGCTTCTATAAACCTTTCTTTGGTCACTTTGGAATATGCGATTCTGCTTATACCTATTTACACGTTGTTTATAACGACGGATACGATTTGCCCACGCACAAACTTTCTGCTTCAGGTAGTCTATACGTTCTGTTACATAGGCCATGTAATCCTGAGGTCTAATGCCAGTACCGGCAAAGGCCTGTGTAACATAACGCATGTTACACAGGCCTATGATATGTTATTATTATTATTATTATTATTATATATATTTTTAAATTGTTATATATTTATATATACTATCTTACTTTTTGTATTACATATATAGTTTACTAGTATATTGTATATATATTCTATTTTTTTTTTATTTAATGGGATAAAAGTTGGTTGATTTGTAACTCGGCATTAGAGCAGGTCTTAGTTATAAGGTTTCGCTGGTCGGTCTTTTGCTTGGTGCAAATCTAGCTCACTAGCAGCGGGTGAAGGGATTTGACACGTCTAGGCAACTGACAAAACCTTAAAAAAAAAAAAAAATGTTTCCGCTGGTCGGTCTTTTGCTTGGTGCAAATCTAGCTCACTAGCAGCGGGTGAAGGGGATTTGACATGTCTAGGCAACTGACAAAACATTAAAAAAAAATGTATGTGACGAGTGACAAAACATAAAAAAATACGTTTATGTAAAGGGGTTTGACGAGTCAAGGAAAATGACAAAATATAAGAAAAAAAAGGAATGTATATAATGTATATTATATATATAAAAATATATGTATATAAGTAGGTGTGTATACTTCGAGAGCGAAGTATATGTCAGGCTGGCCGTGTTATATTATTGTAGTATTGCACATATAAGATTGTTATTATATAGTAATTTGGTTTGTAGGTAATATAAATATGTAATTATTTATTTACCTACATAATAACATTAACAATAAATATTGTTGTTACAATTAGATTTACGAATTAAGATCTATAAATCATTGTTATTACTGGTATGTTATAAAAGTAGTAAAAGATATTGATTTGACGAGAATATCGGAAGTAGCCATAAGATATTAAATATATTGTATTTACATATCTTATTAGGTAAGCCATAAATGTGTGAAAGATATAAGATTGTTATAAATATGCTTAGGCATTTAAAATGGTTATGTCCTATGGTTATGTACTATATTTTATCGATAAAATCAAAAATACCCACATTGTTGTTATTTTATTTGTTAATTTGTTGTATTCCATTTTGTGTGATTTAAACTTTACTAATATGTTGAAAACCTAATTCACAGGGAAAATCACGCTGCCATCGCTATATACGTCGAAGTACCATCATCTCTACGATGTCCAGGCGTGGTTTGGGAAGCGGCGGAGTGATTTCTAATTACAAAGTGGTTAACGAACTAAATTTGATTCACGGTTTGTATTCTACGTACGAACTACACCATTCGGCATCGTCATGGCGGTGGGGAGCCAGCAGTTGCATTACCGCAGCCGTGCCAGCTGAGTCTACGGACCCGGTATGGCTCTCGCCGGTGCAGTGTCAAGCCTGTGATGCACCGGAAGGAGAATCGGATGATAAAGGTCAAGTTAAGCTGAACCAACTAAACTATTGTAGAGGAAAAGTCTTGCAGAATGTCATTATCAACAACAACAAATGTGTACAATTCAACGTTTTTATTTATCTTGTGTTTGTTATTAAAAAATTAAATCTACAGGTCAACTAGAACTACTATAAGACGTACGAGACTCTTATCAAATTATATGTGACATACTCAGTGAAATTTATTAACTTCCGTTTCAGCTGAAGCTGATTGAACTGGATCATGTAAAAACTGGTGAAGCTTCCAGTGCGTCTCCTCCACCATCTATGGCCGAAGGGAATTCCATGGCCATCAATAAGGCCATAAGGATTCTTGGATGACGTGGGGCTGAGGATCAGCACAAATGGGAGATCTTATTTCGATGCCGGAGAGGCGATCACAAAGGCGTAACGCCTGGCTGAGGGCTGAGATGGCGTTGATCGAGTCTCTCAAAAAGGATTCGGAAAGGGGAAGGTCGTGGCAAAACTTATGAAACGAAAAAAAAAAGCAGTTCTACATACGATACATCGAATCGGTGGACTCTTATTGTGAGTGTGCTTGAAAACAAAAAGTGATTGTGTGTTACAAAATTAAGTTTTAGTGAATACTAATTCTTTGAATTAGTTTGTGGTAGTATATCGGATATTAATACCAAAATTTCATCTTTAGTAGTTTAAATATTTGGATATATGTAAAAGTAATTTGCAAAAGTAACGATACGTTTTCTAGGTACCTAAGTTAATTATGTTAAATAGAGTAATATTGTGTCAGGTAGGCCGAACAGGATATAAAAGGTTTAGGCAATTTAAGAAATCTTGTTTTCGAAAAGGAAAACCTTGTTACTGGAGTAGGTGGATAAAAAAAAAATTATTGTGGAAAATTAAAGTTATGAAAAAAAATTTAATAACAAGACAAATATTTATTTATTATTATTATTATTATTATTATATATATTTTTAAATTGTTATATATTTATATATACTATCTTACTTTTTGTATTACATATATAGTTTACTAGTATATTGTATATATATTCTATTTTTTTTTTATTTAATGGGATAAAAGTTGGTTGATTTGTAACTCGGCATTAGAGCAGGTCTTAGTTATAAGGTTTCGCTGGTCGGTCTTTTGCTTGGTGCAAATCTAGCTCACTAGCAGCGGGTGAAGGGATTTGACACGTCTAGGCAACTGACAAAACCTTAAAAAAAAAAAAAATGTTTCCGCTGGTCGGTCTTTTGCTTGGTGCAAATCTAGCTCACTAGCAGCGGGTGAAGGGGATTTGACATGTCTAGGCAACTGACAAAACATTAAAAAAAAATGTATGTGACGAGTGACAAAACATAAAAAAATACGTTTATGTAAAGGGGTTTGACGAGTCAAGGAAAATGACAAAATATAAGAAAAAAAAGGAATGTATATAATGTATATTATATATATAAAAATATATGTATATAAGTAGGTGTGTATACTTCGAGAGCGAAGTATATGTCAGGCTGGCCGTGTTATATTATTGTAGTATTGCACATATAAGATTGTTATTATATAGTAATTTGGTTTGTAGGTAATATAAATATGTAATTATTTATTTACCTACATAATAACATTAACAATAAATATTGTTGTTACAATTAGATTTACGAATTAAGATCTATAAATCATTGTTATTACTGGTATGTTATAAAAGTAGTAAAAGATATTGATTTGACGAGAATATCGGAAGTAGCCATAAGATATTAAATATATTGTATTTACATATCTTATTAGGTAAGCCATAAATGTGTGAAAGATATAAGATTGTTATAAATATGCTTAGGCATTTAAAATGGTTATGTCCTATGGTTATGTACTATATTTTATCGATAAAATCAAAAATACCCACATTGTTGTTATTTTATTTGTTAATTTGTTGTATTCCATTTTGTGTGATTTAAACTTTACTAATATGTTGAAAACCTAATTCACAGGGAAAATCACGCTGCCATCGCTATATACGTCGAAGTACCATCATCTCTACGATGTCCAGGCGTGGTTTGGGAAGCGGCGGAGTGATTTCTAATTACAAAGTGGTTAACGAACTAAATTTGATTCACGGTTTGTATTCTACGTACGAACTACACCATTCGGCATCGTCATGGCGGTGGGGAGCCAGCAGTTGCATTACCGCAGCCGTGCCAGCTGAGTCTACGGACCCGGTATGGCTCTCGCCGGTGCAGTGTCAAGCCTGTGATGCACCGGAAGGAGAATCGGATGATAAAGGTCAAGTTAAGCTGAACCAACTAAACTATTGTAGAGGAAAAGTCTTGCAGAATGTCATTATCAACAACAACAAATGTGTACAATTCAACGTTTTTATTTATCTTGTGTTTGTTATTAAAAAATTAAATCTACAGGTCAACTAGAACTACTATAAGACGTACGAGACTCTTATCAAATTATATGTGACATACTCAGTGAAATTTATTAACTTCCGTTTCAGCTGAAGCTGATTGAACTGGATCATGTAAAAACTGGTGAAGCTTCCAGTGCGTCTCCTCCACCATCTATGGCCGAAGGGAATTCCATGGCCATCAATAAGGCCATAAGGATTCTTGGATGACGTGGGGCTGAGGATCAGCACAAATGGGAGATCTTATTTCGATGCCGGAGAGGCGATCACAAAGGCGTAACGCCTGGCTGAGGGCTGAGATGGCGTTGATCGAGTCTCTCAAAAAGGATTCGGAAAGGGGAAGGTCGTGGCAAAACTTATGAAACGAAAAAAAAAAAGCAGTTCTACATACGATACATCGAATCGGTGGACTCTTATTGTGAGTGTGCTTGAAAACAAAAAGTGATTGTGTGTTACAAAATTAAGTTTTAGTGAATACTAATTCTTTGAATTAGTTTGTGGTAGTATATCGGATATTAATACCAAAATTTCATCTTTAGTAGTTTAAATATTTGGATATATGTAAAAGTAATTTGCAAAAGTAACGATACGTTTTCTAGGTACCTAAGTTAATTATGTTAAATAGAGTAATATTGTGTCAGGTAGGCCGAACAGGATATAAAAGGTTTAGGCAATTTAAGAAATCTTGTTTTCGAAAAGGAAAACCTTGTTACTGGAGTAGGTGGATAAAAAAAAAATTATTGTGGAAAATTAAAGTTATGAAAAAAAATTTAATAACAAGACAAATATTTATTTATTATTATTATTATTATTATTATTATATATATTTTTAAATTGTTATATATTTATATATACTATCTTACTTTTTGTATTACATATATAGTTTACTAGTATATTGTATATATATTCTATTTTTTTTTTATTTAATGGGATAAAAGTTGGTTGATTTGTAACTCGGCATTAGAGCAGGTCTTAGTTATAAGGTTTCGCTGGTCGGTCTTTTGCTTGGTGCAAATCTAGCTCACTAGCAGCGGGTGAAGGGATTTGACACGTCTAGGCAACTGACAAAACCTTAAAAAAAAAAAAAATGTTTCCGCTGGTCGGTCTTTTGCTTGGTGCAAATCTAGCTCACTAGCAGCGGGTGAAGGGGATTTGACATGTCTAGGCAACTGACAAAACATTAAAAAAAAATGTATGTGACGAGTGACAAAACATAAAAAAAATACGTTTATGTAAAGGGGTTTGACGAGTCAAGGAAAATGACAAAATATAAGAAAAAAAAGGAATGTATATAATGTATATTATATATATAAAAATATATGTATATAAGTAGGTGTGTATACTTCGAGAGCGAAGTATATGTCAGGCTGGCCGTGTTATATTATTGTAGTATTGCACATATAAGATTGTTATTATATAGTAATTTGGTTTGTAGGTAATATAAATATGTAATTATTTATTTACCTACATAATAACATTAACAATAAATATTGTTGTTACAATTAGATTTACGAATTAAGATCTATAAATCATTGTTATTACTGGTATGTTATAAAAGTAGTAAAAGATATTGATTTGACGAGAATATCGGAAGTAGCCATAAGATATTAAATATATTGTATTTACATATCTTATTAGGTAAGCCATAAATGTGTGAAAGATATAAGATTGTTATAAATATGCTTAGGCATTTAAAATGGTTATGTCCTATTATATTGTTATTATGATATGATATTTAATGATGTTTAAAGTTGTGAATATGACTTATCTCCAGAAGCTGCCGTTGGCGCTTCTGTCGATGTTGTTATGTTATAAATATGGCTGTAAGACCCTATTAAAGGTAATCTGTGTTGGAGAACTGGCAAGATAAGTGATTCTTATACTTTAATTATTTATTATATGTGTAATAACTATGGTGGGTATTTCACCGTATTGAGTTATTGGTAAATGTGTCTAAATAATTAAACAGTAATAACTATATTGCTGTATTTATTATATTCATGTACCGGGAGTCATTTTGTTATATTAAATGATATATTTGTTTAGATCTTTCTTTTCTTTAAACTTATCCAAATAATGCATTGAAATATATTATCATATTAATAGTATGAAGTAGCTCGATTAAATAATTTATACTATATTAATTCAGTGGTTTTTAATTATAGAATCTTATAATATCTAACAAACGCGGTTTTCACAAGTGGATTACATATATTTTGGACCGTTGTCAAAACTTTGTTTCGTCAAAATCGTTAAGGAAAAAAAAGTTATGGTCATTTGAAAAGTTACTTTGTTTCGCACACAGGTTGACAGTGGTAAAAAAATAATATAGGGAATAATTCATACTTAAAAGTTTTGCATCCTAGGGAGAGAAGATAGACTTTCCGTTGAACCTGACAAGGCTGTTTTTTTTACATATACAGAGCGGGCGAAGCCGCTTGGCAAGGCTAGTATAGAATATCTTTCATAAAGTGCAGAAAATATATTATTACATTATTTTTCTTTATATTCGATAATAACAAAGGTTATTATTTTCTAAGATTTTCACGAGTACCACCCATTGAAATAAAACTATTTTTACGTTTCGAAAGCTTTGCAGAAATCGTGTTAACGCTGAATACGATTTGTTGTAAGCATTCGAGACATCGCGTCAAGTTAAATTTAAAATTTAATTATACGCGAGTTAAACCCAAAAAAATAGTTTTATTTTAATGCTATTATCGTATAAATCAATAACGACTTGTTACTGAATGATTAATTATTTACAAGTTCTTTAGTAAGTATTTTCAAATTATTTCTTTATTATATAGACTTTATAAAAATATATATTTGGTATCTTTTATATATATAATACCATTATGCTCACTTATAAAAAGCATAAATGCAACGAAAATTATAATTTCGCATACCGTACTGACAATGGTGAACGTTATTTATTGTTCCTCGTATTACGAAACACTCATCTGATTAACGGACATTTCAGCGAAACGATTAATTATAAATTATACTCCTTTATAGTAACTACAATTTTAATGTCTGTAAGTGGTGAATAATTTTGCCACTAAACAATTACATTAATTATCCAAATTTTGATATTTATTTTCACCTTGTAAATTCGGTTTATAGAAAAAAAAAATGCCACGTAAAAAACTTTTTGCCATATAATCTCGACTATTTGATTAGTGGTAAAATGTTAAATGAAGTGACAAATCATTTTTATATTTATTTATACCTTGTGAATTTGGTTTATATAAAAAAAATCCGACGTAAAAAAAGGGCAACCTTATGGATCACGTGCTTTCACAACAATACTTACATATAGTATAAGAATATGTCTAGGAGAACGATTTCTTGTATGTAATTACATAAGAAAAAAGTTTTATTTAATTCAGTTCAAGTTTCCACATTACAGTTCCACATAACAGGGTCGGTTTATTATATAACTTTGTATAGATTTTCTCGGATTTTGACAGTTTGCTACTTTCCTTGGTCAGCCCAGGAAGCTGGCAAAGAAAGAACTAGCGTTCATGAAGCGACGTATGAATTAAGATCTGACCTTCAGTCAAGTCAGTTTAAATTTTATTAGATATCCAGTTTTGATAGCGGTTCTATAGAGCAATATTGTATCCGTATACATATGATAGCAATGGATACAATGACGTATATAAAAAAAATCAAATTTGATTAATTTTATTGGTGTGTTGAATTCTATTTTAGTAAGTAGATATGAATTTTCCTTAAATTAGTATGCATAGAACTAAAATATTTAATACAGATTGACTTTTAAATAAAAATTAACTTGATTTACTCCATGTAATAAAACTACAATTGTATTTAAAATACTATTACTATTTTACTTTTTTCAATGTCGTACTAAATGAACCTACAAACACAAAAGTTTCACTTGTTTAGGTTTTTACTATCAATATCCTATACCTCAATATCTTGGAGATGACTATTTCTATTTCGACCAAACATAGCTAAAAACCATCTCGACGTACCAATCTTTTAATTGGGTCGGGGGTTAAAACAAAGAACTTCCGTTATTTAAAATAATTCTTATGTCGCCCCGCGACAGTCCTAAAGCAGTTAGTTATAAAGTTAACTCTGGGAACAAAAATTTACAGCATAATATCAAGAATGGTCTTTCAAAAGCGAGCCCATGACCTACCTACATAGATCAAGGGCAATGGTTAGTGGCTGAACCAATTGACTACCATGTGGGGTATTTCTATAATGATGATCTATGTTTTATTTAAGTTAACCTTGTTTTACGAAAAACATGAACCGTGATCTTTCTTTATTAGATTGTTTTTTTAAAGTGATTGTAAGTAAATTAAATTTTGTTTATGCATTTCAGTATCTGTACAGATAGTAAATACATATTTATTAAATAAATCTAAATCAGTCAGTTAATAGCACTGTAAAACAAAGTAGAAGTATAAATATTGTATACAAACCTATTTATCTCCCAGTCTTCGAAAAATAACTGTATTCCCCAGCATATTTTTAGGTTTAAAAGGTTGTAGATGTCCTGAGTGTATAAAAAAGCGTTTTGAAAGTTGTATTAGTTTAGTCTAGCATTTATATATCTTTTAAGTCTTAACATTTTTTCATAGGCTTTTTAAATATTCATAGAAGTTCGTAGGTTCAACCTTTAATTTGTTGTTGTTGTTGTTGTTAATCTTTAAAACAATAGGTACTTAGCCGCAAGCCAAAGCCCATTTATTATAAATTTTAAAGCTAGCCAGACAATTCGGTTTTCATTAAATAATAGCGTCGGCGAACCTCTGGGAGTTGTAAATCAATTTTTTTAAAACATTTTTTAATCTAATAGCTCTGCGATATGTTATACGCTGCATTGCACAAATTGGTTCGACGAATAGTTTGCCAAAATCATTACAAACTTAGTTCACTTATCTAATGTTATTTTTAATGTTTATTTGACTTCTCTATCACATCTTATATTGAGATTAATAAAGTATTCTTAAAAATAACTCAGATTTTACTGACTTTGCTTCATTTCTTCGTGGTGTATCCGCTGAGGCGCTATGGCTGAATGCGCAAACAACCCGTGGCATCCCATTATGACGGCGGCGGCAACCGTCTGGTTTAGTCGATGAGAGTCCCACAAAACGGTCCCCATGCTCGCTTGAGTAGCTGTATACATTTGAATCGATGTATCCTTTAAATATATCAATCCAAAACACTTTTTTTTTAAATCATGATACGGTTGTCTACGGAGTTATTAACTGTTAAAAAATGATCAAGTGCAAGTCGATCTTATTACCCTTCCACTACTTCTTATCCTGTTGCCGTTAACAATATCGAGCTAATAAACCATGCTTGTTGTATGGGAATTCCCTTAAAATATTTATTATATTCTGTTTCCAGTATTTTTCCTGTTTCTAACCATAGCGGCAATAGAAATGCATTACTGTGAAAATTTTAACTATATCGCTATCACGGTTTATGAGATACATCCTTAAGATAGACAGACAAACAGACGTACCGTCTTAGTAGTAGGGTTCGGTTTTTACCCTTTGGGTATGAAAACCTTAAAACTACGCAACCATATTAATAATTTGGAACTCTAAAGTCCATGCGACTACTTCAGAACTACCAGATGAGGGGGGTTCCCTAAACATTCAATAGATTGTAATTATATGAAGCCTTATTCAGTAAAGTGTCAGTTAAGTGAGTACCTTTTTTGTTTTGTACTGCATTATCAAACGCCTTCTAATGGAAATGGACCACTTTACGATATACAAACTGGAATTTATTCTAGTTTGTATATCGTAAAGTACAGTATTCCAGTGGTTTGTATATACAACATATACAAACTGGAAATTATTCCAGTTTATGTATGTTTTATATATGTTTGTATATATGTTGTACTAACAAACATGGCATCAAACCTTTTTCGAATTCAAAATACCTAAAATATTAGTGTTTACATAATATAAAATATATAAAAATATAATCTCAAACGCGAGACTATTTTTTATGTGTATACTATGCAATTACCATTATAATTAAGAATTCTTCGATCATTTTATGATATTGTATTATATCATAAATATCTTTAAATAACTCACTCTAAGCTCACGCAGACATGAAATTAAAAATATGTGCACGAAATATATTACTTACTTTATTCAAACCATATAACTTCACTAACTTCGAGAACTAATACTTTTTCGTAAATTAACATTATAATCAGAACTTACCAATTGAATGCCCTCAAAGTTTTAAATGTTTTCTAGAGATGACTCCTTAATGTCCTTTCAATCATTGGAATGTTGGGACCAGGTGTTCAATCAATGTTTTTCCCCTTGGCATTCCCCCGTGTAAGCACGTTGTCTCGAGGTATTATTTGTGTGTTCGTGTATTATTGTAGTGATATGTATGTATTAGAATAAATACACAGATTTATGTTGATTTCAGTCCGTCTGCCAATTTACTATACGGTACTATTCACCACCGATACAATATTTTTACTGCCAATACTAAACTTCACATTTAGGTGTGTCTGCTATCTTTTTTACATGGAATAGTTCTTATAGCATTTTTAAATGAGTATTTTTTAAAGGAAGCTTTTATGCACAGGGATAGGTTAACTGGAGCTATCGAGTTACAATAGTTCATATCTTATAACCAACAATAGAGCTAGACAAATTAATTAACATTTTACTACTTAAAAATCCTATTAAATAGAATACTAAAACATTGAACATTTTTGAAATACTGCTGTCATTAAGGAACTAAATAGTGTGGTTAACTCTAAACTAGGATTTAATAATAAAGATTTATATAATTTGGTAAAGGTTATAATAAATGATCAAATAAATTTAAACTAATTTCGACTACCAAAAACTCTCTTTCTCTTTCTTCAAACATTCCATCAGTAAATGTTTTATATTCTCAATCTTGTTACATACATTACAATTTGGAGAAACAACTTTTCGCATTAGCAATGCAAACTTCGCTGATAAGTGTTTAAATGAGATAGAAGACATGTTAACGAGTCCTTTTGTACATTTTTTTTTCGAAGTAATTTCCCATTATAAATATTTTAATATTTTATACTTTATTGTATAAAAGAACACCAAATTTCACAAAGGCGAGCTTTATGACTTAATACATATTACTATGTTTATGTATAAATGTATTTTTCATATATATTTTTATACTTTTACAAATATGTTATTTATTTTATATTGTACTATAGGTAATATTTTGTTTAAGGTTTTAGCAGTGTATATCGGTTCAGTGTCATCCAATAATTATATATTTGTCAAATTAAAATCGCTCATAAAAAAAAGTTAAGTTTTGAAAAACATTTATAATTGCGTTATCTACAATAACTTCAAAGAAAATGTACCCGTGTACAGACATATTAACGTGAATATTTAAACAAAACTCTTAACGTTTTATAAGTTATAGAAAATTAATTATGATATGATAATAGAAGTGATGCAAAAAGATAAAACTGTATGTATCTCAAACAATTAGTCAATATTTGGTTTGAAGGTTTTTCCATGAGTGACATTACGGTCTTCAGGCAACGTAATATAATTTCACCAGTTTATGTAACATCTCCAGGAAACCACGCTGCTACCGGTTTATTTCCAGAACAAACACAGTCACGAGCAACAAATAGTTTATTAACAAGGTTCAATATCAAATCAAATTGTCATAATAATTTTGTTAAATAAAATTATATACAGTTAAAATTCACTCGCCCGCCTTTTTCTCAGTTTTGATTAAGTACTCTATGACATATCCTATATTAGTCTACACTACAACTACTCTGTACCATTTTATTTTTTTCACATGTTCTCGAATAAAACAGTTCTATTATATATTGTTCTTCTGATTTACAGTGTTCTTTTTAGAATAATAAAACCATTAAATTTAGTTTCGATTTTCATGATATTCGATTATCATGATATTCGATTGTTGACTTGGGTCGATGGGAATGATTTATAAGACTCGGTTCATGGTGCTGTGCTGCAATCATACACAAACAAAGTATTCAAGATCCGCTTGTAAACTATAACTTGTAGATTTAAATCAGTTTCTGTCAACATGTACCAACCGTCGCGTCGAGTCAAAATATTACACTGTGGTTTGTTGTAATAATGGTTAAGTACTATTCAATCTTGGTCTCTCAGTGACTGCTTTTCTAATACGTGTTATCAGAGGAATAAAAATTTTCTGGTTCTCTACACGATAATTAAAATTGCACCATTTGGTTAAGATGATAAGCCTTACATATCTGATGGATTGCCATTATGATAGATAGACCCAAGTTCTTAAAAGTTTTTGTTATCAACCGAATAAATAAAATCTTGTTTTTTCAATCCAGTGAACGTGGTGTTACGAGGTGTGGATTTGAATTCATTAGTGAACGCTGGAATGCTCTTGATTTTCCTAAATGGTCCAAATCGTGATGTCCAGAACAAATAATATTTTTTTTTGTTAAAAAATGTTCATTTCTTCAGTCAGTCAGTAACTTACATTCGCATTTATAATATTAAGAGGTTGTCAAAAGATTTTTCCCCATAAGTTTATCTTTCGTTATAGCTTCATTAGGTTTGAAATAACGTAGCAATTTATACTAGAATAACTAATATTTATTCTGAATTCTAATTCGTCGTAAGTCACATAAGCATTAGCTGTGAGACTTAGTTAAGTTTGTAATATAAATAAGATTTATATTAAACGTTTGAAATAAAACTGATTTAAAAGCTAAGTTAACCTAAATATTTGAATAATATATTAAAACAAAAGTTATCTCTTAGAAGTTTAAGCCTTTAATGTTGTTAACCGTTTAATAACCATGACGAAGTATTCATTAAACCAGACCCAGAAAATGTTGTTCTCGGTCCTAAATTAAAAGCCAACCAGTATTACCTTTGCGCCAATTATATTCATTTTTAACATTATGTATAATTTACTTAGGAATGAATAAGACACTTGTGTTTTTGTCCAATGATCTTTCATGACTTATGTAATCATCTTAATATCTTTATCAAGAGGTCCCTAAATGGTTAATATAAGCATGACATCTCACCAGTAAAGGTCTCTCGGTGGTAATGTTTCTTTCTTTTTATTAAAAAACGCCATAAATATAAGACCGCTTTTTAATTCCTTCTGCTAGTCAAATGCCACTTTGTTATACATACTTGTCAAATTGCAACCTTTTATAACTTATAACAAAAAAATATTAAATATTATTTTGCCTGTTTTTTTCAAATTTAAAATAATTAAATATCGAATATAAAATATACATATCAAATACATATGTGAAAAAAACAAAAGTTAAATGGACTTTAATGACTTTATAAAAAATATTAGTTGGTTTTTAAAATATATTAAGTAAAGTTATTAAGGTATTAAGATATTAATGAGGATAAATGTTTAAAATATAGTTACCCTTTTTAAATAAAGACCATTAAACCTATGCAATAGTCTCTCACTCGCATTGTTATTCATAGTACGTGATTGAAAAGACAATATGAAATATGATTCTTACTAGAAATAATAATAGTTAGTTATTTCATACCGAAACTAATTAACAATTAAGTTTATTAGACGTCGAATATGTCCAACCTTTATCCATCACGTGCTTTCTTCATAACAATAAAGATTTGGTAAGCTACGAGATCTACTTTCCCCCACAATACAACATTATTTCAAAGGTATAGATATTTTCAAGTTAATTAATACTTTATTACACTAATTTTATAAACATGGATTTAAGCGCCTTGATAACCAGGACATTTAATAAATTCAATATAAAAGAAACAAAGGCAAAATTACAAATAATAATTTAATACTTATGACAAATACTGAACATAAATGTTTAAAACACAATTATTTGTTTATAGTAGGTATCCGTGTATAATGGTATATTAAGAACCATTTCTTATGGTGGCTTCGTAATGGTTTTTTAGGATGGCGCTTTTGAATAAGTTTGAAGACCAAGAATTTTAAAATATGAATTCGGTATACCTCTCATAACCAATTTTATTGGCACAAGTTTCCTTCGTAATATGGTTTCATTCAATTACCACGACACACTTGACAGAGCATTCACTTGACGAAAATTGTCTCTAAATAATGGAGTAAATTACAGATTGACGCGGAGCGCAGCATGTCAAAATCAAATCTATTGTAGATTCATCAGTTCACTCTATAGCTGTTAAATTTACCCTTTATATCGATTCCTGGCCTGGATACCCTATCATCTCGAAACCTCTACACATTTGTTACAAAATCAAGCCCTACGTTATTAATAAAATGTTTAATAACATTAGTAGTTTCTTTAAACACAGTTTTAAAAAATATTTTTGAGGTATAGAGACTCTGTTTTTTAGAGTTTTTTTCTATTATTTTTTCCTTGAAATACCTTTTTTAGTTTTGCATTAAAAATGTGATCTTGTTTTCACATGTTTTATTCGTAATTAGATTTTACTGCAAATATGCAAATAATAATTGAATTGATTTGTACTATATTACCGCAACGAATACCTTAATTCAAGAATACACGATGAAAACTGTCGTTTTGTTTAGCATGTCAACGAACGTTATGAGTTGTACGACGCTGTTTTATGACCATATTATGACGCTTAAATGATTACACCTGTCGATCGACGCACTTGCCCAATTTGTAAATTAATAACCAATTTCACTTGTGTAAATCAACCACCATTGATAGCTTCGTTATACCATTTATTTGTTTAAGGATATCACAGCTGCAGTTTATGTGAAACTTATAAAAAAAACTTGAATATATCATAAAATACTGTCAATTGTGAATTTGATAATATTAAACCTAAAATAAATAATTAATTCCTGAAAATTTAAGTTGTAAAATTATATTTCATAACATTTGGTGCATCTCAATGAGGAAATAAATATTTTTAGTCAGAAAAAAATGACTGAGATCTTAAATATTAATATATAAATATTGTTAATATTTAATTTTAGAAGCTATGGCAGCTCTAAATTGGTTTCTAGAAAACATCTACGTGAAAATAGAGACTCGTTCCAAAATAATTATCATTATGATCTCAATTTTTTCAATTTAATTGGTATAAATGCTTTTTAAGTTACTAAGGCCATTTACACTTATTCTGATGAATGATATATAAAATATATGGGCTTATCGCAATTTATAATACAATATTATAAACTAATCAATTTTCTGAGTAAATCATTGTTTTTGTGTATTATTTTTAAAATATTATTTAACACGGTCTAAGTTACAAAAATCTAATTTTAATTATACATTGCTGATAAAGTTATAAAAAAATAATTAAATATTTCTGATAAATAATGAACTTAAATGTTTAAGAAATATACACGACATTAAATGTTTTTTATGAAGAATAAAATAATTTGACATAATACAGATGTCAAATAATATATTTTGTGACACGTTAATATACTGAACAAATTAACAGCGAAAAAATAAAATAAGCTCAACATGGCGAAAATATCCAATATTGCATGTTCATATATAGAACTTCCATGCAGTGAATTCAGTGGTCTCACAAATAAATGTGGATGAGACAATTTTACCACCAACATTTTATTGAGTACATACTGTTAAAAAATGTATGAAAGATATATTTTTTATGCATTTACTTTTTACATTGGTTGCAAAAATAAGTTAATAAATGGATCTTTACGTCAACATGTCAGACCAGTATGTAATATTTTGTTTAGTCCATAAGTTATAGTCGTAGGTACATTCTAATCATCTCTTATAGATTGCGTTACAAAAAAAAATTATAAAATAAAAAAGGGTAACTCATTTTTTTAAATTTAAATTATGTTATGTATTCGTTATGTTGTAAGTTTTATTATTGAATAATTGTTATAATAATAATATCACACGCCTGGGACATTGTTCTGTTATAAACGCTTAGGCTAAATAAGTGTTGTAGAGTATTAGTAATTTTAAAAAGTTATTATGGCAGAGTAAGTGCTAGTAAATATCTTTACATCATCATGTGTTTAATAACAGCTTAAAGGTTAGCACAATATGTTTTTGAAGCAGGTTGACGATGTTCTGTTACAGCATCAGGTCTTTATACCATATAACATGGGCTTGAGTGTACGCATACATAATAAGGTTCCACAAGATAACGTATTTATTTTTCTTAGTTTTAAGTATAAAATTAAGGGTGTACTATTAAATAAATCTTATTAAAACATTCAAGAGTCTTTGGTTGGTTGCGATGTGTGGAACTTGGCTTTCTTTTCATTTTCAGTGATGTGATATTTAAGTCAAACATTGTTAATTTTTTTTATATACCAACTGTTGAGTTTGCGGTGGGCTCTTCACAGAAAAATAGCATTCCGAGCCGGTGGTAGCTTACTTACCAACTAGCTGACCAATTTTATGTAATCATTCACGTTTCAAAATTGCGTATAAATCCTTACTTGAATAAAGATATTTTGAATTTGTATTTATAAATAATCTATCATGTCTCCTGTAAGACTGTTATGTGATGCTAATAAAAATAATAAAATAAAATCTATAAAAGCAAAAGAGTGACTAGCCATTCCAGTCATGGGTGTTACACAAAATGAAATACGTGATAGTACGCTGTCCTTTAAACTTATTTATTACATAGTATGTTTTCCTTTTTTTGTATACTTATTTATGGCTTTTATATATCATTTAAAATATATTAAGACTAACAACACTTTACTAAAGAGTATTATATTTTATCACAGTGTAGTTTAGGAAAACTTTTATCACGGCCAGTGTTCTGAACTACTTTATGATCTGATTATGCGTCCGAGGTTCTTTAACATTAAATATGGAATTAACTTCTAATGACGTCCTTTTTCAATAAATTATAGAATGAATTTTTAAGTTCATTCTTTATATTCATTCTATTTTAGCGGTTAATTCTTTCTCAAAGACCAGCAACGCTCTAGTTTTTAAATTTGCCATCGAATAATGTTCGTGTCCTCCTTTCCTTCCAAAAAACAGTAAAAAAAGATGTCTGTCAATAAGAAATGGCAAGGGCTTCACAAACACATAAATAACGGACACAAATTACACCCAGACTCGGAACAACAATCAGTGGATCACAGAACGAATTGTCAAGTGTGTAGATCAAAACCACAACCTTTGTTTCAGCAGTCAGGGTCACTAACCACTATTCCAACAGGTCATCTGATTTTGTTGGCAGAGGAGTACCACTAGGTATCGGTTCTTAGACAAATAACCAAGCTTCCCCTCGACTTAAATGTTTATATTTTAATTGATTCTTTTAATAACGTTGTATAACGTGTATAATAACGCTCTCTTGAAAACACCTGATGGTCGTGAAACACAACCGTCAACTTATATGACCTATTAAGTTTAAAATCGTAAAAAGCGTAAATTGTGAGTGCCCACGTATTTTATTAGTGTAGTTTTGTTGGTTCTTTAGTCTACTAACAGTTTTGCTAATGTAATGTTTATACCATTATGTTAGGTATATTATACACCTATATTATATTAAAGTATTTCTTGTAGCTTTTATACATAAAACTCAATATTTAGTTGAAATATGTGTAAAAAATTTTAGTAAGCCCATTGTTTAAAGCCTTATTTTTTAAAACCAATGAAAAATATCTATTTATATCTAGAAAATTAAAAATAATATAGGAACCACTTATAAGAAGAAAACAAAAAGTAAAAATATTTTATATACATTTATATTTCGATGTCACACCCATTCTTAGAGCTTGGATATAAATTTAACTCCTTTCCGAGGAAAATGAAAGCCATTCTATAATTTATTATTTAAAAAAAAACACAGTCACAGGCTTTCTGTGCAGGGCTTTGCTTTAGCGGTGCAGGGTCGCCGGTATGGAATCAGTGAGGATGAAATGTGTTAAATAATAATATTATATTTACTGGACTAACGCACACTGCAAAACTTTCCTAATAAACTTGATACTTTTTGTTCTCTTTTTAGTTACAATTATCAAAGATTAAAAAAAAAATCTAAATGTTATGCAATGGATTTTTTTATAATAAAAGTATAATGTTAGAAAATTGTTGGTTTAATAGCTATCAAAAATGTATTACTAACTGGTTTTGTTTTTATAATTCTCATAATAATTAACTAGATTAGCCGAAAAAATATTTGTGCTACAAAATGCTAGGTTTGATCAAAGAGGTCCCAACTTTACTTGTATACCTAATACAAGTAAAGTTGGTTAAGGAAAAGTCATGCGTACTCCCGCACAAACGTTCTATGAATTTTGTAGAACAATGTGGATGTTGAATTATAAAATTATTAATTATCCGACCTAGATAAAATCAGCTGGTTAGTAATTATTTTCCATGACTTGGATGATTCCTGGGGGAAGTGTTAAATGCCGACGATCTGAACTCTTAAAGTACGTATTACAGAAGATATTTCACCCGTACTGAGCAAATAAAACTTCAGACTCTTTGAACGGTAAATCACTATTTAAATTGTTATCAGAGACTATTCTTAAAGTGTATGTTTAACGAAAACTAATGTAATCTGGTTAAAAAATAAAATACAAATTGTTTGTGAAACAATGCAAATTTTGCTTAATATGTAAAACCTTCCAACAATTTTAGAGTTTGTAAGCGTTAGGCAAATGAATTGTGAATTTTAGATCTAAGCTGATTAAGATGTTTACATAATATTATTAACTGTTAAATTTCATAATTTACAAATTTTAATTTAAAATCAAACAGAGTGATATTGGAGTGAATTAAAGCTTGAAATTGTATAAGCATAAAAGCGATCTAGGTTGCTGGATGATGATTTTGACGATTTAATTTAATTCTATTTAAATGGTTGACGGTGTAGAATTTTGATATTTTTTTTCTACCTAGCTGTGAGTAACACAAAAAAATCAACTCAGTAGTGTCAACTTATAGTCAGTAGTCTATACAGCAGCAAAATGTCATGAAATGAAAATGCATCCTGAAAATGTCATGTATGTGAAGGACTTCGAACTTGCTATTGCTATCATGGAAAGTGTTTTACAGAAAACATAATTTTAAATTTAATTTAAACAAAACAAACCAAAACAAGTTTTCGAACTCTATAAAACTATTTTATTCCTATAATTTTTTTTTAATAAAATATCGGTAGAGGATCAACGCATCGTAATCAAAACAATTTTGAACAATTTGTTTAATTTGCCAGCCCGAAATTACACCTATAATATTATTACACCTATATATTAGAACGAAATTACAATTTAACACCATCTGCACTCCGGCATATTATGCTTTTTAATAAATAATTTTGGAATATCTCATTCATGTACTAAAAACGGAAAGTAAGTATGTCATATTAATTACACAGTACAATGGATAAAGTAAAAAACAATTTATAATTATGTAAAAAAAAGGAATCATTTAAATCTTTTTGTTTTCGTATGATTAAATTACTTAAGAACTACAAAACTCAAGAAAATTTTATTTGTAGCAAATCGTTTATCCATTCAACGCAGACTGAAAATAAAAGAAGGAAAACGTCAATAAATCTGATTTGCTTCCCTGAAAGCTGAAGCCTATATACAAAGTGGCACCAGAGCGACTAAACCGGCCTTGCATATCTTTATTGTGACATTAAGACCGTCAAAGAAGAAAATCAGTATGTATTTTTTTCGTTATTTGCATCATGGTAACATCGTGAACTAATTCTTAGAAATTTAAATTATGAGAGAATATTATCAATATATATATGAAAATTTATATATGCAGATAAAAATATTATTCAATTAAAAAAAACTGCATTTACATATTTTTAAAAAAATAAAGCTACAAACAAAAATAAAATAGCTGTGCCCACCACTAGGCTCCATAAAATAAATCCTCCTTTGAGTATACTGTTTTATAATAAACTTCCAAATATAGCCTTAGAATTTTTCTCCAATAAATTTAAATAATATATCAAAAAGAATTTGAAAAAGAGATCCTATATTAATGTAAAGGATTATATTAAAGACGGTACGGACCAGGAATGATTCGTATTTTAGCGACTAATAGTAATCCGCACAGTTCTTTCGAAGTTGCTATTTACTCTTTTTTAACACTAACCAGAATAAACCTTCCCAAATTAAAAAAAAAAACGGCTGAGTTTGTTGTTTGGTTCTTCTCAGCCCAGAGCGCGCTTGGAACCTTCGTAGCTCTAATTTTAAGCTAGGGAGTGTCTTTACAAAAGGTCTCAAGTCGATAAGTATATCGAAATAGGCCTTGGTGTGAACATAGGCCCTATTAACACTTCGCCAAAATAAATATTTACACTCAATATTTTGCATACATATCATTTTATATTTAAATACACTTTATTGTGGTAACGTTAGATCAAAATTATGAATCGTTTCGCACGCAAAAACTTAATTAAAAAAGAACTATTGGCACTTACTTGTGCAAGTTGGAATAGGTATCATAGAGAATATCATATAATAAAAACACTAAATCCTACCATCATAGCTAAAGAATTCAAAACTGAATATCAGTTTATTGAGTAAATGATCAGAACAAAACTTTTACCCTACGAAGTCATTATTTTCTTGAAATTGCCTATAGATATGTTAAGTCATGTTCGGATTATTAAAAGAGGTCGCAGGTTTTAACCCTATAACCTATTTTTTTTACTCTGCATGGATAATTATCACATTATAAAATCTATCGAAAATATCTGCTAATCCAGCAATATCTCATTATAATTATCGTAGGTACATATATTATATGGAATAGATCCTTAGTGTCCTGTAATTCTACTGTGTATTCTATGTTCTACTAGTTTAGTTCTTCTATTGGTCAAAACTATGAAAAGATAACAAGGTAAAAGGTAACAAAATCCAAACAAGTATAGGTATATAATGAATGTCTCTCAAGCGACACAACTGGTTGGAAAATCACAGACATTCCCCCGAGCTTATGTGACACTGACGCAAAGAATCCATAGAAAATAAAGAAGAGTATTATTAAAAAATAATAATATACATTTTAAAATATACATTATAATATATACATTAATAACAAAATATACATTTTATAAGGTATTCAAGTAGTAGTGCTTCAAATATAACTTACCAACAAACACACATTATAATTCAGTTTATTATGTAATCGTATTTCCAATCGTTCGTTTTCTTTATCCAACTGCATTAATTATCAAGCTAAAAAAGAAGATATGTAAAGGTACAGAAAATTGTATCCAACCATCTATACTTACAGTAAAACTGGAACAGGATAGAAGTTACCTATAATAATGGTTTGAGGAACAAAACTCTTTGAGGCATCTATTAATGGGGATCTATAAATAATATTATTTTCTGTTAGATTTGATGTCATAGCAAGAATAACCATTTCATTAAATTTCACACGCATCGGACTAGGTTACACTTTTTTATAATTCATATTAACAGACAACACGAATACCATATACATTTATATTCGCAAATATTTTTTTTTACATAATAGCGTACTGGTGCTCATTAATTCGCTGATCCCCGACTGTAGCAAATAAGTTATTCACAATTCCAACCAAATTTGTCAGTTAATTGTCCTGTAGGTATCTAGTACATATCGTGTCCACTATTTACAGTATTATATTTACCTAAATATTTTGTTAACAACTTTTTTTTCTAGGGTAAAGGTTTTCATAGCAACTAAGACTAACTTTATTATTGTGCCATAGAATGCAATTATATCACTGACTCCTTTTTCAATTATTATATTACCCCTAAGTGTGATTGTGTTTTTAGAACTAAATAGTAGTAGACTCGTTTGCACGTTTCACATTTGTGATATTCAAAATTTTACTTTTACTTTTATTTTCTCATTGTGTGAAGAAATCAGAACAGACGTCAGTCATGTGACTTAAATTATTTCATTCGCTTGTAATGCTTACATTGTTAGAGACCTTTAAATCAAGAATCCTATTCAGTTGTAAAAACTGGAACAAATACAAAAGAAATAGCCGGGGATGTCCTCTGAGACTCGTCTATAGCCCTGGGACGACACTTAAATCAAATGTTTGCCATTCAACGAAATTACAAAAAACAGTATAAATTGTTTAACAAAAATGTTTGACTAAAAGGCTTAAGTTTGGAAGTAACATAGGAAGATATAAAATATGTTTCTGTAATATAATTAGTATTAATAGAGTCTTTAAATAATATATATATATATATATTGCCTCTTAACTGGCATTAACTCTGACCGTAGGTATTGCACCCGGGCGTTGACCTTTTAAATACTTCTTACAAATACAGGTTAATAAATCAAATAATATAACGGAACAAATTACACACATTGATCTAACCCGTGAGTAAGCAAATTATATGCTTGTGTTAAGGTTGTTAGACAATGATACAAACAAATAGAAATACACATTATAAATAGTGAAAATATATTTAATAAATTACCAAACCCAGGAATACAGACATATATGCTCATGACAAACACTCCTGTCTCTGTCGGGAATCAAATCCGAGCCCCATGGCCTCGCTGTACGTTAGGCGTCTGCACTGACCACTTGACCAACGAAGCGGTTAATGTTATTAATATTTTGTATTTTTGAAGTTTAGCTAAACGTCTTTGTGCTTTTAAACAAAATATTAAGAAAATAATTTATTTTAAGTGGATTATAAAAGCAAAACAAACCCCTTAAAATATGTCTCTGAAGTTGTTAACTAACATACACATTTTTAATAGAACTGAAAGAAATTCATGACAGCTATTATGATTACAGTTTTAATTTCTATCTATTTTATGTAATAAGAAATATTTTTTTTGTTATTTCTTATTACATATTTTGTTTACGGTATAAACATCACTTAATTTATTTTGAAAAAATTTATTAGAATTTTTTAAGTCCAAGTTAATTAATATATTAAAATCTGATGTTGCAAATAGGATGTTAATAATTTTACTAGCCTTTCATTGTTTTGGGTGATCATATCGTTCTCATTTCCCGTATACCAATAATTTCACGAGGAATTATGAATTTCATCTCACGGGATCGAACATCTTACTTGTCTTTATTATTTTATTAATATACTTCATACTTAACAAGAGTATACTTCATGCCTAAATCTTTATTATATTTTAATATTTGTTAAGTATGGAACTTAAATATAAGCAATATTATAAAAAATGTCCTTCAATTTATTTCACATTTTAGAAAACCATATTTAAATCTTTACTGTATAAGACTGAACTAAACTGCCACAACAATAGGCTATTTAAATGTATCACCCTATATGGAGTTCATGTGATAGGAATTTATATTAATTTCCTGAGTCAGTGTGAACCAGTTGGCTGCAGTCAATGCGGCTAGCGCAAACTGTGGTTAGCCGGCTGTCCTGACTGTTCGTGACATTGAAATAGACTAACACACAATTTTACCTCTACCACTGAATATCAATTTTGTTCTTTAGACTGGACACTCACAAAGCATAAATAGACGTCGAGGAAACAAATAGTTTAGTTTTGACAAATCGCGAATATAAGATTCACAAGATTTGTTAGATAAAATAAACTAGCTATAACTCAAATCAAAATTGTAGTTATTATAAAGGTTGGTTATTAATCGTTTCACCAATATTTCCTATAATTACCTGGGTGTTACGCAAAACTTAGTATAATGATATATATAAAATTTTTAAGTATATAAACTAAAATTTAAATTAATGAAATGTTTTAAATAAAATTAGTTATAAAATAATAACGATATGATTTATTGAAATAACGAGATTAAAAACTAAAGATTGAAATAAATTTCGGGTTAGGTACAGTGATCCCCATCAATCAACACGTTTTAATACAATGAACGGTGTATGAACAGCACCGAACTCTATCGTCAATGAAAGTGTAGCCTCTGAACGGACCTCCGTTTAACCCAGACATACCAAAATGTTGTTTTACAAGAGCTCTATTTAGACTTAAGACTCTAAGACTAGAATAATTAGTTTCAGAATGCTTTGTTTAAGTTTTTTTAAAGAAGTTTTGTTCTAATATATGCCAGCGAACGTAAGCCTTTATGTATTTTATATGTATATATATATATTTTATATTAAAATTGTTAATGGTAATGTTGTACCATGTTAACATTTTTTTAAAATTAATAATGCTGTTATTTTGATTTTGAAATTATATTAGGATTATTTTTATATCCGAGAAAAAAATGGGTTAGAAAGTGTAAATAATAGCTTGAAGTGGAAATCACACCATAGTAAATGGTACAAGACGAGATACTATCTTTATCTGTATGATAAAAGTATTTATCCAGTAATTTGGCAACATCACCATTTTCAACTAGGTTGTAACGATATATTAATACCAGTTAAAAAAATCTTTCATCGGCAGGACGCCGTTACCTATGTAGCTCTTTTATTTTTGACGTATCTACCGATATCTCATACATCAAAATCCTTTTATCAGTTTTGACTGTAGCAGGAAACAAAAAAAATAGCATAATTGGCTACATTGGCTATTAACATTAATATTTGAACACTCCTTCTAAAGTCGTCGGGTAATAAGAAGGATTTTCGCAAATAATTTTGTAAAATTCAGTGAACCAAAGGATTACAAAACAGGAACTCCCGTGGCAATTAGTTATCGCGCTACAATCTATGTTATGAAAGTTATATTTCTATAGTATATGTGTTATTTTGACACATAAGCTACAATATTGCAAAGTTTCATCAAAATCCGTTTAGTAGTATCGACGTGATTGAGTAACAAATATCACAGACAAAACTACGTTGCAAAAGTTAGTATTTCTATAGCCTATTTGTTATTCTGGTACATAAGCTATAATATGGCAAAGTTTTATCAAAATTCGTAAAGTAGTTTTGGCGTGATTGAGTAACAAATATCCATCCATATAAACATCCAAACAGTCGCACATATATATATATATATATATATATATATATATATATATATATATATATATATATATATATATATATATATATATATATATATATATATATATATTGGTCAGATTTAGCTTAGGAAGTAATTTATTTTACTATAACAGTTGCAGTTTTGGCTGGTTTGATAACCTTGCTGCACTACACTCGTAAGAGACAAAAAAAATAATAATTGGGACTTTTTAGCATAGAATTATTATACTTAGAATAGGTGCAAAATGGGTATTCCTATGAGAGTCAGTTTCAGACAAATAAAAAAGATGCAAGATGACTGTTTGTCTTTGTCTAATCACACAAATAAATATTTATGAAGCTTTTTTAATTTAAATACTTTGACATTTTTTTAGAACATCTTTTAAATGTTTAAGTTTTTTTACTATTTTATTTAAAATGAGTTTGGTTGTTAAAAATTGAAGAATATATTGAGCGAACGACGCGAACACGAAATTTTAAATATTAGTTATTCTAACTTAAAACGAAATTTATAGGAGTAAGGAATAAATAAATACTGTATTTTTGATAACTACTTTATTTTTTCTTATGTATTGTTTATATTATTCTAGTTAAGGTGAAAAAAAATCTATAATAATTATCACTTATAATCACCTTAAAATATGACTTGCATATTGTAATAAATCGTTATTCTATATATATAATTTTAGGTTAGCTTTCAGCATTTTAATAAAAATGACAATTGTCAATTGGTCACTCAATTATTATCAATTACGCACGGAAATAGAGACAAATAAGTAATTTCGATCTACTTGTCTGTATATTAACTCTATGCGTTTTAGTCATGATTCTGATTTATGTATTTGTTTATGGTATATTTTTATGCCGCCGTAACAAATAGAGCTCTTTTTAAATTTTACGAGCTAAGGATTTGATATAAAAACTTCAAAAAATTTAAGTTGTCACATATTATTTTGACAAATCTGAGCTGAGATCAACTGCAGTTCCTATTAAAGAGCTTGTAAAAAAAAGCCATGAAAACAATGGCTACTGGAGCCATGGTTAAAAAGAAATATAATCCCGTAAAAAGAATTTTCACGACCTTTAGCGCCCATGAATTAAAAGAATTTTTTTAATTGCCCTAACTCATAGTATCTTGATAATGAAAAATGATTTGCATTAATCTCACTCGTATTTTCAATAAAGATTATATATAAATTTATATATTTGATTGCTAGTTTCAAGCTGTTATGTATGCGTTTAGTAATACCACAGTTGTAATTTATATGAAACGAATGTAAAAGCAAATAAATAAATAAAACTATTGGAAATTCTGCACTTGCAAGGTATGTATAAAAACAAAATATTTTAAATATATTCAGCCATATTTGTGCGCATGGTCACACCAAATATATCGAATACCAGTTTATCCGCATGAATATTTTATTGTGATTGTGACTTTTTGGTTTAAATATTTGTAGATAGAAATATAAGACTAACTACTAGAAATATAGTAGGTATTTTTAATAATTTTATTATCCAATTTAAAAGACAAAAAATAAAATTTAATGAAAATCCTGTGCTAAGAAAACAGTTTAGTTTTTTTGTGATACATATAACATTATAACATTTTTTAGCTTGTGCTTATTTTATATTTTTTTTAATATTTTATTTCTCATGGTAGGTAGTTTCCATTTATATTTAAATATTCTGAATTCTTATTACAATCACCTAACATGACACACAGGTGACCAAATGGGCCACACAAGCAAAGTGTATTTGTGATTGGTGTGACTGGTAACAGTTCGTAAATCTATCGGTTTTTGAGACTGCGATATAGTTCCTAAAATTAAAATATGTCTTTAAGCCCGATTTTTAAAAATAAAAAAAAAAAACTGTGAAACATGACACGAAATGGGAGCTTTTATAGTCAGGCTAGTATAGTACAGTTTACAGGGTATAAAGTTTTCTTTTTCTTTGAAAAAGAAATAACTGGATAATGCTAAGAATTATTTCATGCTCAGATAGTAAATAATTTAATATATATTTAATTATTCGCAAAATAAAACGTACTTAGATATCCAATTGCTACAATTGTAAAACATGAATGTTAAAAATGTTATTTACATGCCTATTTACCTTTAAAAAAAATATTAGATCGCTTACTAACCTAGGTTAAATATTTTTTCAATATTTGTTTATGAGTGCAATTATAAAAGCTAGTGACTTGTCTAATGCTAGTCTTAAAAATGTTTATCGTACCATTTCTTCATATGTTAGCTGAGTTTTAAAAAGCGTACTTAAGCTTTGTTCAGGCTTTACTTTACTTTGACTTTACCGTACTCGGATGCTGAGCTTTAGAATTTATAAACGCGTCTTGTTGAGAGTACGCTGAGCATATATTACTAGTACTATCGACGATGAAATACAAACGTAAGATAACTTCTATATTAGTACAAAGTTTCTAATAAAGAAAAGATCATTTAAAAATCGGTCAAGTGTGAGTCAGGCTCGTAGAGGCATGGTTCCGTACCGTATTATTACGGTTACGCAAAAAAAGTACGGTTATTGATTCGGTCGTATCATATTTTCATAGTTAGAAACATTGGTTAGGAGTCTAACCAAATATTCAGTGAATATTTCAATCGCCTACCTGTTGCCGTTATTAAATCGAGCAAAAAAACCACGTATGTTGTATGCGAGCACCTTTTAAAGATTCATTTTATTTTTAGTATATTTTACTATAGCGGAAGAAAAATAAATCATGTGTAAAAATGTTAACTGTCTTATTATCACCGTTCACTAGATAGACCGTGTAGGCTGTAGATAGACAGACAGCAGACGGACAGAAAGACAGACAGACAGAGAGACTGATAGCGATTTACTAAGACATTAGGGATTATTTTTTACTTGGAGTAAAAATTAAGGTAACCTTAAAAATATTTTAGTTTGAATAAATTATTTATGTATAACATATATTTTATTTAAATTTAACAATCGAAGAAACAAAAATTTATAAAGTTAAAAAAAATATACTACATTAATAATAATGGGCAGTATTTTGAAATTCATGGCGTAGTTCTTTGAAATATGCATTGCAATGCAAAAATTATGCATTTGCAAATATAAATTATATTTTAAAATGCAATTCGAACATAAAAACAAAAAAAAACAGTTTGAATGTTAAATTAAACATTGTAAAAATATTCTTTACTATGACGACTGTGCTTTGATTTCTACAAAATAAAAAAAGAATTTTCATATTTCTTTGTTTCTAATCAGTTTATCTTTGAGTCTAAACATAAATAAAAAGTCTAAATTAGTTCGTTCCACACGATATTGTTAAGTAGCGAATTAGCTCTCATTAATAATCAACTCTCAAAAACATAAGAATCTTTCAAGCCTGCCATATGATATATGTTCTACGTTATTAAGATATATTAAAAATTGACCTGCCGTAGTTTCTTTATTTAAACAATGCAGCTAAAATTCAATTTCAAATCCCAGTCATGCCATGTTATCTATCTATAATAGTTCATATACAGTAGTTTTATAAACAGCATAGCTGGCAAATCTATGTAGTTGTAAACAGAAGGATTAGTAATGTTTATTTAATGGCTTGTTTATTTAAATTCTGAGCAGCGTTAATTGTAAACAGTACCTAAGTGAGCAGCGTAAAATTCCGATTAATTTATGTGAACATAGCTGAATAAATATATATTTAATAATCATTATGGTTCACGAAAGATTAATTACAAAGCATGAGTAACATTATAAATTAATTACAATTTTATAAAAATAAAGAAGAAAAGTTAGAAGAAGAAGAAGAAGAAGAAAGAAGAAGTAACTGTAGATAATATTAAAATTCAAACACATACAAAAATATATTAATATTTAAACACATGGTTATATTATACGAGTATGGTTCGATTCAAATTACTCTGTACAGTTTTCTTTATGCTTAAAATATCCTATGCCAAACTAAAATATAAAAATTTTATTTCTTTTTTTTTTAATAAAATTGTTTTACTAACTTTATTATTAAGCCAACGAAATGGTCTGAGAATCGGTAATCGGTGTATTAGGGTCCGCGTTAGCAGTTCGTGTAACCAATAGATCAAGTTGAAAGTGTAGGCTGTCAATAAATAGAATTAGATCAACTAATTTACTTTTTGAAATAAGGTACAATGATATTTAAGTAACTTACTTAATGATTTTCAAAAACTTAAAGAGGTTTATATGTTACAATAAAGATGGATAATTTATAAAATAAATACTTTCAATATCAAAACAATATTATTTAATCTTTGCATAAAAACACTCGAGGAATTTCATGAGATTAATTTACGCCTTTTTCATAAAATATAGTAATATTATATACAATATCATGTTTATTGTATAAGTTCTGTTATGATTTACATATTTGATGTAAGTATATCAAAAATATTGAGCGGTAAAATTTTGCGCTGCCAAGGCACAAACGTTTGAAACAAAGTGTCTCAAGTATTTAGGAATACGGTTTAGATTTATGTGTTCTTTTTCAAATCCTTTTGTACCGATATTATGTCATTCTCTCTCGTTCAATGGCATACATATACATACATATCTCAACAATTCCAAAGAAAAATTATGATTTCGCAAAATATATTTGACAATAAAAAAATAATTTAAATAAATAAATAAATATAACTTTAAAGGTAACATTATATAAACGTGATATATGTTTACATACCGGAGTTACGTGCCGAAAATCCAGTGGTCGCACAAACAACACGCAGCGAACCATAAATGTGGACGCACGAATTTTGTCGCCTCCAAATGGATTGTTATGCAAAAAATGTAAAAAAATATTCCACTTTCACAGCCATCACAGACGCATAGTACAGCACTAATTAGATTAAAACAGCAACTGAAATTATATTATAATATTAGAGTATTTTTTTCGTGAAATAGAAGCTTTGTCTACAAAGGTTTTTTTTTAATTTTAATGTTATATCTTATTATTAGTCGTAAGATTATATCTAGTCATAAATAAGTAACTTAGAACAGACCCATTCATGTACAAGACATTTGAATACCCGTTTTTAACTGACTTCTTCAAAAAGGAGAAGGTTCTTAATTCGGCCTGTAAATATTTTTTTTATGTATGGACACTGATTTCTCCGCGGTTTCTGAACGGATTTACATAATTCTTTTTTTGTTTGATTGTTTTTTTTCGTTTGATTCTTTTTGAGTTTCGAATTGTTTTAAACAGTTAACTCAAACCTAATTTCTTTAAATTGTTTTTAATTACGGTCAAAATTTATTTAAAATATTTGAGAAAATTATACATTAAAAATTTTATTCTAATAAATCGTAACAATAGTACAATAATGAAGAAGATTGATTTATTCAAGAATGATCGAAAAGTGGTTCTATGGTATATTGAAATTATGAGCTATACTAAAGTCTGCAAGTTTGTTTGTTATCCCATGGAGCAAAGTACAATGTGCCGATTCTAATAAATTTGAGTAAGAGACTAGTTTTCTCTGAGTCATCATTGTACAGCAGACATTATAATTTATCTCATTCCCATTGGAAGATCTTTACAATATATTAAACCTTAAACTTTAGTAACAATAAGACAACAAATAGTAAACAACAAATAAGCAACAAATATGCTGCGTCGTGAGTCAGGACTCACCTGCAGATGAGCCTAAGACATACAACTACGAATGTGTAGTAATAAATTAAATCTTCCGCGTAGTATCAAGAATACAACTGGAATAGCACGCTTAATGTATAGTGCTTATAAACTTGCAGACACCCGATTAATAACAACTTAGTTATGTTTGGAAGTTCCTGGGTAACTTGGGCTCTTAAGCTTTTATGCTAAGTACACGCTTTCTGTTTTATTATCATAACTTGTTGTATTGTAAGTTATCTTATGTATGAAACAACAAAATATGTTTTCAGAACACCTTACACTTACAATTAAATTCAAGATCATACGGCAGAGAGAGATATCAATTGCCATGCAGTAGGAATCAGACGCAAATACACAAAATTTATGTATAATATGATTCAATTATAATATTTTACCATCGTTAAGTATATATTTTTATATATCTATCAAAACCGTTTTATGAAGAATACTTGCGAATATCGACTGACCGAAAATTACATTTAATCACTAGGAGTAATGTATCAGTTATACCTTATATACATACTAAAGTTAAAGTTTATAGCTGTATACAAAAGTTTATAAAAGGTTTGACTATGTGAAATATTCGGTTTAGATCCCTCTTGCAGGCTGCCTCTCTACATCAACCCTAACAACATTTGTTCTACGACTTTTTAAAATTAATATTTTTTAAAAATTGAGTTTTCTTATACAAAATTTATTTGTTGCCTCTGAACTGACATTAACTCTGAGCGTAGGTATAGCGTCAGGGCGTTGACCTTTTAAGCACTTCTTACAAAACACAGAGTAATAAGTAAAAGAGAGAACATATTTTTTTTGTTTCGTGTTTCTTGTGTTGCTTATCAAGATTTTTTAAATAGTACACCTGCAAGTTTTGTTATTATAGCGGCAACAGATATAGATCATTAGTGAAAATGTTAGTTGTCTAGGTATGCCTTTTCATGAAATATAAGCTGGAAACAGACAAGCAGACGACGAAATTTTAGTAATAAGGTTCCGTTTTTACACTTCACTTCGGGTACGGAGCCCTAAAGATTGCAAAACATACAACGAAAAATTTATAAATGCAAGCAGGCGCCTCGGAGCTGCAACTAACAACTTAATTATATATGTTTTTCGTCACACAATTTTTGTGATTTTAAACTCATCCTTATACTTCACTATATATGTATAAGTTTTACTTTTTGAATTTGAAATGTCCATAAGAATATTAAAGTAATACAATAGTACTGCTTATAGGCTTTTCTAGATATATTATTTTTGTGAAACATCTTAACTCGTCTTTTGGCAAAATGTTAACGTAATGTCACCAATTTGTCAAAATATCTTTTTAATTGTAATGAAACTGAAACTATTAGAGCGATGTTTGTAGTAAATAAACTATCACCAACGTCGTAAATCAGTGTCTGTCAACAAGTGCCAACCCTGTGTGGAGTGTGCGATAAGCTGAACCCAAACTGTCGAGATGAAATACTACAACAAACCTTGCCGTTCGATACAAGCTGGACCTCTCAGCCACCACGTCATATCCCACGTCATATGTTAAAAATACATAATGTATGAAATCTGGATTAAAATAATAACTATACACAATATATTTTACCCGATTCATAATATACTAACGCTTTGATATTCAGCTACATATTAAGTTGCTTTTAAACATGTATCAAACTGATATTTAAAAAAGAATATTTTTCCTGTAAGAACTTACAAAACCAGCCCTTATAATAACAAATCATTTATTATGATAAACATTTATTGATTTACATAAATACCACATCATACTTGATCATTGTACTGACATTAACGAAGATTACATACATAATATAATGGGATAACTACGAATATAGTGAAATGAAACAAGTCACCCTCAAATTTTTTATTGTTGTATGCTTCGTGCTCTGTAATATTTGAGCCTCCAAGATAGTAGAGATATTTTACATCTTGAAACTATTTAGCTGTTGGGTTACTTTCTTACGTTAGGTAACTCAATTAGAAGTTTTCAAATAAATAATGGATCACATTTGGCACTTATAAGCAATAATATTTCTTTATGACTTTTATAATAGAACTTTTACTAAAATATTTTCAGCTGGAGCATAACTTACAAGGCTATGTTAAAAGTCAATCTGTCAACGCACATAGAAATGTATGTAACATTGTTTCATTTTTTTATATTCCTTATAAATATTATACCTTAAAATAATTGCCATCATAACAATGAATAAGTGCCAACATAATAACACTAGTTATGATGTTTACAAGACATAACTCACCTGTAATAAAAATGCCTTAAAGTTGTTCGTTGCGCGATAACAAACAATTACCGTTTTTTTTAGTCAATAATCTTCCTAGCTAGCATATGAATATTTCTAAATGTGTATTACAAAATACGAGCAATATGTAAATAAACTTCATGGGATTCTATTTTGTAAAGAAGTAAGTGAATAGATGAATAGATGTTGTTTAGTGGTCTTAAATTTTTAATTAAATAATTTACAATCCATTGTTTTGAAAAAAAAAAACAATTAAATGAAAGTCATAAAAGAAACTTCTTTCTAGCTTAAAAGAAATTCTTCTTTTTCTGGCTTGAAATTGATTTGAAAGAAATTCTTCTTTTTGTTGCTGTGCTTTATAGGCGCTTAAAAGCAATTTCAGAATTAAATATTTTCTTATAGATTAATAACTAGACAAGCCAACCAATATCTACAGAAAAAAAAACTTTAATTTTATACTGATCGCTAAATTGTATAATTTTTCACATTGAATGCTGTTCACCCCGTTTAGACTGTTTCGCCCACCAAGCACTCGTCGAAGCGCTCACTGACCTGTTAGAGTAGCTCATCTAGTAATATGATGTTGTACATCTCAGTCTTTAATAGATTTGAGGCACTTAGAACGTTTGACTCCCACAGTCGAGACAAGTACTTGTGTCGACTTGATGTCGAAAGTATGTGACTAGTTTCCTTATGTAACTGTACACTGTAATAAAAAGTATAGCTTACTTAACGCTTTTACGATATTTGGAATATTTGAAACGAACTTAATTGCATGGATTAATTAACATACAAACGAAATTGATTGATTGAGATTGAGCTAATTGGCACTTGATTTTAGTATAACCAGACTTTAGATTCATATTTATGATGTGCATTTCAGTGCTTTTTTAACTACCGCCCAATCTAAGGATAATGTAGAGGGATCTTATCAGATATTTAAGGATTATAATTTACTGTGAGATGAGATAAAAGATATTTTATGTTAATGTTAAGTGTTCTTTTATTTTATTTCACAATCTTGCCAACAATAGTGCACCGCAGAGCTCAAATCAAATTAAATCAATTCTAAGCATTCAAATCGGTTTAAGAGATGCAATTCATGTTTTAGATGAATTGAGGTCCATTATGACTTCACCATTTCAGGGTGTAATAAATTGTAAGTAATTGATTTCATTGAATGGATTTAATAAGTGAAGGCTTTGTTTTCTTATTCGTTTCTTCGGCAAGTTAAAGAACTTACAGAAATCTTATCCAACATTATTGTGTTCTCGGGGAAAGTTTCATTAGCACGTGATATTACGTTACCTAATAAAAGATTCTGCAGTTGAGATGTTTTGATTTAATAAACACTGAAACACCACCGAAGGATAAGGCGGGGATTTTAAGGCATAACCTTACCTTGTTTTATTTTTTCAATATTATTATCATATTATTTTATAGATATGCATTAAAATTGGAATAATATAAAAAACTATAAAGCTTTATTCATAACAGTTTCTTTTATATATTTTATGTTAATATAGAAAGAGTAAGGAATTTAATAGTCTTTTATTTAATCATTTATTAAAAAAAAAACCCTAAAAAAAGTAACCCCAGTATTATAAATGAAATATAAAACGTAAGTACTTTTACAGAAACTATACATGAATACCAAATCTAATTTGCGATAACTAAACCGCGGCTTAAGTAATTTGTAAGAATTTAGCAAATACTGCCTCGGTCATTCCTTAATTGTGCTTGGAAGATGATCTGCAGATTAAACTACGCTTATCTTTCCCGTAATGTACACATTGTGTAGTAATCCCCTGATTACCTCAGTTCAGAGGCTTCGCTCGTAACGCTCGATGGCGCCTCACCGGACCATTCATTTAACTACAAAGTGTCGGCTAATAGGGATTATTATACTTAACGTAAGATTTATTTTAATGTTTTTTCCTCTTGTGTTTAATTTAATTGTATGCATTATACATGAATGTATACAATAACGTTATGTCAAGTTTAATATTTAAATGATTATCGTTGCACTTATGGAATAATAAAGTGTGATTTATTACGAAAACATCTCTTACCACAAATTAATTAAAAGATTATTCAATGAACGGAAAATTCTTAACATATTCAGTTTTTTCTCAGCTCCTTCATAGATAAAAAAAGTGATTATTTCCTTAACATAAATGAAATCTCAATAGAAATAATGATTAATTCTTATTAAATATATCTACTACAATATTTTACCATAAATTTTATATATACATATATTTTAAATATAATATATTAATATTGGTTATTATATATTTTTTAATCTATAGTACAAATTCCTATTGAGAAGGAAAATAAATCTCAAAGCTCAGTAAATCTTTATTGTTATAAAGGAGAGCACGTGATGGATAAAACTGCACAACAAACTTCAGCGTCGGTAAAACTTCTACGTTACTTTGTGTCTGTATTATATAGATAATTATAATTATTATGTAAAGTTACAGACAAATTTCATGCTGTCTTTTAAATCGTGTCCAAATTTTCCAATTAATTTCATATTTATAGAGTAGATAAGTATAATATAAAAAATACGTCAATATAATCTTATAGCCAGAATGTTAAGATTTCAAAAAATCTATATTGAAATTGAAAATATTCTGTAATTACGAAAATTATTTACCGTTTTCCCACGCACGACCGAAATCGGATAAATTTTACCTGAATTCGATTTGACAAGTGAGAAGCTAATTTTGCTTACTCCGGGACAATACCAATAAGGAAATTACTTCAATCTTAAGAATTCAACTTCTTTTAGAATATCGTAAACCTTTTGGAAGAAACCTTGTATTACGGAGGTAAGCTTTAAGAAATTAAATTGTAATCGTTTTTTTGTAGAGTATAAGGCAAACTTTGAAAAAAAAAATTTAATTACGTGACATTTATTTCACATTATATATTTAAATGTCACGTTTTTTTTTTTTAATATGATATCATGTATTTTGAAGAAATCCTTTTAATGTATGTAGATTTTAAAATGTATTAACATCTATGTAAATATGTTTGGAGATTTTTTTTAAACATACATGCAATTTTTACACAAGGTGTTTGTCATTTACCAATAAATAGAATTAAAAAAAAATATTTCTTTTAATAAGGCAAACCCGAAAAAGAAATTAGCAGGGTGCTCGCGTTTTGCTTTTAAAAAAAAGTGTTTTTTAAATGAGTGTACATTTTACAGCTATTTTTATCACCAACTCTCTGATAATTTACTGACTAATCTAAATCTGACTCGTTAATGATATAACGGCATGTGTTCGAGTAATGACCGTTCATTTATATTAAATAATTAATTAGTTACATAATATTATAGCTATTTACATCTTGATACCTTGATGCATATTATTATTGGATCTATAAATTTAACAAAAGGCATCTGACATATTTATTGTAAGGCAAATGGACACATTGCGGTTACGTTTTTGGGATTGGCTATTTACGAAATTACCTCCTCACATAAATAACCACCTTTCGCATTTTTCAAAATTATTACCATGGTATTTGAAATACTATTGTTTGTTAAGAAAATAGAAAAGGTGATAACTAAAATAAGATAGTATTATCTATATTGCATTCATCTTTATTCGACCTGATTTGGATTTTTAATGTTTCCTTATAGTCAAATCAAGTCTATATGTTTGGAAACCAATCGTAGTGTCAGTTTAATCTATCGTCAGATCACATTGCTCAAGCAACAAAAAATAAACACACATTTTCCCTATAATATCGATAAGCCATATTTTTATATGACACACTATCTGACAGATGTTTACATTATTACATAACTTATATGGACATTATTATTTTTTAATAGATAATTTTTTTGATATTTTAACATGAAACAAAAACAACAAGTTAGTTGAAAAATGACGTACCTTATCACTAAAAGTGATCTCTTACAGGCAACCTCCAATTAAAAGGACAATTAGTTGGTGCATAAAACAAATAAAAGAAACATATTAGGTACTTACATACATATTAAGTTGATAACTTGTACAATATTACGTACACATATATACTTACTTTTATATTTACTAATTATATAATAATAAATATTTTATATACTATAATTATTACTATTAGATAAATTAAAAATATTATAAATTTTACAAGGATAACAAGTTGTTCTTGAAATGACTTTCAAAACTTTCAATGAACTTAAATCGTCTAATCTCGAAGATAATTGGTTATTTGTAAATAAAATGATTTTTATCAAGGCGTTCAATTCAGTATACGTTTTCATGAATTGTAAGCATGTAAAGGTGTAAAAGGAAGTCCCTTGTTAACATAGTTTTCACCCTTCAGGGCTTGAAGGTTTCAGTGTGACATTTACGTAAGCGAGCTTTTGTGATTTTCAGAGACATTCGTTGTCTGCCCTGCTTACTTGGATTTATTGACTTTTTTCCTGTTTTATTTCCAGAGACTAAGTCAAATAGATGAACGCTACGTCCGGAACATTAATGTTTCCCGAGAGAAATATCGTTTGTATTTCTCGGTATTTGGGTAATGTATTCAATTAAAATGTGACTAGAATTGAATTAAGTACATTCTTGATATAGGAAATTATTTTCATTTTATCAATATTAGGAATTTATTTAGTAAGTTTAAAAAAAGGAAAATATTGTTTTATGGAATTGACTTGAGAAAATTATTAGTAAAGACGCAATAGCGTATTTTACTTGAGGAGGTAATATTTGCGTTGCATTCTATAGTATTTCAAACAATAATAACAAAAAAAATAAAATATACTTAAATAAGACTTAATTTTTAATATTTAAATTAAAATAGCCATTTCAAACATAATTAACAAGGAAATAAATTTAAATTATTATCATTGTTCCTATCAGTCAACAGCGGCAGAGGCCCACTAACAATAGCCCTTACTAAAGCCTTACTAAAATTTCTTACTAAAACATATTTCCTGAGCACCTCTCAGAAAATAATAGATATTTTTCAAATAATTAAATACACAATTATAAAGATTAAAGAAGGGACATATTCCTATTCTTTTTAAAATATCTATTATATCAACCTTAAGTAAACAAAAGTTTTCACATAGTCCCATAAACATAATATCAAATATATAAGAGTCATGGATCTACGAAGCCCTTTATATTTCACCACCGCGCTGTCAAAAAATTATTTAACTGTAGTAGTTTTATTAGTTTATGCATATTTTTATTCCTAGTCACGAATACAATGATATATTGACTAATATAAGATTTATTGAAATACTATAATATTAATAATCAATAGAAATCTTTAAAAAAGACCTTAATTGGAATCGATAAAACAACAAATCGCAAAAAAAACCTATTCCTGTCCCTTTTGTACTATTTAAGTTTATATCGAAGTGTTTGCTTCAAACGTTTTACTTTCGTTTCATTTTTAATAATAATTATGTATACACTTTTCGTTACTCTTATAGGAAAGAAAGAATATTGAAACTCGACTAGGATCAGAATTTTGTTAACGTGGGTAAGAAATGTGAAAAATACTAAAACATTAACAAAAGTTGTGGTAGCAGAAAGCTCGCGTCCTATCGTATTTCAGCGTATTTTGCAATGGTACCTATTTTTCTATAGTATGAAAAATAATCTTTGTCAATTGAATTCTTCTATAAGAAAAAAATCAAACATATTCAGTTCGTTTTATATGATTGACGGATAAAATGTAAAAATTAAAACTTTCACAACTTTACTTACAATATTATTGTAATTTTTTCTACTTAACTCCGACCACAACTGAAGCAATTATTCTTCGAAATTCTTTTGAACAACAGAAAAATCGTTTGTCATTCCTCCATTATCCGTCAAGATCCATCTGTGTCACACATTTTATTTTCGATTCCGGGACTGATCCAGATATATACGAGTTACCTATTTGTTATGACAAACATTCAAAATGTAAACAATTCAATTTAAAATTACGATGTTTTCGGATACGGGGCGATCCCTAGTTTATTCAATTAAGGAATAAATATAAGGATATAACCGAAAATTAAATTAACAAGAAGCTTATCAAAAAACTTAGGAGAAAATTTACACTCAAGTGATGGTTTTTAAGTAATGTTTTGTAAATTAATTGCCTGGCGGTGAAAAATATATACAATTTCTAATACTCTTTTAATATTTTTCTTCTTTTTTTAGACAAAATAAAATCTACCCAAGACTGTGTATGAAGACATACCTACAATCTTAATTATAATAAATAAATACTTCTTTCATTCTTGGTCCATTCGTTTATAGTAAGATAAATTGCTCGAAAACCAAAGACAATATAATATTCATAAAGCTTATGTATAGAAGATCTACTTAGATATCGTGGAGCAAGATTCAGTTGAACAGGTGATATAACGTTACAAGATAGTTGGAGACGGTGACGTTACAATATTTTGACCTAATTAGTATACCACGGAGGGATAAATCTGCCAAGCTAATTTTGATGAATAGCTGGAGATACACTTAGATATTAAATTTCCTTGTTCTAATTACAATGATATACGATATTTTAATAATCATCTTATCTCATCATATATTACGTTACTTACTTTACTGCGTACACGATTTGGTTTTTTTTTATTATAACGGTAAGTATGTGAATATTTTTAATCGTGTGCTAAAATTATAATATTACTTTTATAGTCAAATAATATAAAATCATATATTAATATTGCTATTAACATTAAAGGCATAGATAAAAAAATAATATAAACAGTGACCTATTTTCGAAAAATAATGAACGCAATCTTTAACAAATTTGTCTCCATTTTAGCAAATCATTTTATTTTTTTTTTAAAGTGAAACTTTTATTACATCGTCTCAAACTTTTTCGTCTGTGTGTTGCATGTCGCGTGACGGTCGGCCGCGGATTAGGGATATTTATTTATTTATTTATTTAAAAGACCGAATATAAATATTAAACATAGTAAACATAATGTTTCTTAATATAGGTAGAATGTTAATAAAAGCGATTAGATGAAGTATATTAAAATATTGCTAAATCCGACTTCTGTACTAAACCAAGAATATGTTGAATCTAGAAGTACCTTGTATATAATATTTGTAATAAAAAATTGAGGTATATGTATTTAGATACAGAACCATTGAAGTTTGTTATAAGTTAACATTTCTAAAATTTAATATTTGTTCCTGAGTTATTTATCCTTTAATAATAATAATGATAATGTAAATATATTTTGTTCTTTCATATTTATAAGAGTGTAAAAGAATTGAAAATACTTAGAGGGTGTGAATGTGAAGAATGGAAAATAATAACATATTTTTAATTTCATTCTATATTTACATAGAAATCGCGTAACATTAATACCGATATTCCTAATACTTTCATATACGAAAATATAAATAGTGTAATAATCACTTTTGTCTGGTGATTTTAATACAGACTTCAAGAAAGAAGAATCTGCTCCACTCATTGAATACTTGAGAAAAGTATTTAATCTTGAAATGATAAATGATAGAAATATACCCACTACGAGATATGGTACAACGATCGATGCGGTTTTTACTAGATACATTGAAAAAATCGAATGTAAGTCACTGTTCACGTATTTTAGTTACCATAAAATATTGGTTACATTTATAAACTGTGAAATTCATGATGAAGATGGAATTGATAATAGAATGATTGAAAATAATTGAAAAACGGATCAAAATGACTCAACTATTATAAAATATTGTTTTCAGTGTTTTAATATGTGTATATCATCTAAATAATTGTTAAGTATTATGTATGTCGTACTCTAAGACACAGAGTTCAATAAAAATATTAGTTGGAGACCTAGTCTACTTTTATCATTTCCCATTATCATTCCCATTTTCTAAGCATAAAATTAAGATTGATGAAGCAATTTTTATACCCTTAATGGAATATTACTCCGAAAATTTTTAGTTAAATGTCTATAATGTGAAAAAAAGTTTCACTTTTACGGTGGTTTCATAAAACCACACAATTTTTTTCATTTTATATGTGATGTTCAAATAAATATTTTGATTGGTTTTGATTAAATATGCATAAATATAATATTAAAGCACAATTATCTGATATGATTTAAAAACATTTTTTTTTGCTGTCTTTTAAAATCTGTTACTGATTCAATTTTTTTTTCTAATTGTTATTTTTTGAATATATAAAATCACCAGAATTATAAACGACTACTTTATTGTAGACCAATTTGATGTATAAACATTTTAGTGACTAACAGTGTGAGCTGACACAGAAGATTGGTATATAAATTTCTATTAAATAAACATGATACATTGTGCCTACAAAGTGATGAGACTGTTAGTGTGTTTCAGATGATCAATAAATATACCTAGTCAGGCCATAAATTTTGTAACAATGAAAAAAAATATTTTTTTAATTGCAAATAACGTTTATTACTTTTACATACTTTTAGTTTAATACACAAATATAAAACAATTAAAAATATAAAAATCTTATTCGAATGGAATGCAGTCCTTTAAATGTTGAGGCTAGTATAAAAACAACCAGATATAAAACAATCGTATAAAAATGACAGATTCCAAATTGAAATGTAATATTTTTTTATTTTTAATTGTAACAATATTTATGGCCAGACTAAACATGTTACATATATAGTTAGTTTCGGCACTTACGGGCCAGTTGATGGCCTAATTTATCTGATTGTCTGATGGTTTAAGGTTTAATTAACATATAATATAATTTAAAATACTTTTTTATTATTAAACATACCTAATCATTTTAGACATTAAAATATAAACAAAAAAAATAAAAATACTCGGATAACAACATAAGGATACGTGACAAGTTAATTGCGGAAATTAATTTTATAAATGTAAAGCTACAAAATGAAAAAAAAAATATTTAGCTTACCATGAGTGACCGATAAGTCATTATAATGGTTAATGATTTAATAAAAATAGAAAACTATATGTAAGAAATAAAATCATTCTCTGTTATTAAGAATTATATTACAGTATGAAAGCAAATTAGTTCATATAGAAGAGATATATAAGATCTGTGAGATGACGTGAAATGACGAATAAGAATATGCAATTACTTTTCCAAATAATTTATAAGGGAACTGAAACTAGTTAATTATTAAAACGATCAATCACAAATGCCTCTTACTACGTATATGTATTCTGCCATGAAATTGTTCCCGTGAATTTTGCGTGTGTTCGCATTCAGGAAGTGAAAAGCGGAATACGTCTACTCAAAGGCAATATTCTACAAAAGAACGGAATGGTTTCCATCTTCAAAATGAAACATTAGGTTTATTGATTTTGTTTGCCTTTTGAGAAACCAGTTCATTAGTACGTGTTTGTATGTCAAAATAGTCTGTTAGGAATATTTTATACAAAAGTTGTAAAAAACAAAGTACACGTAATGCAGTCTGTTAGATTCAGTAGTAAAAAAAATTTTTATCAAACATTTAACAAAATAAAAAAAATGGTAAAACGAATTAAAATGTATTTAACTATAAAACGTTGACTGTTTTGTAGTTTTATTTTTATTTATTATAATAATCAGTTACAATGAAATATATATAAAAGGAAAAGTAAAAACAATAAAGATATATGTATTAATGTCATTTCACATAAAACATCAGGAAAAGTTAAAGTTTAAATAACACAAATCCAGACAAAGTGGATAATCTCGTAGAACGTTTACGGCGACGTTATATGTGGGGTCTATTTATATCTCCGTAAACCGACTACTATGCTTTTTTGTTTTTATATTTGGTATTTAAATGCGTTTCATTTATTTTACCTTACATTAAACAATTTATGTTTAAATTCAATTACATTCTTGGGTTTTCTAAGCGACACTGACGCTAGGTGAAAAACCTAATGATTGCAAATAATATTAACTATTTAACTTAATGCCTACCTTTAGGGTCAGTAAATGGTTGCATCCAGGAGTCCTACAATGTAACACTATTCGATAATTTCTCGGTTGTTACAATTATAATTTACGGGCTAGTAGTTTGAAATACTTGTTTTTAATGAATTTTAGTTGTTACGTCTCGCAGTGTAATCCTTGATTTTCCAAGAGAAATAATTGTGGGCTATCCATCTTTTAGTTCCATCACAACTAAAAGCAAGCATGTCATTGCTGAGTCATCAATTTCACATACTTTTAATATGTGACGTTTATTTTGGAAAGGATATTTGATTTCATTAGCGAGAAACAGACGACGATCAGACAAGTGACTGGCGGAGTAAAATGTGAAATAAGTGAATTAGAAATAAGTGTATATTGGACATACGACAGTTTATATGAAAGTTTAAAAGTCATAGCAAATTACGCTCTTTATTATATTATTACTAGCTGTGCCTGCGACTTCGTACGCATATATTCCGATTTCGATAATACGTACCCGTTTAAAGTTTCATCAAACTCCGGCAAGTAATTCTTACGTGTAGGAGTATTTCTAGTTTATTTGATTTAGTTTCATGGGGATCAGAAAAGACAACACCATAACTTTTTTTATTTGATTGCAATATCTACATGGTTAAAGTTTTTCAAGCCAGTCCTTTTTATTAAATATTATCAGAATCAGTAAAAAAAAGTAAAGAAAATAACTGAGGCAGTCTTGTGGGAATAGATTTATTGCTCTCGGACGGTACTTAAATTAAATGTTCGCTATTTAAGAACATTATAAGACCAGGCTGAAGATTTGCCATTAAAAAATCTTGTTCAATAAAAAGCTAAGTTCGAGGAATTCCTACTTAGTTATTAAAAATATCTTTATATAATTTTTTTTGATGAAAAATAATACATGCATATTCATGTAAGATGTTTAAGTTTAATCATGTAAAGTGTATTGTAAAAAATATTTTTTTTTAAATTTAGCTAAAAATAAAAACATTTGTTACATATAAACACATTATGGACATTGATTTTCTTTTCATGTTTATTTATTAACAGCGTTCTCGTTATTTGTAATCGATGTTACATAATTTATATAATTATAACGAAAATATGTATATTTATTACTAAAGTAAGCCGTTATAGTAATTACGTTGTAAAATATTACTACCATCTATTATCGAATACTAGTTATAATATATCTAAGAAAATAAGATTTGTGTAGTTTGATTATGTTCTACTATAAAACAACTTATGTCAACATTTGTTTCATAAAAATATAGTACAACGACGCAGCACCAAATTAAAAAAGTTTTGGATATAGAAGAGAATAAAAACTTATTTTAATGAAGAATAAAAACTGGAGCTTAGATTTTCAATCTTTATTATCTTTATCTATTTAAATAATTTTCTGAGATAAATAGGGACTTTATAAGGTCTTGATAGCTATCAAGACAAGAGAAAGTTCTTGAATTAGTAAAGTTTTTTTTTTTTTTTCTTTTTTAAGAATTTATATAAGAATTTATATGAACTACATTATAAAAATGAAAATTAGAAAAAATGGAAAAAAATCCATATATTAGGTACTTGGTACCAAGCATATGTCTCTGGGGAGTGTTTAATTATTCTTTTCATTGTTTTTGTTTTGAAAACTTACACCGAGATTCAAGCTATACTATGTAGCTCAATTGGAAGAGCACCCTTGCTATTCACCATAGCTATCATGTGGGAGTCTAATAGTAATAAGAATGATGGCTACATTTTCTTTTTGAATAGCATAACTCATTCTATTGGTCAAAAAACCGGTCAGCCATCCTTTCACCCGAGAAATAAAATGCCGAATAATATACTTACATAATGTTATGATAAAGAAAAATATGGTTTCGTTCCTTTTGCATTTAGTAATGTGAAAAGGGGCTGACTGAGGGGTCAGGTTTAAATGGTACGGGACGATTCACTGCAGTAAATCGTCTCGTCAGTTTGGTTTCAGCTTATCGCACACAGAGCCTCCACATGTTAACGGAAATTGATTTACGACATTGGTAATAATTTATTTACGAAGGACATCGTTGTACTTGTTTAATTTTAAATAATCTTAATTGATGATTTGCAATTTCTTATGAAATAAAAGTAATTCGTCTCGATATAATTAGATTTATCTGAAAAATTTTATATTTAGAAATTAATTAAGGAACAATATTGTGATATTTTCTAGCCACAAGCAATTTTTATGTAAAATTATATAAAATAAACCCGTAATTCTTAAGGCTAAAGTTAAGTATTTATAACTCTTTATTATTCTTGTTATAATCTGTATCTGAAAAATATTTAAAGATGTGAATAACCTTTTCGTTTTGTAATTGTGCCATTACCAAAGAACTTTAGAAAACCAAAATATTTTCTCAAGTCAGATTAGTACCTGAGGTGTGTAAACTATTTATGAGGTTCCTGATATGTGTATCCTTTAATAACTTAAATGAAAAAAAAATCTAAGTTAATAAGTTGATTGAGATAAACACAAACTACAGAATCTAGAATCGCGGCCAACCTTGTTCTCTAATAAATTCAAATTTAAAATATCTTTATTCAAGTAGGTATTCTCTTTTGAATCGTTAATGATTACATTAAATTGGTCAACATAGTCAATCCGTGAGTAAGCTACCACTAGCTTGGAATGCTCTCTGATGAGAAGAGCTGGCCAGAAACTAAATATATATATGTATATTTAACTTTTAAGAGTAACCTTAAACTGGTTAAATTAAAATGCTAAAACATAAGAAAAAGTCACATGTATGAATGAATAAAGAAAATGACTACAGAAATGTTTTTTTTTCGTAAGAAGTGGATGGTATTCATCACTTAAATAGCAACTTTGAAAATAAATTTAATAAATCAAAGCAAGTTTAGGTACGTACAGAAAAATATAGTATGTGACATAATAACCTTCAAGCCCTTAGGATTAAAAAGTGTGTATTTTATTCCTATTTTATTAAAAGTTGATTTGTAATGAATATAAAACATGGATTAATAAAAAAAATATTTTTTAATGACTAAAAACTGTCTAAACACCAGCTTTATTAAGTTGTAGAAACTTAAAAAAATACATGGTGTATAAATACTTACATAAGTTTAATTTACGATATAAAGACTGAGATGACGAAATTTTAAAAACTAATTAAGCTGTAAAGGTGAAAAGTTATCGAAGTCCTACTCGCAAACGCACACCACTCCACTAAGAGTTGGACAACTAATCTAAGTTTTACGTCCGACGAGTTTGATATGAATTCTCAAAATGAAAAAACATTTTATTAGACTTAAGCTATATTTTTTACAGTCTCGAGATACATTATAAATTTTGTGAGACACACAGAAGGTAGAAACCTGTTTTTTATATACTGAGGGTATTACTGAGGGTTTAACTGTCAATCGGCAAGACAATTTGTCAGGAGTTTGTTTGTATTTTTATAACCGTAAACCTTATAATTACATTTTTAATAGATTTATTTAATAAGACAAACATCATCTGCTTCATTCTTAGCTGAATTTCGAGTAACTATTATTAAATGCTCTGTCTTAATAATAGCTTGTGTTTAAAAATACTAGTACAATTAATTTTGAAAGTCATTATTTTTAAAAGATGTAGCGAGAAAAAAACATGCATTTAGAATTTTTCCTCAAATGTGCATATACCTTGTCAGTAATATAAGTTTTAATTCACATAAAGAGAAGTTTTGAAATTTTTTATGGTGTTGGCATCTAGTACCACATTAAAAAATATAAAATAGAGTAAAATTTTTTTTAAAATAAATTATTGTCAAGTCAAGTATTGAGTTCAAGGTATGTATATAAGTACATTACTGATATCATCTGATTGATAAGTATAATCAATGTTAAAAGTAATGAACAATAAAGAACTAAAATATGCATATGGTCATATCCAAAAACTGTTTCTCTCTAAACATAATTCAGAATCCTGTAAACTAAAATCATTTGTTAATACATTTGTTAAGTTTATAGGTCATCTGATCAACCTCGACAAAGTTGCTGGGATCACCTATGAACAAAGCGCAATACCGTTTAGATCGTTGTTGACTTATATTTTTTATATATAGTATATATTTTATATATGTAGTATTATATTTTTTTATATATATAAATATTTATTAAAAGTGTTACTATTATGAAGAGTGCGAAAAAAAATATGCTTAATGCGGTTAGATGTGGTTAGTGATAGTAGTTAGAATAAAGTTGGTAGCCGAATGCTCGGTCCATACTTTCCTTAATTCTTGCTTGTTCTTTGAGGGTTCTGCAACTACCGATATTTCAAGATATCTGTGAGCAACAATAAAGATTTACGATCAGACGTTTTAGATAAACATAAAAATACTAGTGATATGTGAAAGCATGGGGAAGACATATACTATATTAAGGGTATATTAAAGTATTATTGAGGACTTTTATTGTAGGTACAATATATGCGAAAGTATTTTTAACACACTTTGCAAATGTCTAATTCTCGTTACATCTCTAATTTTGTCTGATAAGTATAATGTTTACAAAATAGGACTATTAAAAATCTTACAAATCTTTACACAATCATAAACAGATTTAACACTTTTAATTAAATTATATGTTATTGCACAAAAAGTAAATGACTTTTTGTTTCTCGCTCTCTCAAATTGACATCAGATCCATTCTTGTGGAGAGCTTTATCGAACGATTTCCGATAAACTGTGGCGAAAGAACACTACATAAATCCGAGGAGAACTTTAGATAAGGTAATGACTTTAGTAATGTCTAGTGACTTGCGTGCCATAATGCAATCAGAAGTCAAGCGAACCGTGTTCTACATAGTGCTAAAATGTACTGAACCACTCCAAGATCTGCTCAAACCTTTAACAAATAAACTAGTTAGTAATTGTTTTAAAATATATTTAAACATGTATGCTAAGCTTATTTAAGTTTTAATAAATATAGAATAAAAATAATTCGAGACGGGCAAGGATTTGAACCCGGTGGTGACCGTCCCGATAACGGTGGCTGAATTGGTAGAGCGACGTCACCGGTTTCCCAGAGGTCGCGGGTTCGAAGCTCATAGCGGTTCATTTTTATGTGTTTACTTTATGTGTATTAAAATTTAAAGAAGCTTAACATGGCTGTATACCCATGTTAATTAATGTTTAAAAATATCTATAAACATGTATATGTTTATAGATATTTTCAAACATTTATTTCGGTAGTGACATCTTTTCAATGTTTATCTATACTGCGAATTTAGAAACATTGATTAGGATTTTCGAAATAAATCTAATAGATGTCACTACCGTCCCGATGAAGACGATCACATAGCGAAGTAGATCAATAGATAGAGCAACGGGACGGTTTCCCAGAGGTCGCGGGTTGAATCCCCGTCCATATCCGTTTATTTTTCATACTATACTTATTAGAATTTAGTTAATAATTATTATTCAAACCTGAATGTTCTGATGGAATTTCAGCTTGATAAAAAATGTTATTTATTGTGTAAATTATCATGTTTTCCATTTACTGTAAAGTTACCCGTTTTAAATTTATTAAGTTCATGGAATTATATGAGAACTTTTATGTCTTCGATTCATCTGAGCTTTGTTTTCTCGACTTAGAGAACGGACATTAATACCCTGATAATAAAACTTTAAACTTATAATTCCTTTTTTACGACCAATAATTTACTTTTATTTTAAAATAATATAGCATATTATATAGTATATAAATTTATTTTTAGCATATACAAAGCAACAGCCGAGACGAGATTTTGTAATAAAAGATTTACTTTTTTATATTCATAATAAAATAATGAATTTTCGTAGGTAAAAGGTTTACTAATAGTAAAGCAACAAAAAACTATAGAATATAAAAGAATAGATGAATAAGGTATATAAAATAATAATAAAAGGACAATACTTAAGACTCTTGTAATATTCAAATTAATAAACAAATAATTATATTTGTCCCATTTCAACAATAAAAATAATGCTATGAAATATTACTTTTATCTTTCAGTTCTTTATTTAAAACAGTCAATCAATATTTGTAGGTTTGCAGCATATACGATATTGACACGTTAGTAGGACAGTACTATTTTATCCTTTTTATTTGGCAGCTGGTATTTCAGTAATTGTATGCCATATACCTCGTACGTATTATGACTTATATGTTATGTATCCTATTATATTATTTTATATATAGTTTTATGTTTTGCCTACCAACATCCTCTCCTGTAGGTATATCTTAAGGTTGGTTGGTAGAGAATGTCTTCGTGGTATTAAGCCCTTTTGTGTTTTATACTGTATATGGTGCAATAAAGAATTAAATAAATAAATAACCGTCTCATTTGTCATGCAACAATAATTTAGCTAATAAATTGAGTAATAATAGGACTTAATACATTTTACTTCAGTCCTTTTATATTCTATGCTTATAAATTTATTTTTTTATTATAAAAATGATATAGCCTAACCTCATAATATTATCACAGATATTGTTAACAAATTCTCTCTTAATAACTCATATTCTCACAGATGAAATATTACTTCCGTTCAATGCAAATTGAATAGTATTTTGAAGAGAAGAATTTAAAAGCATAAACCTTTTTAATTATACCCTTTTGTGTTTGTGTTAATATGAACTTGGGTTGAACTTTTTAATTTGATGTAAAGCAATAATTAAAAATTAACACCTTTGATGTTATCATATTTGAGAGTAAGATTAAACATATTTATTGTGTTAAGAGAAATTAATATATCACAGGTATTTCTGTGGTAAATAAACCTTAACCAATTTTGTAAATCATTTCCTGTCAACATGAACCAACCAATCTAGTATAGAGTGTGCGATAAACTACGAGTAGCTACAGACAGGTGACGAATTACTACAGCGATTTTTTTCTGTTCCATTCAAGATTGACCCCTCAGTCACCCCTCAGCTCTCAATTTAAAAGAAACGACTGTCGCACAAAATCCTAACATCAAGTCTCGTTCTTTCATCGTGAAAAAAATATAACATTTTTTTTAACAGTGCCATGCTATTCAAAATCTTTATTCAAAGTCAGTTTTTTATAAAACACTTTTTTATTCTCAAAATTTCCGTCAGCTCCGAAAATAATTGCCACAGACCTGAGAAGAGCTGGCGATAGAAACAGCGAGATTTGAATTTGTACCCATATATTTTTTAGTATAACTTAAATTAAATTTATATGAATTGCTAAATTTTCGAAAATATTGTGTGTTAAATGGAGAAGCTCGCATATTTGCAATAATTTCACGCTCAAGAGAACTATACTTCAATGTGCGATAGTTACTTTGTAATAACATTACAATTTAAAAAATTAGTCATTATTAGTTTTTGTAATTCTCCTTTTTATAACGCTTTATATGACATAGTATTGAAACGATATAAAAAGAGAATACATACTTCTTGACGTCTTGTCTTACAATTAAGGAGTATAAGATAAACAAATATATATAATAAACAAAATGTTCTATGGTTACTATAAAATAACTCTTATAAAAACGGCATTTACGAGGAACATTATTAAAACAGTAAATTAGTCAATGGCGTGTTGAAGCACGAACATCTCACTCATTTGATGTACGTCCGGGTCTTGTTAAAACTATTTGGTTTTTTTCTTTTTTTATTATATTATTTAATAACTATGCTTTAATAAACACTGATACAAATGAACTATTCTTAAATTTTATATTTAATAATTAAACTATTGTGAACGTAACGAAAGAGCGTATAATTTTGTATCACCGTATTTTACTTATAATAAGATTATATTTATTGCCTTGAGTTTCTTTGCACATATTATCTTGTAGTGAACAATTTGTTGTAATAGTCGAAAAATCGTTTGTAATAATACACATATCTAGATACATATTTGAGTTTAGTACTCAGTTGGTTTAAATATAAATATTCAACTTTAAAGTACAAAAGAGTTAAATGTTAATACCACAGTCCATTGCATTGATATGAAAAATAAATATTCCACAAATTTTGAATGAAAAAACTGCTTTATTATTTTTTTATTAACACAAATAATTCATAATGGTAAATAAAACCGTTGTAAAAGGTAAATAAAATCGTTGTAGAGTCGAAGTAAGATCAGTTGTTCATATTTTTTTTCACTTTGTCCTATTTGGGAAACATAAATTTATTACATGATAAAATATTATATTAAAAATATTAGGATTATTTTTATATCAATCATTATTTTTTTGCACTTATTTTATATAAAACAAACCGATTGTAACAAAGTTATTTTTATAAAATTAGTGGATAATATTTTATAATACTATTTCAGCAATCCATGATTGCCAGTGAAGTTAGATCAATAAATTATAATCAAATTTAAGAATTGTCTTATGAATTTCACAACCGAATCCTACTTTTACTTTACATTGTCTTTTTGAAAGATGTATGTTTGCATCAACAGTGTCCTGAAGACATTCCAAAAGCCATTTCTTTATCTAATGTTATCGTTAACTTACCATACTCGCATGTCCTAGAAGTCGTTTGGTAAAATAACAGTCCGGGACCAATAAATCCGGGACTAATAAATATTCAGTCCGGGACCAATCAAAATAACTTTTAATTATTTTAATTAATTATTATTTTTTTTAATTCAATTTATTAATCATAAGGATTTTAGTTACATTTAATTCTGCAGGAGGAACAATAATTGTATAACTTAACGAACATAACCACGGTTATTTTCGTTAAGGTATATATGTTATTGCTATTAATTATAATTTTTATTATCGTTTCTATAAAACCAAGCAAATTTTATGACTGCAAGATTCAAACTGACTTATTTAATCTGTGAAATTAATTTACAAATGACAAAGCTAGGAACAGGAACACAATTTATAAAAGACAATCAAACTCAACCAATATTTCCCTTTGTCAACGTTTAACTTCCTGAGGTCTGTTCATCAATTCTCCGAAAATATAGATGGAAAAAAACGGTGAGTAAATCCTAGCAAGCCAAGGTCGATAACGAATGTCTCAGGTGCGACACAGACAGACTGGATAAACACAGGAGCTCGCTTGCGTAAATAATTGCGTCGCACTAAAACCTTTGAGGCTGAAAAGTATTATTAGTACAAGAACCTTACCTACCTACACCATAATAACAAGTTGAACCAATAATAAAAACGTTTTAAAATGTAAACCGTAAAAAATCCTATTTTTAAATGTGTAAGCTTTATTTTTTTTTAGCTAACCATTATCTCTTTTTTCGTCCAACTACACCAAATGTCAAGCCAAGAGAAAAGTATAGAAGATATATAAGGAGAGAAATCGGTTATACGTTATAGTTTACGTTTACGTTTACAACCTTCAATACAAATGCGAAGGTAAATTTTTTTATCTTGTCCATTTTACGAATTGGCATCTTCAATATATCCTTACATGAATTTCCAAATAGGTCTTTTTAGGTGTCTTATCACTTTATGATAATTGACAGTAACACGCTCAGTGATTAAAAACATTTTTATCAAGATATTTGTTCCCTTTTCGAATTATAAGGTAAGAGCGCTTTGCTCATTATCTTATTTGATATAATAACTGATGAAAAAAAAATACTCGTTTGTTCGTTAAAACGTCATGTACCTACTCCTTCCAAAGTATCATAATACTTAGAACTTTGTAAAAAAACTTTTCAGAACCATAGTTTTTAATGAAAACGAAAGTAATCTATACCCATATTCACCAGAATTTTCACCTTCATTTGTTTTTTTTTTTCAGTTCGAACAAATTCAAAACAGACGAGAGTCATGTGACTTCAATGGTTGGATTTGCTCGGAATGTTATATTGTTAAAGACCTTTTCATCAGGAGTCCTTTTCAGAAAAGTTGTAAAAACTGGACCAAAAACAAAGGAAAATAGCCGGGGCGGTCCTTTGGGGGTCGTTTGAGTTCTGGGACGGTACTTTAATCAAATGTTCTCCTTTCAAGGAAATTATAAAAACGGGCAGATTGATCCCCAAAAATGTTTCACTAAAAGGTCTAAGTTTGTGGATATTCTAAAGACATATATTTATTTAATAAATAATAGTATTTATTATAACCTTATCTTTTTATGGAAATTATAATAAAAGTATTCTCCTTTTTAAGTAGTAACATTATTTCGTAATTTGAGCAACTTTATAACAGTGATAATTGTCTCAGTCTTTCTTCCCCAAAAGATATGTTTATTACGATGTGTTCATAAATATAACATGGACTTACATAGTTTTTGAATGTCACGATCAGAATCACATTTAGTTATATCTTCATTTTGTTTGAACATAGGAATACACATTTTCGTCTTTAATTCCTTTCAACCTCCTAACCATCTCTTAAAGATTTCCAACAATTATATGCTTTCTTATAACTATTGTTTGAAATAATAGTTTTTAAAGCGAAGTTTTAGGTAATATTTGCTTATTTTTCAATTTTAATAAAATATTTTTTCTTAAATATAAATTATTAGTAAACCAACTATTACATGCAACTGCGTTTGCGTAGACAACTGAAGGTTGTTACATGTTCAGAACATTTAAGAACATTAATAAGTACCTATTGATTGAATCTAAGCCTTATTAAAACAATTTTTGCCAAATTGTAGTTCAATCCAACCACAAATTCAAATGTAAACAGAATTTCTTATAAGTCACAATTAATTCAAATGTCAAAAGAACATAATAAACAACAGTAACTACATTTTGCGACACAGAATATTGTTGATATTTTATTTTATAGACAAAAAGTCATAAGCTATCCAAAAGCTTTTTGAATGGTAGCAAAACTTATACTTATCGAGCCGGCAATGACATGAAAAATTATAAATTCCACTAACGCAATCTCTACTAAATTACGATAAGGACTTTATTGACATAATCTGTATTTTGTTTTCGTGTGGTCTTAGTTCAATACCAACATGCTTGTTCTTCGAATTTCTCCGAGTGACACTTTTAGTGTACAAATTCCGTAGCGCTGACGGACTGAGTTGCTCATTATCATACAAAACCCATACAAAATGTGATACAATAAAACCCATACAATATCTGAGTACCGATACGGTTACTAGACCGTGGTGTGATTTTCAGCATCATCTAAGAGTTTTTTTTTTTTATATTTAACACTAACGTAAAGCTTGTGTATCAAGGTGGTTTTTATTGAATAAGTCGCTATTAAGAGATTTAATCTCTTTTCACTAATAAAGATAGCAATAAAGTAGCTGTGATTAGCTATTTTTGTGTTATTCAATTAGAAATTCGTGATATAGTGATATAAAAAAAAATGTTTATTAGTATTTATAGAAATTACGAAACTATAACATATAATATAATATTTAATATTAATAGATTACATTAGAACAAAATACCTTACATATGTAGTTTCAGGAATCAAAAAATATACAATTTTATTAAAATATTTGCAGTTCTTTTATAAAGCCAAATTAAGAAGTTAAAAATCGGTTACAATAATCGTTTCAATGAAGTTGTAACAAAAAATTCACTTAACCGTCAGACAAGTTATTCACTTTATAGAAGGAAGCAATTTGAACTTTAGTAAGATAGTATAGCCCCTAAGAAGGGATTTTCACTATTAATTTCCCAAATATGAAACCAAGCAACAAACATAAGTATTATTTCACGACAGATGGCAACGTATATTTCAAAAGGAATAATCATTATGTGTTTGGATTGAAAACTTTAATATCACACACCTAACACATCGCACTTATCTTTATTACGACATCACCTTTACTCTATTTTAATATTTATTATATACAAAACTTGAATTAAACCATCATGTTAGCAACCTTAAATGTATTACAATTTATACATTTTGTTTCACCATATTTAAGGAATTAGAACGTTTTTGAACAGGTATTAACTATATAATATATTTTGTTTTTTTTAGAATAATAGTATCAACTACTTTATTTTTAGTAAAACAGTATCAAATATCTACTCTATTTTTAATATAAAGTATCAACTATCTACTTTATTTTTTTAATACATTTCTCGGCCAACAAATACTTTAGCATTTATTCAGATACTGATTGCAATGAAAAATTAATGTCGAAACTGTTTGCTTCATTTAACTGCCTGCTCTTAAAAAGCTTAAAAGAGATTATTTGTAGTATTTAATATTTATCATTCAGAAATATATGGGTTTCAAATTATGAGTATCTTACGTAATTAGTTAATACTTAGAGTAGTAACTTTTTATTTCAATACTATTTACAAATAAGTTTAAATTTCCTATCTATTAAAAGTAATAAAAACATGTTAAATTATTTAAATTATCCGAATTTAATTATAAGATGGTTCTATTACTATTAATATGCAGTAAGCATTGAGTTCATGTGGTAAGAATTTATATTGATTTCCCTATGTCAATGTGAGCCATTTGGTTGTCAGCGACTACTGTGGCTTTCTTAACTGATGTTAATATTACAAAAAAACGAATACGATCGTTACGATACGATATGATCTTACACGCTCGTCTCATCTCAACCGCTCAATTTATATTTTGCTTTTTAAACTGGACATTGAATGAGAAAAACTAGGTGTTGAGGAAATAGTTCAGTTTTGCATAATAATAACAAATTTATAAATCATGAAAAAATTTTAGACACAATTATCATACGTTTAGATAAATTGAAATTTTAATTTAAATGTAAATTAGCGGTCATTATAAATCGTTTGACTGAAATGTTCGTAATACTGTTCAATATTGTTTTGTAGATTTTTTTAGGTTATTGTTTAGGTATTAAACCCAGTCTTTGTTTTTATTTTATTAGTTTTAATAATATTTTTATATTCCAAGAAAATGACTTAACATTAGTTTGTATGAGTTAGTTTTTGTTGCATATCCAGTGTTATGTCCATGTCTCCGGCAAAGTTTACTATAAAGGGGAAGCTCTTTGAAGTTTTGGATTCTGAAACCAAAGTAGCACAATACTGTTTATTTATGCTATAACATGAACTCTTGGTATCCTTAAGCAATATCGATTCGATATAAGCACTTGAACCCATTGAATCATGGTACAAGGTGAAATAATTCGTTTCAATGGAATTTCTAGCAATTAATTAAAATTAGCATGGCCAACTTAACCCTCGGGGCCATGTTTAATTAAGCCTAAACATAACAATAGCAGCGTCTTCAAGTATATAACTTAATATCACTTGCTAATGAAGCTTCCTCAGGGAACAAGGATGAGTTCGATCGGGTTTCAGGAAGTCATTTATCCTGCTATTGGTTTGGAGTCGACAGTAAAAACTGAACCTGATTTTCATAATTAGATATATATTATACGACTTTTGAGTCCCTGTTATCATTGTGGTTTTGACAATAACTTTTTTTTTTAATTAATAAAAAAATGTTACAATACCAAGGAATTATCAAAAATTGATTACATTTTGAAATAATTAACTTTCATCTAGGATATGTTTGGAAGTAAATAAAAAGTCAGTACCTATTATTTCTATTCTACGAATGTTGATAAAGTGTAAGATAAGTTCTCGCTAACATTTCTGTTATATGCTTCTTTAGAGAAGTAACAAAGTATTTAGAATTAGCTCTAAATACTTTGTTTTCCCATTTGAGTTTTGTTAACTAATTCAGGTATTTATTAAAATGAACAAAGTAACATTATTTTTATATAGAAATAGTCTCCTTATGAAACATCATAAAATAAATTATACAAAAAAAATATAAGATAGATTTGTTACAAACCTAAATTATACAAATACGCGGCGTCTACAAATTGAACTAAATGTAATATCACCTAACGAACAATAGATTGTTTGAAAATCACCGACACTATATTGCATATGAAATTCATGACCTAATTTAATGTTGAGTATTTCAAAGTAATATCAAACTTAAATGAACTATATTTTGTATGTATGTATGAATAATGAAGTAAATATTTTAATTTTCTTTAGCTTGCAAATCAATTTTCATTTAAATTATGATATCCTTTATAATATTGTTTTTCCGTGCACATGGCATTTCAATCTAACTTGTACAAAATTTAAATACAATATGATTGGTTCACGAATCATGATGTAATTAAAAAGAGCATTAATGTTTACGAAAATTGTCTATATATATATACATATATATATATATATATATATATATATATATATATATATATATATGTATATATATTGGTACAGACTAAAGATTCATGATGACAGCATTACAACAGAATTATATCTACTCAGGGTTCATAAGCACATAATACAGATTTTCGTTGACTATAGTCATCGAAATTCATTGAATTCATTCAAATTGACCTTTTGACTCGCATAAATTCGAAGCACGAATACGTATCAAGTACAACATTGCAACCTAACTGATTAAGTGGTTAGTAATGTTTATAATATACTTAAATACCGCCTACAAGAATAATTCGGAATAATTGGAGACATATCTCTTCATATAATAATAATAATAATATCAGGACAAATTACACACATTAATCTAACCCCTAAGTATGCAAATTATTTGCTTGTGTTAAGGGTTTTAGACAACGATAAAAATACATAGAAATACACATTATAAATACTGAGAATATATTTAATAAACGACCAAACCCAGAAACACAGACATCTATGCTCATCACATAAATGCCCGTCTCCGCCGGGAATCGAACCCGAGCCCCATTGCGCCGTGATACGTTAGGCGTCTGCTCTAACCACTCATATACTTTTATACTTCATAAACTGTTTATCAAAATCAAATTGTCAAAACGTATTTTGATTTTAATTAAAACAGACGCTAAAAAACTTCAAATGACGTATACTGGAAGATTTTATTATTTTGTATTTAATAATTTTTTAGGAGTAGATCATGATAACAGTGAATTGTGAAGTTGTCCGAGCACATACAAATGTATAGTACCCGGCAATAAATATTGCACATCGACCTCTGGAAAGAGACAATCGGCTAATTTCGGCTTCATAGAGCGTTATCACTGTCGCAAGAAATACAATCATTCCTGTATCTATTAGGAGCTGTTAAAAGAAGTATAATTTTCTTCCTTTCTCTTTATATTTTTATTTTCGGTATAAAAACATTTTTTTTCTATAAGTGGTTATTTTAATTGGGGAGTAATATAATTTAATAAACATGGTTTTTATTATTTAAACATTTTATTATTTAGGAAAATTATAACTGTACATAATAAAAACCATTATACCCATTCTTAAAATGAGACGTTGTAATACAGTGGCCGACAATAAATATTACACATCGTCCTTTTGAAAGAGACAATCGGCTGATTTCGACTTCGTAGAGCACTATCTACCACACTACCTATTTCTCAAAATAATAATTAAAGCATAGAAGGTGCTTCATATGTTTAAGGCGTACACTGCCGTAGACAACAATTTTTTTTCTAGTGATGTAACATTGCGTAAACTTATCCGCGATATCGATAGTGATCCTTATCTCTATGGTAGTACATACTGTTTTTAAAAGGCTGTTTAAGTGCTTTCCATCACTTGCTAGAACGAGATACATCAAAAAGTACTATCACCTAGAGGACTTTGCCGTGTGCGATAACGTTCAGCTATATTCCGTTCTAGAAAATAACTAAGGTAGCATTTAAAAATAATCAATACGACAAATAAACTAGAAAAACAAAATCAAAAACATTTATTGAAAGTAAATTAAAAAAAAATGGTTAGGTTAACACACATTTTTAATTTTTTATTCGCCACTTTGAGAACGTCTTATAAATGAAACGACAAATAAATTACAATAAAACTACAGCCTTATTTTTCTAAACTATTAAATATTATTTATTAAAATATTGCGGACTAAAATGGTTCTATTCCCAATTTTTCTGTGCAATCGTGTCGATCCATATCTGTCGTCAGTTAACGTCCACGGGAAATCTAGAATAATAATCCCTAGATATAGCACGTAGATGTTGCAGAATTCATTAGAATAATACTGGATTAAATTATCGATAACTGTGCTTTTTTACAATACTGTAGCAAAAAAATATGGAATACCTTAAAATACTCAAATATCATAATAAATATTGCATATAGCAGTCCTATAATTTGGTCATAGTATGATTTTCTCTTTATAATTGTAAACTATTTAAAAAACAAAAATAGTTAATTGTAATGAAGAACAACGTAAAAAAAATACCATGTTGGATCACTTACCGATGGAAGGTTACGTTTTGAACTTAATTTTGCATTTTGGAAACAATGGGATTTACAGCCCCTTATAATGTAGGACATTGCTCTTGCTGTTAGGTCATATTTTCTTTCAACAAAACGGAGAAAATATGTAAATAACTATATGAATTCGTAAATGAAACTAAACAAGAAGAAACCACTGACAGCGACATCAAACATCGGCGCTGAAGAGTGGAAAAAGGTTTGCGATCATACAATCAAATGTGAAAATGAATATAGAAGCATTCAACACAGTTTAGACAATTACACTGATGGACTAGTGATAAATACAGCTGATAGTGACAGTGATATTGACCTCTTTGAGAGCACAGATGGTGTAATGGAAGTAGCTGAGAATTAGAATTATTATTATTACAATGTCTCATTTCAAGAATAGCTATAATGGTCTTTATTATTTACAGTTATAATTTTCCTAAATAATAAATTACGTGAACATAATGTAAGCATGTTAAGCTATTGCATGGCTTCTATCGCGGGCCTTGAGCGTGGAGACCGAATCCAGAAATTCCGTAACGAAAATAACCTAACACACCAGTATTGTGTACCTATCCTTTAACAATAGCGTAAGCGCCAAGTTGATAATATGTGTTATGCACTTTACTGTCTACAGCTTAAGGTTTAGTTAAAAATAAATGTTTTACTTGTACAAATGTATTTTTTTCAACAAGGATTTTCATTTCAATGACTTTCTGTTATGGTGTTACAAAAGACCCTGAGTACAAGAATTTAACAATCGTAATTGAACTTTATTCCTGAGATTTAAGGTTAAAAACGTTTTAGCTGTTAATATTATTAACTTTTTGATGATATTACATAGCACTGATAATTTCTCATTTAAATAGGACTAAAATAGGAATTTAAAATGAGAAATTATACCATTCTTATTTAAAATTTTATCCTATATAGCGTAGGAAAACCCTATAAATGAGTAATTTATTTACTAAAAGAAAAAAAATGCTTTTTTATAGATCACCACGCACACGCAAGTTACACAACTTGAATTAACATCAAAGAAAAAAAAAACAACTACATAAATAAATAAATAAATAACTATAATTGCATAAGTTTATAAAAAATGTTATGCAATAGCTTTACCGCGGCAGTCTCCGAGTGCCACACGTCTTTTTTTTATTATTTTATTTTAAAGCCACCACTTATAGAAAAATTTGTGGCTTTTATACAAAGAATAAAAATAATTATCAATAGAAGCAAATTATACTTGTTATAACAGCTCCTTATAGTTACCATATTGTTTAAATTTCGTGCGACAGAGATAATGCTCTACGAAGCCGAAATTAGCCGATTGTCTCTTTCCATAGGTCGATGTGCAATATTTATTGCCGGGCACTATATTTGATTTATGTGACGTATGTTTGACACTGTTTTATGGCTCTATCGTTGTTTTCAGACCGATGAGCTCATCAGCGTTGCAATTGGATCGAGCTTCTATAATGATTATTAATGACCAACAGACGCACGCAATCTATCATTAGGCTTAAATGAAAACGGCTGTAGATGGATTGCACTTGGTTATTTAGTTATTTTTGTTTGTTAAACGAATTTTATTTCTTTCAATTTACCACGTACACAGGGTTATTTTTAATAAGTTGACCACCTCTTGCAAGCAGTCTCTCTACATTAATCCCAACAACATTTGTTCTATAAATTACACAAAGAAACGAAATAAACGATATAAATTAAACAACACAAAGAAACGAAAAACAAAAAAATTTTTGCTCCCTCTTCTACTTATTACTCTGTATTTTGTAAGAAGTTCTTAAAAGGTCAACGTTCGAGCGCCATACCGACGCTCAGAGTTAATGCTAGTTCAGAGACAACAAATAAATTTTGTATCGGAAAATTTTAAAAAGTCGCAGAACAAATGTTGTTGGGATTGAGGTAGAGAGGCTGCCTGCAAGAGGTGGTCAACGAATTACAAATAACTCTGTATATAGATATTTTGTGCACTAATAAAAACATCAAAAAAAAAGTTAAATATAACATTTTGAAATTTAAAAGTTTTTTACATATAAATAATATGAATTTTAATAAAACTTTTGTATATGTATATATTTCAGTCATAATAAAATCTTAATAAACATATGATCTTTTATTTCTATTTTTTTAAAAATTCGTTAACATAGCATGCTTTCTAATCACTATCAACACTTTAATGTCAAATCTTACCGTCCGCAAAGAAAAATATTTTAGGCATATTTTATAGTCGCTAGATTTTTCGTATATCCAGGGTGAATTAAGTCTCATTAAAATACAAAAATAATACAACAGAAAAGGTAAGTGATAGTAAGCATAATGTGTTTTGCAGACTGAAAGCTAAGCTAACTTAGTTTAGCTTTCGGTCTGCAATTCGCATAAACGTAAGCGGATCTCCAGTTCGCGAGACAAAACAGCGTGAATTTATTGCGGCGTTTCGACTGATAGGCCATCTGCGATTGCGCACGTCGTGGATTCTCACGGCGATTATTGTAAGTTCTCATGCTTTAAGATATGTTATTAATGTATAGTAAGGGTTTGTTATGTGGTATATCTACTGTAGTACTGTGAATAAAGTATGAAAAAAAATTTAGGTACAGTAATTAATGTACCTACCTCATATTAATATATAGATAAATATAAAGCATTTACTTAATTTTACATAAAGTTTTAACATCTATTTAATTTTATACAAAATAACGAATATTAATAATATTCATTTTTTTTTGGTAAATTACATAATATCAGACCGTTTTGATTAACTAACAGTGTTGACAGTATTTGTTTTTTATTATTTAGTTCATATATTTTAAACCTAAATGTAAATATATTGTCATAACAACTGACAAAATAATTGTAAAATTTTAATGGACATTTTATATCTGTAATATTTAAAATTGTTTCGTAACTATAGCAAGAATTCAATGTTAAAGCAAAATTATTCAAATCTTCTTTCAAGAATAAACATAATTCAAGTAAATCAAAGTTCTGGTAAAAATAATAATAATAAATAGGGGGAGAGGTTCTTATGCAATAATTAGCTGTTGCCTGCAGCGGCATCGCCCGCGCTGTATAGGAAAAAAAGCCTTGTTATGAAGCCAAAAGCTTTTTACACTTACTCAGGTAAAGTACTTTATTAGGGATAGCTGTTGCCCGTGAATGCGTTCACGTAGACTGTAAAAAATATATTTATATGGCTTATGATCGAAGTCAAATCACGGACAAGAGCTAGTGATAATAAAAATCCCTTCATCATCCCTTCATTGTTATTAGTGATTGTAATTCATATTAAGTCTAAATGTTTATATTTATTAATATTCGTATATATGAAACCTACCTATCTACCTATCCATATGAAAAAGTCTTAAATCATGTTACTTAATACTTTTATAATTTATTACATTGTCGAAACTTTCACGCGGATCCTTATTATATTAAATATAATATATATATTTCTCGTCTTAAATATAACCTTTGTATATCATAGGGATAATGTACCTACCTGTTCTAAATGTAAAATATTTTATTAAATCGGTCTTGTATTTTCGGAGCCTATTCAATTCAAACAAACAATCAAATCTTGCCTCTTTATAATATTAGGATAGATTAATAGAAATACTTAAACAATTGAACATATTGTGTGTCTGTAGGTTCATTTAAAACAATTCAAAACCAGTAACATAACTTTAAAAATCAGAAAAAAAATTACAAATTTAAAAAGCTCCCGATACAAAAAGACCTCTGAAAAGAATTCGGTATTCGGTTACCGTTTTTATAATTGTAATTAGAAGCATTACATTTTTAAAGGTCCTAAAAATATATTAATACATATCTCAGCAACTAACATTTACATAGTAATACTCAATCCTAACAAGTAAATATCTTAACGGTGGTTGCATGACAAATAAGATGTTTACCGAAAAATAATGTCTTTCTATTTACGTCTTGTGGCCGCACGACTTTTCAGTTGCAAAAGAGACATCCATTCAAGAAATACCTTTCAAGAATTTAAGTTTGCTATAGAAATAAAACTGAATTGCAATATAATATAATATTTTTGAATAAAAGATACTTTTATTTGTATATAATAATCGCGGGGCCCAATAAGTGAACATTTTTATCTCTTATTGATTTATCAGTTCAGGTTGCAGTTAACTATATTGTATTGACCTAAACAAGATCAATGCGATATGGTAAGGGCGATTTGCGCGCCTTCATCATTCTTTATCTGGCATAGCCATGATGGATGAGTTCATCGCCTATATACTGGGTACGACCTTCACCACCATATAAGATATTATTATGGAAAATGTACTACAGTGATGACAATAAATTTGACGATATTTTTATACACTACTTAGTCGGCGACTTTGAATTGGCGTTTATTTTTGAGGCCTCTAAAAATGAACGTATTTACATTGGATTCCACAATTAATAAGGTAAACAAAAGATATTTAATATTGGTGAGGGTAGTTAAACAAATTAATACCTCACTAAGCTTAATCTTGGCTTTCTACAAAAATCTGCCTGAACAATTTTCTGTATAATCCAATACGGGCAGGGTTTGGAACCCGCGACCTCTGGGAAACCAGAACTTCTTTAGCGGCGTGCACTTTTTGTTATGGTTAAACATGTTAAAATCGCGAAAGGTCACGCATCTGATTGGAAATTGAAAATTGGCAAGATGGAGGGAGATTATATCTTGTGTCCCTAGTATATAAAGTGATTCAAATAATCTGTAAATCTGTAGATAGAATCATAAACATAACCACACACCAAATAATGTATAAGATGATCAACAACAATAAACACTTCATCTATTCCTGTTCCTATTGATGGCCCCTATTTGAGCTGGAAGATATAAGCATTGACCGTAATTTGCTTAGACGTATGTATCACGTTTGGTTTAATTCATCACATTGAACCAGACAGATCGGTCTCGATATCTTTATTTCTAACGCGTTTAACTCTACCAGTACTCTGTCTGATGGAATTCTATTTATACTTTTGTGATATTGAATGACTGTGTAGGCTTAAAGGTCGTAACTCTAAAAACACATAGCACCTATCATTGTTTTTTTGTAATTTGTAATTATTTATGCTGAGGTGATAACAAAAGATGGAGTCACGGTTAGGTTTTTGTATGTCGTGACCTAAGTCCCGTTTCGCTATCATTGAGTCTATTTAAAATGTATATAGCAACACGCAGCCAGTCGTCCTTTTGCCTATAGTGAATTAAAATTCCAATACAGGGATAAAATGGTAATATAAGATTACACGTGTTACTTTATTTCTAAGTGTGGAACGGTCAGGATCGCCGGCTAACCACAGTTTGCGCTAGCTGAATTGACTGCAACCGACTGACTTGCACTGACACAGGAAATTAATAGAAATTTCTATACCAGATACACATGAACCGATGGTTTGTTCTTCAATGCGACAAACCTATCTAGTTGCCTAATGTATGCATATGAAATTTCGGTCAGTTTATAGATATTAATTTCAAATTCTCTGGTGTACTTTATGTATCGGTTTTAATTATATATATTTTCTAATTAAGTAAATAATTCTAAAATAAATGCTTATAATTAAAACCTAAAAAAAAGCTTCCCCTTACAGCCGCGACAGCATGAATAACTGTCTTCAATATATGTTGAAACATAAGTCAACAGATTAATGTAAATAAAGTCCGGAGTCCATATTCTTTGACATAAGGTTTGATATTTATATATATTTTTTCCTGTATATCATTTTTAATACACCTTTAATTTTTATTATGTAGAGTTGTTCAAGTCAGATAATTTAGTAACACTGTCAGTAAAACGTATTATACAAATACAAAATGTGAGTGGATTATGTGAAGTAAGCGAAATTAATAAATCAGTATATAAATAAGAATAAAAACCTTGGTCCTCGTTATAAAGTGTTATAATTTCAACCTATTAATTAGCCAATACAGTCAGCTGTATAATTGACTATCCTGGTCTACGTTTCTGCTTAAAAAACTTTTCTTTCACATTTCAAAGAGAACTATCTATATCAGACTTAATAACGGTAGAGTTAAAAGCATTCGCAATTAAATTATGTATACCGGTCCCGACCCGCCCGATTTTGAGTCAAATTAAATCAAACGTTATACGTATGTCTTAGCAAATGACGGTCAATGTTTATGTTCCCAGCATCGGGTAAGCAGAAATAGGTAGTGTAATTGTTAATAGTGATTGACCGCCATTAACTTAAATAAACTCTCTACGCTGACAATATAATTTAAATAGAACTGTGCCTTTTTCTAGGTTAACTGACTGAGCAAACAAAGAAAAAATGCTTCGAAATAAGGTACCTTACACCTGTAAGGTAAATTGGTGTAATTGTTATGTATGGGTGTTTGCATTTCTTAAAACATACTCAAACAAAATATCCTTCGAAAAACTCCAAAAATCTCGCTTTCAAAAATCTTATCTGTCTAGCTTGCGGCTCGTTCAACTGCTTGTCTATCGGAGGAAATTAATTTAATATATATGAAATTAAATAAAACGGCATCAATTGACACATATTGATTCTAAGGAAAATAATAAGTAACATACTACTCAAAATAAGCAACATATGTATTTTTACTAATAAATGAAAATTCATATGTGATTCAAAGCTTAAATATTAGAGCGAGGTCAGTTTGTAAATAACTTATAACCAATATCGTAAATCAGTTCAACTTACATGTGTCAGTCTAGTGTGTCGTGTGTGACCTAGCTAGACTCAGACTGACAAGATGAATTACTACACCGAATCTTTTCGTACCATTCAATCTTGAAGGCTTAGACTTTCTTTTTTAAATGCTATCCCTAGTACTAATTTGATACTACAAGATCGGCAATTGACGATCACAATTCTTATCCCCCTTTTCACATTAGCTGAATATTGTTACTATTTTTTTTTTGTAATATAAGTTGTTAAAGTTGCACAGGTCATATAAAACATTGACCTCTTTTTACTTTATGTTGATACTGCTGCATTATGTTTCAAACCGCCCAAGACTTGAACAATTCTCCTTTGCCTTAGAGGGTTCTTAATTCAACTTATAATTGTTGTAATAATCTTTTTAGCAATTCTCTTCATTAAACAAAAATCAAATATTTAAACAACATACAAACTTTTAATTTATGTTTTTCTTGAGAAAGAGGAATATCTATCAACTTGTAATTAATGTATATGGATTTGCATATTTAATATGTATTTTTCTTTACAATATATAATAAAAACACTATCCCTGACACAACCACCTTTATAAGGTGATAAGACCGTTTTGAACCCTATATCCAGCGAAAGATTGCGGGGAACAAAAAATAATTAGAAGATATGGTATTTATTTTGTTACATAAAATAACATGAGTACATATTTAAAAAGTGTTTTTTTTTTAATAAGAAATATATGTTTTTTTCGAGATAACATCATAATTTAGTGAATAATAAGAGTTTCTATTAAATTGTTTTACTTGCTCATACAATTGTTTTGATAGATTTGTTGTTCGTGATCCCGTACACGGCTTAATAAAATACGAGTTTGTTTGAATATATCAACATGATTATATTATTTTAGATTGCAACGTCATGGCAATAAATAACAATATAGTAATAAATCTATTAGATTTAGTATTATTGAGGTATATTGTAGTATACGACATAGGATTTAGAAACGAAAAACCTAATTTTACGACGGTTATTACCAAAGAAAAAAATTTAATTAAAATTTTTAAAACCCCCGGTACAGAAAGACCTCTTAAAGGAATAAAAATAATATTATTATGTACTTATCGAAGTCGTTACGTCGGAGGACCGTTGTACATACGTTGACGATGGTGTCTTTTTTACGAGGTTATAAGGACTTAGACTATACGATTCGATAACGTAATTTCTTTATTTGCCTTGATAACTTACTTGCATTCGGTAGCTTAGTTGCAAATTTGCGGCCAAACGCGTGGACGGATTTGAGTGCGGTTTTTTTTAATTTAAAGCTATGCGTTGTTTGTTGCGTGATGTTTGGTCGAAATAGATTTAGTTGTCTCCAAGATATTGACGTTTTATTCGTGCGGGGGAGGGGTTTTTATGCAATAAGTAGCTGTTCCCAGCGGCTTTGCCCGCACTATATAGGAAAAAAAGCCGTGTTATGAAGGCCAAAAGGTTTTCACACTTACTTACTCAGGTAATTGCGTTAACAACAACAACGTTAACATAACTTTCGATTTAAAAAAAACCGCATTCAAATGCGTCCACGCGTTTCGTCGCTACATTGCCATAGACAGACAGACACACCGCTCTTTTTAGTCGTTGGTTAAAAATAACTTATTAATCTTTTGTGTCCTCTTATCTAACAAAAAATATTAATTATTTATTTGTGTGGCTTATTTAAAGCATCATTGTATATTATTCCGCCTTTAGTATTGTTTCATAAATATTTTTTTTATTTAATTATAATCAACACAGACATTGTTTTCTATTTATGAACATTTATCACTTACATTATCAGTACACACATAGCAAGCCCAGTCGATAACTTAAGAACATTCAGTATTCGACGTTATGCAGTACCGGGTGATTAATATTGCCTAATTCTAAACTGAAATTAGTAATTTTAATCCTTAGTCCTGAATTTATAAAGCTTATATTTGGATGCACATAATACAGATTAACATGAGACTTAATGTATGTAAAGGCTCTGCCATGCACTTGCTTTACCACAAGCCTGGATTTGTTATAACAACAACTTTAGTTATCGTAGTACAGATGTAGTGGATAATAAATTATTTCTACAGTTAGTTATGTTTTAATAAATATTGAACAATTATTACCATGAAATATTATGATTAGGGAGTATTTCTACTCATGCTAAAAATAAACAAGGTATCGTTACATTAAAGCACAAAATCAAACTTAATGTAATGAAGCCAATAATTGCATTGTTCATAGCATATATATCATGATGATTGACGCTTTTAAAGATAAATACAATATAAGACCTTTCCACTTAAAAGGCTTGCACGTCCGCAAAGACAAAAAAATAATCAGTAAGGAAACCTCAGCTAACAAAGTAATTACTTAAAAATATATTATAACTACTTTTACTTATATTGATATTTTTTTGATATTTGTTTACCATAGACAAAAATATTTTAAAAGGAAATAGGTCAAAGTTATTACTTCTAATAAGAATAACTCTATCCTTCTTTCTAGGGGAGGAAAAGACTGAATTTTGTTCAATAGATAATTGAAAATAGCTATTAAAGAGACTAGGGAACCTGTGGTAATGTGTAAAAAAAATAGGATAAAACGTATCAGACTAGTTGGTATTTAGTTTTTAAGTTTTACATAGGTCGATCAGTTCTGTTGATAAAAGTACTAATACCACCACCGTAGTGCCCGAACAGTGGACCCATGGTGGAGGTATTGGTACTTTGTTATCATACAAGACCAAGAGCCAACCAAACCAAACCAAAGGTTTTTGTTTATTAAGTTTTAATTGCGTTTGTTTAAGAGTGATTTTATTTATATTGTTATGTGCAAAACTTCTAGTTTATTTTAAATTATCATTATCTAGTAGTAAAACAGACTACGTAAATACATGTGGAGACTTTGAGATAATACATTATTTTATAACACTAATACATTTGTTAACTGAAATAAAAATCTCTTTCAGATACGTGCATTTTGATCTGGAATCGTCACTTTGAATTTTGCGTGTGTAATCGTATGCGAGAAGTGAGAAATTGAATCCGCCCACTTGGAGGCAATACTCTCACAAGAAATCGAATTGCTTCCATCTACAAAGTGAAAAAATATTTTTATCCATTATGTGGGTTTTCTTGAAACGTCTTTGTATTTTACCAATGTTAACCTCTCAATGATGTCTTTTTTCCTTGATTCTTTGAAGAACAAGTATTTTTGGTAATAAAATTGGTAATTTTGAAAGCCAATTCAAGCCTTATTCCCATATTTTACTAAAAACGTTTTCTTTTGCATACAAGGTTTTGGCTAATGCTCGCTAATAGCCGTGACAAAGAATTCCGAAAGGAAATTTTCGTAGCAATGTTTTGACGTGACAACGTCTTAAATTAGGTTGCGGCTCGGAGTCACTCATGAAAAAGTGTAACGTCCGCTCACGTCTGTTACGATGAGTCACCGAACGAGAGAGAGGCCCTTGCGAGAATGCCTTGCGTCTCTCTCCCACTCACACAAATTTGTGCATTTCTTATTTTCATTCAATTCCTTGTTCCTATTGTGCAATTTAATAATATTCGTATCTATAAATATTCTACCGAGAAAAAGACTTTGTCACGTTTTAATCTTCGCCCGTAAAACCGTCTTTACAGGCAACCATATTTTTTTTATTATCTATATCTAATCAGTACTATCACCATAGGTACTACAATACAATATTAAAGAAGAAAAGGAAAGTCATTATTTTGGAAACTATTCATTGATTTGTTTTAAATAAATTTACATAATTCTATCATTAATTAAGGTCTGTTGAATCGGAATTGTATGGATATAGTTTGTAGTAAGTTGCATATTATTATCAAAACAGGTTACAAAAGGAGATATGCAAAAGGTCTCCCTAAGTAAATTTTCTTTTTTGACTTCTTTATAAACCAATCAGAACAAGAATAGAAACTGAAATCATACTTGTTGGTTTTTAATTTGCCTTCACATTTACCTATTTGTCTAAATACTCGACTGTCCAATCCTCTATTTTATATTAATATTAAAAAAGGATTGACACATTTTCATTTACGACTTTTTTGAAACAAGATAATATAGGTATAAAATATTTTTTAAAATAAAACAAGATATAGGAATGGTGAAGTTAATATATTAGTAATATAATTATAGCAAGCGCAATTGTTCAGATTATATCAGACGGTTGGTAAAAGGCTGATAGTCGCTTCACTTTTCAAAAAAGCTCTGATTTTAATAATATGTGCTCTTTATTGTTCAAAGTATAAAATTAAACATTGGTCATTAATCTTCTATATTAGTTCGTTTTTTTTCATATAAATGATATTATTTTTGAACAAAAATAGACTAGAACTAATAATTAAATATACAAATATTAAAAAAATATATATTTTTATTCCAAAGACATAACCATATATTTATCAACATTGGCATTATGATCGAATAATTTATGAAGATATACAGTATTTCCTATTTTTGAACCAACATTTTTTATCCTGGGAGTATATTCTTTTTATATTAACTGAAGGTAATTTGATGAAACCATTCTGTGTCCAAACAATTTGGTTCCTAAGAGCAGGCCAACAAGAACCAATTCTTCTTCTATTTAGTGAGAAATTCAGCTAATATGAAAATACTTCCTTTAAAAAAATACTTTTTACGCTAGATGGTTGCTTTATTACTGTCGTGTTTTTTAAAGTTTGAAAACTCCTCACTGAATCTAAATATTGTTATATTATTGGACGGAGTAGCTATGATTTGAGATTCAAAATCTGACATCTTGCTAGTACCTAATTTAAAATTTACAGACCTTTGTACTTCAGAAATGACAGCCGTCATCCAGTCAATGATGACAAATCCGATAGCGTAATAAAAAGTATTAGATAATTTCTTAACGGTCTTAGGTATGAATGTTAATGTCATAAAACATATTGTATGTGCTGGAAAAACTTAAATTGTACTCTTAGTCTGCAATTATTTATTGTGGTTATAAAACACTAATCAGCTAATAATAAATTTGATTTTGACTCACAGCATTATTTGCTTATTGATTATTTTAATAAAACAGATGAACAAAAAACACTTATTTACGCCTACCCACCAAAAAAAATGTATGTGTGTGATGTATGTGTATGATAAATAAAAATAATTATAATAATTAATATACACGATAACTGTAAAAATAAATAATTGCAATTGATGCTATTATCATAAAGAGATCACTATTGATTATAATTATACATAGGTTAATACATTTATTCTCAAAAAAAGACCTAGGAATCTTAGATGAGAATACACATAAATGGTAATAATATATATGTACATATATATGTATATATATATATATATTCTATAAAAGAATATAGAAAACTAATATTGTGAAAATAGCAATGTTTAATGTAGAAAAGCGGAGTATGTACTCAGAATGAAAGTTTAACAAGACTTCTCAGTTTTGTGCATACAGAACTTTGTTGTTATCAATCGGGCATCAGCAAGTTTATGAGTAGCGAGCACTTACCTCGCTTTTCCGCTTGCATTGCATTATTGCCACTAAACGAGGATTCCTTTATGACTTTACTTATATATTCATAACTAACTGTCATTGTTTATTGTGAATAACTCTGAGCACAAAATAACATTGAAAATATCAAATATACTACTAAAAAAACTTATACATTTTTTTTAAACTTTTATTAACTATATTTGATTCATTTTAATGTTACTTATTTGATATGTAATGCTTGATATTTGTTATTAATATAGAAATGATTAATACTGAAACCTCAATTATTATTAAATCATATTAATTATTACATTAAATTCCGCTGCATCAATACCGAGGTTACAATTATTACGTTATGTGTCTAGTAATAGACTTAGCAAAGGTATTTCTAGCATAAGTGGAATAACATGTCGGATAAAAGCCATTCAATTAAAGACAAGACCAGACCAGACCAGACCTTTACCATTGGGTTTGTGTATTCTATGAAATTCAATTTCATTTGCTGGAAGAAATTGTATCTTGACTAATGCAGATTGCAACGCTTACTATCGGAATAATTGAAATTAAACAAAAAAATACTATTTATTTATTTGCTTATTCTTATAGTATTTCTTTTTATTATTGATTTATTATTATTATTATAACTAAGAATCGAATTGGTTGGATTGATCACTCTATATAATATTTGAACTTTGTAACCCTTCTTATTTATATATTTATAATTTATTGTATATTAATTTCAGAAAATGTATCTTTATTAAAAATATTCTTTATAAGAGAAACAACAATGAGTAACGAGAGTTAAATCAATTTATATAAAATTCGACCTGAAAGCATAAAATTTAACTAATAAAAAGTGCAATCCATACATCTCAAACCATATCATATGATACACAGTTAATATTTAATAAGATAAAATACTCTCTAAAAATAGTATTGTCAGTGGGACTAACATAAACTTGACTTCCTTTTTTAACCCTAGCTTCAAGGCATCAGCATTTACCCGGGGGAGGTTTCATTAACTTGTGATATTACGTTACAATGTGCTACTGCGATGTTTTGACCTAATTAATATATCTCCCAGGGATAAATCGGCCCAGCTAATTTTGATAAATTGCTAAAGATACAGTTTCAACAGGTTAAAATGATCTTGATTAATTTGCCATAATTAGTTATACCTATTTTGAATAACTAGCTATCTTAATTTAGTTTTGGTATTAATTTTCAGATTCTGATAGGCAAGGTACCTAATATTTATTTTAAAATGGATTTGTACACTTAGAAAAAGGGGTCAGCTTCTTGCCGACTTCATGGAAAAAGAGGGTCTCTTATATATGAACTGATTTCTCAAAAGCGGCTGTCCAAAAATGTAGCCCGGCGGATAGGCCTAAAGATAGACTATATCATAAAGATTAAAAAGCAAGTATTCGATGACGTATCTGTAATCAACACGTTTAAGCCTACAATTTTTAAGAGCATTATGGATTACATAATAATAATTGATATTCATCAATATGATGCAAGAACAGTATGATGCATACTATCTGATGAAGTCTGCACTTCGCCCTTAGCCTACTAGAATTTGAAATCCCAAGAGGTGCGCAATTTAGTTTCGGAATACACAGCGATGGAAGAGCGGAATAAGGGGGTTGTAGAGGTGCTTCAGAACATTGTGACCAGGTTTCATAAAACCTAACCCGAAATTAAACTCATAAGATCGTGCAGAGATTCTGACAAAAGGAGAAGCCATAAGTCGAAGTGTGGTATTCACGATCGGAAAGGAATTTAAAATAGAATATAAAATAATATAATATATATATAATAGAATAATATAATAGAATATGGAATATAAATTAAACCAAATAAAATAAATACTGTAAACGCTTTAAAAGTAATAAAACACGATATATATTATAATAGCTGTTGCCCGCGGCTCCGCCCGCGTTTAGGTCGCTTTTCCCATAATCTGTGGAAACTACAATTATCCAAACCTACAATTGACTTATAGTTAATTCTATAGTATCCTATTCCCGTGGCAATTTTATACATATAGGTATTACATTGCTACGATATCAAACTGAAAATAATAACATACATACACATCACAAACACAGACACACACAGTCAGGACATTATGCAGCTATACGTAATAAAACATATAATACGAAATAATTTTTACCAAATATTATGTTTTTGTATAAAGTTCAATTAAATAATTTCTTTGTAGCATTTTCAACTGCTATACTATATGCAAAAACATAATTTTAGCGAGTTTTAAAAAAAGTCAGCGCCATTTATTGAGATTTTATGTGACTAAATTTCAAATAGGCATATGCTCACATTTAATTTGTTATTTTATTAAAATTCAGATAAAATAAAATAGAAACTCTAGCTTTATCTAAATTAAATACCTTTATGCAAACCGCATTCTTCTCTGTTTAAAAGTTTTGAAACAGTGCTTGAAGTAATTTTTCAATTGACCATAACATCTTTTTCCCTTAACCGATGTTGACGGTACAAAGATTTGACAACAATATATATATTCCAACGGATTATATATAACCTGTGAAAACCGCGTTCAAATCCGTTCAATAGTTTTGACTTTATAACGTACCAGACAGACAGACAGACAGACAGAGAGACACAAATTCCAATAATTGTTTTTTCGTTTCTATTACTCGTTTTTAATCGCCCCCTATCAGTTTTTTGAAAAAATATTTAATGCACAGATACACGATTTTTACTGTCTTATTATATATTTGAGATAATATATTATAAAAAAATATATAAAAAAAGATATATAAAAATAAATAATATCGGTGAATGTTTCCACAGCCTTGTTGATCCCTCAGAGCATTTTTCAGACGACAGTATACGTCGTATATTTTGACTTCGTAAAAATATTATTTTGTATATTACAAAATGACATTTGCTAAATCAATTTTAGTATCTGGAGCGGCTAGGATAGCCGCATTGACTGCAAACAACTGGCGAGGCCTGACACCGGAAATTAACATAAATGTCTTTGACATGCATTCGAAGCTTATGGCTGCATTTCACCTGTGATGAGCCTGTTGGGTGTAGCAATGTATTAAACTTTGTGAAATCTTTAGTTTCTACTCTCACTCTCTCAAAAATAATTCAATAAACTAAAATTTTTTTACTACATATTAAAACTTGGGTTACTTGAGGTAAACATTTCTATACTACCCATAAATATAATTACAGTTTAAGATTTAATCTACATTAGAAGATTTCTTCCAAATTACCAGGTACAAGTTAGGAGTTACAAACCGACCCTTCGTTAGTCAGTACACGAGAATAGCAGTTAAACAATTATTCTTAAGAATGTATATGTAGTGCCAATTTAATATAACAAATCATTACCTCATATAACAATTAATAAGTCCATATCATAACATCACCACAGATTTCGATATTTTTTTGAAAAAAACATGAAAAATGAGGATAAAATAATACCAAGTTTCAAATTCAGTTTCATTCAGGGAATAGGAAACCGAAATAAACAGAAAAATATATAACTGTCATATATCAATAAAGATAATACACAATAAAGATAATAAACAAGTTAAACCCACACAGAAACACTAATTTCTTCTTTATGCATACAAATAATATGAAAATATAATTCCTTTATAAGGAGATAATTAATTTATTAATAGTAAAACAATTAGCTTAATAATTAATAATAAATTGATATAAAAACAATTAACTTAATATATTAATTAAAATTATCTTTGAAAATGAACCAGTGAACATTCAATTAATATTGATACATTGAAAAAAACAAAACAATAAAAAAAAGTAGATTGCTTTTATACCAATTACAGCTTATTTGAGAGTCGGAGAATAATTTGTAAGGAAATTTAGTATTTAGTTATAAGAATTTGTGAGTAAAATCAAGCTAGGAACATTAAAATACTTACATATTACGAAGTATCACAGACTTTATTTATTTAAAAGTATTAATAAGGCAGACTTTATAATTAGCTGTCAGGCGATGAGCTGCGAACTGCAGGTCTGATTCAGTCACCCATCTTTTTGAACCCGTTCTTAGATCATAAGGTCTCTCTTACAATTATCTTGACTGCTTTCAGTGGGTTTAAGAGGTTCTTTAATGTCAGTCAACAATTTCTAATGTCAAATACAATACATTTAAAAGATAGACAACGAATTAAAAAAAATAAATCCACCTGCGAAATATAACATCCGAAAAATGGCAGGCCTAATGAGACGAATTAGGAAACAATGCATTTTCACATTAATCTCATCCTTCTCCCTGGGTTCTACGTGCCGGATTATATATAAAGATATACGTCATACCAAATTACGTTTGATATTTGTATATTATTTTAAAATAAAACTATTTTTACGGATTGAATTTGCGTATAATGAATTAAATTTTAAATTAACATTTTAAATCTAACTCGACGTTTCGAATGCTTTGCAGCAATCGTGTTCACGGTAAGACGAGATGGAGGTGTCTATCAGTAAGTCAGTTAATTAGTCATCTACCTCCAACGGTTTCTAAGCTTCCGGCGTACAATTAAGGATTCACACAAAACGCCAGTTAAATCCGTTAGAATAGTTTTACTTCAATGTGTAGTACTCGAGAAAACCTTAGAAAACAGTTGTGGACTTCATTAATATAATTTAAAAGTAGACATACTGTTACACGTAACATATTATTTTATACTAAACATAAGTTAAATAGTACAACTTACAAATAAGAACAACTCTTAAATTAGAATTACTAAAATAAAAAATACAAAAGTTGAATGCTACTTGAATAGGTTTCTTAGTAAGTTGTGGTCGCCCGAAATAGCCGAACTTCGGGCGGCCTGTTGCAGGGCTCGCAGGGCCTTCCTGCGGTGTCACCGCAGACGCGGCTCGGACCCGGAGATGGAGGCCCAGCTGCGGGGTCAGTATCGTGAGGCGAAGTCGACCCTGCAGCTCGCGATTCGGAAGGCGAAGGACCTGGCTCGGAAGGAAATCCTGGCCGGTCTCGATAGGGACCCATGGGGGCGACCGTATCGCGTTGCGCGGAATAAAATCCGCGCCGCGACCGCCCCGGTCATGGAGTTCCTTCAGCCGGATTTCCTCGAGCGGCTGGTGGGGGAACTTTTCCCGGATTCCACCGGCCACTCTCCTCCTGTGATGGCTCCCCCCTCTCAAAGGGGGGGAGCTGGTTCTGTCCCAGTCACCACCGAGCTGGAGGTCGCGCTGAGTCGCCTGCGAGCCCGCAACACTGCGCCGCGGCCGGACGGTATTCCAGGGCGAGTGTTGGTCATCGCCCTAGAATACCTGGGAGGCAGGCTTCGGGAACTGTTTAACCTGTGTTTGCGCACTGGACAGTTCCCGAAAGCCTGGAAGGAGGGCTGGTTGTGCCTGTTGCGGAAGGACGGTCGTTCTGTCGATTCTCCTTCCGCATACAGGCCGATCGTGCTGCTGGACGAGATGGACAGGAGCTGGAGATGGCCGATCGTGCTGCTGGAGGAGCCGTAGTGCCTGGGCGGGAGAGGGGGGTGACCTCTCCCACCTATTATAGGCCTACGAGGTGAGGGTGTCCCTGAGTTGATCGGGGCCCCTCGCAGGGGGTTCCGCCGGGGCGTCACGGTGAGTGCGAAAGCGATCCCGTGGCGCTCCACTATGGCGACGAGGTCAACCGTTGGTTTTTTAGTGGGTAGCCTTAAAAATGGCAGCGTCCTCTATGCTGCCGGGTAGTCCCACATAACCCCTCGGCCATCACCTTCCTGGCCGCTGGGATGATGCGTAACGCATTTTTCCAACGACAAAAAAAAAAAAAAAAAAAAAAAAGGTCGGGGTCTCTCAGACGCTCAGTTCAGCTTCAGGGCGGGTCGTTCAACGGTCGACGCCCTGAGAGCTCTGAGAGACCTGACCGAAGAGGCTGTTTCCGAGGGGGATGTCGTCCTGGCGGTTTCGCTGGACGTCGCCAACGCCTTCAACAGCCTGCCGTTCGAGACTTTGGTTGAGGCACTCCGGTTCCATGGAGTGCCTCCCTATCTCCGCAGGCTGTTGAGGGCGTACCTGTAGGATAGAGAGGTCCTGTGGGAGTGTGGCGACCGGCGGGTCTGCCAACGTGGCGTGAGCCGAGGGGTTCCACAAGGGTCCGTGTTGGGACCGGTCTTGTGGAACCTGGGCTACGACTGGCTGCTTCGCTGTCCGCTCCTGCCCCGGACGAGGGTGCTGTGCTACGCAGATGATACCCTCGTCACGGCGCGCGGAGGGAGCTTTGCGGAGGCAGCCCGTCTTGCCACGGTCGGCGCTACGTTGGTAGCGGACCGCATAGGGCTGTTGGGACTGGAGGTCTCTGTTTCCAAGACGGAGGCCATCCTGTTCCACGGCCCTCGCCGGGGTCCCCCTCGTCGGGCGTACATCTCCGTCCAGGGTGCGCGGGTGGCGGTGAAGGCCCAGGAAGGTGGAAGGAACTTCGGGGCTCCCTTCTCTCTGCTGGCCCCGAAGTTACTCTCCACTGCAGTGGCCTTGAGTAGGCTTCTACCCAACGCCGGAGGGCCGCAGGCTCCTTGCCGCCGGTTATACGCCGGAGTGGTGAGGAGCATGGCCCTGTACGGTGCTCCCATATGATCGGGAGTCCTCACCGCGGATTCCAGGTCCCTTTTGCGTCGCACGCAAAGGGTCCTAGCGGTGAGGGTGATCAGGGGGTACCGTACGGTGTCATAGACAACGGCCACACTCCTGGCGAGCGATCCGCCCTGGGAGCTACAGGCGCGGGTCCTCGCTGGAGTGTATTGGCCCCGGGTAGAAGCCCGGGTCGGGCGGGTTAGGCTCGAGGCAGATCGGATCAGGGCTCTAGCTCACCGAGCCCTGATCCGACAGTGGAGTAGGGACTTAGAGTCCCCGTCGGCCGGTCTTGCGACGGTGGGGGCTATATCCCGTCATCTCGATAGTTGGATCGGCCGGCGGCACGGGACTCTAACGTTCCGTCTTGTGCAGGTGCTCACGGGGCATGGGTGCTTCGGTGAGTACCTGTACAAGATCGCACGCAGAGAGGCGGCCCCCTCCTGCCACCACTGTGACGAGCCCGTGGACACGGCTCGTCACACCTTGGCGGAGTGCGCAGTCTGGGACCGTCAGCGTACTGAGCTGACGGCCGTGGTTGGCAGCGACCTCTCGTTGCCGAGCGTTGTTTCCGCGATGCTCAACGACGAGAGGTCCTGGGTCGCTATGGCCTCCTTCTGCGAGCAAGTCATTGCCGCGAAGGAGGCCGCGGAGCGGGACAGAGAGGCAGCCTTCTCTGAACCGCTCCGTAAGGGTAGGCTGGGTCGAAGGAGGCGGGATTACGCCCGCAGCCTCCTTCCCCAGCTGTAGTGCCTGGACGGGAGAGGGGGGTGACTTCTCCCGCCCGTTATAGGCCTACGAGGTGAGGGTGTCCCTAAGTTGATCGGGGCCCCTCGCAGGGGGTTCTGCCGGGGCGTCACGGTGAGTGCGAAAGCGATCCCGTGGCGCCCCACTAAGGCGATGAGGTCAACCGTTGGTTTTTTAGTGGGTAGCCTTAAAAATGGCAGCGTCTTCTATGCTGCCGGGTAGTCCCACACACCCCCTCGGTCATCACCTTCCTGGCCGCAGGGATGATGCGTAACGCATTTTTCCAACGCTAAAAAAAAAAAAAAAGGTTTCTTAGTAAGTTGAAAAATAATATTACCTTCACCTTACCAAGATTCTTTAGTGTTTAATTACATAAAAGTAATATTTCTTTCAATATATCTGTTAGTCCAATAGTAATTTAAGATTAAATCCGACATTATCAGATATATTAAGAATTTTAAAATAATTTTGTGAACTTTAATATGATACACAAAAGAATAACTTAATCAATAAATGTTTTGAAAGACTTTTATCGTGTAGTGGTTCGTTCGCTTCGTTAACTATTGCTAATGCCGTCGCCAGTCGCTAGATATTACTGAAGCCATTACCTTATCTAAAGTCCTTCTCGGATTTACTCAGTTTTCTGTAGCCGCAGTTTATCGAAAACCGCTCGATAAACTTGTCGACAGAAATGGTTTTAGTGCCAATTTGAGGGAACGAGACCAAACATATATTCTTTTATAAATTGAGGGCATCGAAAGTAATGATTTCTAATTCAAGTATTTCGAAATTATTGATTGAGTTAATATTTAAAAATCTAAACTAATTGTATCAGAATATTTAAAAACAAGAATTATTTTTTATTTTTTCATTATAAGAAACCTATATTAATTTATAATACGTTTAGATAGATGAAACGGCTAGAAAAAGAAAGATACAACGTCGCTGATTCGGACTCCTGGCCGTATTGATTTTTTATCTTATACTTTTATTTTTCCTAGGATATTTATTTACGAAACGTTATGATGTGTAAATTTTATCTAAATACTGGATATCAATTTAAAATTTGGACATAATTGTCTACCGGATTCGAAATCATAGCGGATGGTGTAAAGAGATTTAGCCATCGCAGTTTGAACTGATGCACACAAACAATGAGTTATGTTTTGCCATATTGCGTTCGCTTCAATTGTTTTTCAAACTAAATTATGAATTTGAATCTGATTTCTAAACGTAGCCATAGTTTCCAGAACCAAGCAAATTTCAAAATAAAAAGTAATTAAGTAAACCTTATTGTATATTTCTTATAATAGGGTTACTAACAGATAAAATGTATAGGCTGGTTTATTATAATGTTAACTTTCTGATTGACATTATTAAAAAAATAAAAGAAAAAATTGAAAAACTAAAAAAAGGTGTCTAAAAATAATAAAAATAATATTATTATGTACTTATTGAAGTCGTTGCGTTTTGTTTTGATTGTTTGTATGTTTGAATTGAATAGGCTAGAAAAAAAAATTTACCTTTAGAATCCTACATTATGCTTCTGATGAACATAGGTTATATTTATTACGAGAAAAAATAAGAACCCGCGCGAAAATTTCGACTATGTAATAAGTTATAAATGTATTAAGTAACGATTCAAGACTCTTTCTTATAGGATATAAATATAATATATATAAACATAAACATTGAGATTTAAAATGATTTACAATCACTAATAACACTATGATGAAAGGATAATCACTAGCTGTTGCCCGTGATTCTTTATGACTACGATCATAAGCCATATAAATATATATTTACAGTCCACGTGGAAGGAGTCAACGGCAACAGCTATCCTTAATAAAGTACTTTACTTGAGTAAGTAAGTGCAAAAACCTTTTGGCCTTCATAACAGGGCTTTTATTCCTATTTAGCACGGGCAAAGCCGCTGCGAACAGCTAATTATTGCACAAGAACCTTTCACCCGCACTAATAAAACGTCAATATCTTAGAGACGACTATTTCTAGTTTGACCAAACATAGCTAAGAACCATCTCGACGAACATAACTTTCGATTAAAAAAAACCGCATTTAAATCCGTCCACGCGTTTAACCGCTACATTGCCACAGACACAAAGATACGCAGATATATAGTTACACAGATACACGGATACACAGAGCGACAGGTCAAACTTATAACACCCCTCTTTTTAGTCGGGGGATATAAATTCAATAATAACAAAAAAATAGAAGTAAATCAATAATTACAGACATACTATTTTATAACCGGCTTGAATTATAATATAAACTGACCACAATCAAAAACATTATTGTTCAAAATATTTTGATAACTAAAATGCTATTCCTACACAATTAGTTCAGTTAGATAAAATTTACATATTTGAATTAAATTACATATTATTTATTCGGTAATTTTTGTTTTAAACATATGTGAAAAAATAAAAATAATGGAGATTTGAAAATAAGTTTAAATAAAACTAGCTCCAAAATGCGCCTCCCTTTCATAAGAAATATTAATATTGTTTTATAAGTAGAAATAAAGTAGAATAAAAATACGATGAGGATAATAATAATAATAATAATAATATCAGGACAAATTACACACATTGATCTAACCCCTAAGTAAGCAAATTATTTGCTTGTGTTAAGGGTGTTAGACAACGATACAAATACGTAGAAATACACATATAAATACTGAAAATATATTTAATAAACGACCAAATCCAGAAACAGACATCTATGCTCATCACATAAATGCCTGTCTCCGCCGGGGATCGAACTCGAGCCCCATTGCGCCGTGACACGTTAGGCGTCTGCGCTAACCACTCGACCAACGGGGCGGTCAAAAATGAATGTTGCTTATACAGAGATTAGAAGGTGAGGGAAGAATCAGTGAAGCAAATCGTCTCTTGGCCTCGGTCTTGATCCTAACTAAACAAACACTCTACGCCGGACCCGTTTGTGTAGGTTAACTGAAACTGGTAAATATTATTGGTTATAGTTTCTGAACTGGAGAACATCGCAGTATTATTTTTGCTTTTGATTAATTAATTAGATAACCAGTGAATGAGTAATTAACTCACCCATAGATACCCCCACCCATTTGGAAAATAAAGTCAGTCATAAAACATTATGGGACATGCCAGAAAAAAATATGAAGAAATTTGAAAGAATTTGAGAAAGCTATTCGCGGTGGCTCACTTATCTTAGCTCGTAACGATGTAGTGTTAAAGTCTCGATCAGATATAGTGGCGCTCTCTGTCGAGCGAATTATTGAACTATCCTGCATTGAGCTCAATGAACATATTATTTTGTGCGTGTACCGACCCCCCTCTAGTGAATTTGATGAATTTGAAAACAAAATGGAGGATATTTTAACTAAGCTTTGTCATAAAAACAAGTCCGTGATTGTTTGCGGTGATTTCAATGTAGATATATTACAAGAAAATTCGTCTAGTGTACGTTTATTAAATTTGTTTAAATCTTTTAACTTACTGAACGTCTTTTTTGAACCTACTCGTATTACTAGTATTTCCGCGACTTGTATTGATAATGTGTTCTGTCGCTGTAACATTTATGAAGAAACAGTAATGACAAATTTAAGTTCAGACCACTGTGGTCTAAAATTTTCTCTATTAATTAATCACGAAAGTGAAAAACCCCAAAAGTTTACTTGTAGACCAATTACAAAAAACCGGGTCCTAACATTTAAGAATAATGTTCAGCAAAAAGTGGGTAAAGTAAACATGAGCGATGATAATCCAAATAATTTATATAATAACATTTTCGGTTTTTTGTTACAAGAATTTAATAATGTTTTTAAGCCAAAAACTATGACTAAATATCTAAAACTTAAATTTAGTGATTGGGCTACCGTGGGAATATATAAAAGTAGAGATAAGTTATATGATTTTTATAGTGAGAGGCAATGGAATCAAGATCCGGTATTCTTGAATAAAGTTAGGATTTTTTCTAAAATATTTAAGACCGTTTGCATACAAGCTAAGTCGATTTACATAAGAAATAAAATCTTAAACTCAGAAAATAAAATAAAGGCAACTTGGGATGTTTTATCTAGTGTTTCTGGGAAAAATAGGGCTGCTAATGGACCTATTAAGTTAAAAATTGATAATATTGAAATAAATTCAAATTCAACTGTGGCGGCTATTTTTGAGACTTTTTTTAACGAAATTCCTTTAACAGTCACGGGTAATTTAAATTCTTCACCATGTGATGCAATCGTCGAATTGACGAATAACGTAAGAGTCAGTAATAAATGTTTTGTTTTTAAACCTGTTACATCATATGAAATTGTTAAAACTTTTAGAAATCTAAATATGAAAAAAACCGGTGATCTTTGGGGTATGTCAGTAAAATTACTAATAAGTATTATAAATGATATTGCTCCACAATTATCCTTAATTTTTAACAAATGTATTGAAACCGGTACTTTCCCAGACTTAATGAAAAATAGTAAAGTAGTTCCTTTGTTCAAAAGTGGCGATAAACTAATACCCGGAAATTATAGACCTATCTCTATTTTACCCACTTTAAGTAAAATTTTCGAAAAAATTATACTAAACCAAATGTCAGAATTTGTTTATAGCAATGAAATCATGCATAGTGAACAATATGGTTTCACCAAATGGTTTCACCAAAGGCAAATCAACAACTGATGCGGGTGCCGCGCTTCTTAAGCACATTTACGACGCATGGGAAAAGTCACAGAATGCAATCGGAGTGTTTTGTGATTTATCTAAAGCCTTTGATTGCGTGGACCATCAAACATTACTTTGCAAACTTAATCACTATGGTGTGCGTAGTGCTGCGCTTGATCTTATTGCCTCTTACTTGAATCAAAGAGTTCAGACGGTTGATGTAAATAATTGTAAATCGGTTGGATCTCACCTAAAAATGGGTGTTCCACAAGGATCTATTCTAGGCCCTTTCTTATTTTTACTCTATATTAATGATTTGCCCTTTTACGTAAAAGGACTATGTGACATTGTACTTTTTGCTGATGATACCTCACTTATTTTTAAAGTTGATCGTAATAAACCTAATTTTGACAAAGTTATCTGTGCTCTGTCACGTGTTCTTCATTGGTTTGAAATTAATAATTTGGTATTAAATACTAAGAAAACTAAATGCATGGAATTTACACTTCCTAATGTAAAAAGTCGGGATTGTAGTTTATTCCTTAACAATGAAGTGTTAGAACTGACTGACTCGACAACTTTCTTAGGTATAACTTTAGATAAAAAGCTCCAGTGGAACCCCCATCTCTCGACACTCGCAAGCAAACTTAGCTCAGCCGTCTTTGCAATTAAAAAAGTAAGACAATTAACAGACGCTAATACGGCTCGACTCGTTTATTTTAGTTATTTTCACAGTATATTGTCTTACGGTATCTTACTATGGGGCAGCGCTGCCGAAATTAATTCTATATTCATTTTACAAAAACGAGCTATACGGGCTATTTGTAACTTAAAAGCTAGAGACTCCCTAAGAGAAGTTTTTAAAGAAATCGGTATTCTTACGGTCGCTTCTCAATACATTTTTAATAACTTACTATATATACGCCAAAATTTAAATGACTATAAAAAAAACAGCGACAGACATACTATCAATACAAGAAATAAAAATAGGCTTGTAACGCCTAAATTTAGACTTCAAAAAGTTAAGAAATCCTTCATGGGCTTGAGTATACGCATATATAATAAGGTTCCACAAGATATCTTAGATCTTCCTTTTCTTGATTTCAAATCTAAAATTAAAGGTATATTATTAAATAAATCTTACTATAACATTCAAGAGTTTTTGGTTGATCGAAATGTGTGGAACTTGGGTCATTGTATCATAAATCTTGGGTCATAAATCTGTATTGCGAATAGCTAGTAATCTCCGCAATTTGTTTTTTGTTGTAAATTAATTTTGCTTTATCGACCTTCTGCATCACACCGATTCCTTAGAAGTCACTACTTGCGGTAGCATCGGGAGTCGGGTTGCCTCCCTCCCTCAAATATGTGCGAAGGGGGTGATGGCTGGCTCTTGTGTTATGCTCGTGAACGGGTGCTGCTTGCGGTGACTGGTTGTGTGGCAGGCCGAAGATTTATATATATTTACTGTTATTATTATTTAATTTTCGTTGCCTGAAATCATTGGGCTTCTTTTCCGATTGATTGCGACGGTTCTAGTTGTTCCAAAATTGCATTTAAGTTTATGAAATAAATAAAATTGACTCATTTGCAGGGTTGATGTTATAATTTATAAGTCAAACATTGTTAAATTTTATTTAAAAAGAGCAACTGTTGAGTTTCTGGCCAGCTCTTCTCAGCAGAACAGCATTCCGAGCTGGTGGTAGCTTACTCACAGACTGACTATACTGACCAATTTAATGTAATTGACGATTCAAAAGTGCGTGTAAATGCCTACTTGAATAAAGATATTTTGAATTTGAATTTGAATTTGAAGGTGTGCAAACAGACCATGCCATATAGCATAGAGCTTAAGGATAACTTATCAAGGTTGGTACAATCATTATCGCTAACAAGCTGTAACTTGAACTGATAAACCAATAAAAGATTTGATGCTTATTTATTAGGCCCCACGTTAGTCAAATCCTCGTTATTAAATTATATTAAATATTTAAATATTGTAATTACTTTGAATTACAATATTTAAATATTTCATATAAATTAGCGTGAATAAAGAATAGTTTTTAATATTAATAAGAAATTTGAGGAATCTATTTTAAATACGTCTAATATTTTAGATATTAATCCTACCCGATACAGACATTGTAACTATTGTTGCCTAACTGTGACTGAGAATAGAATGTTCTTAATGGTTACGCGTCGTGTGTCAAGATAAAGCAAGCTACACACTCGTATTTGACTAGCAATCGTGGTTATCGGAGATTGAGGTGAATTGGAACTTTCAAGTAAGCCACAGCGTAAGGACGATCACATACACGAGAATAGCTAAAGCCACAAATATCAAATGTCAAATTTTGTCAGATGTCAAATGGGATCAAAAATAAGTTTTTAATGTAGCTGTATAAGCATATTAAAATATATATTTTGTCTAGGTTTAAAACTAATAATAAATTTCGTTTGCGGTGTCCTTTCATCAAACTATATATTAATATACTGCAAAGTTAATGTATTGTGTGGAACAAGAGTAAAGATTAGATTTGAAAATAAAACTTAATGTTATAAAAAAATCTGCATTGATCACATTTTTTCCTCATCAAGTCCGATTTCTGCTGCAGTTGTTGCTAGCCGTGGTATAATTTTATCTTGTGTAGCCGATATTTTATCAGATTACCATTCAGTTTCATTCCAAAATTTAAGTCAATAATTATCTTATTATTGGGAAAGTAACAAAAAAAATCTGAAAACAAAATGATATTACCTTATAAAATTATAATTTTCAAAAATTAAACTCTTTTTTAGCGGATAAACTCATATAGTTATTTACATTTTAAACTTTTGCTATACGCGCAATTACTCCGTTAAAAAAAATATTTCAATGTGTAGTATTCGTGAAAATCTAAGAAAATTCTTTTATGAATTTTACTTACGAATCATGACAGGGCCTCATTCATTAGAAAATAAAGTAAAAAAAACACAATCATAATGGAATACTATTATTATATCTCGTAACTTAATGTTATAAATTGAGTCTTAGAATGTTATAGTTATTACATACAAATATTAGATAATATTATCAATTTTAGATTGTACCAATTATCAGTGACATTGGTGGTGAGGTGATTAAAAATATCTATTTATATAGTTATTGTATGTATATAGTTTATTTACGAAGCTTTCTTAACTTTTTGGTAGAAAGCATACAACTAAGTAGCTTATGAGCTAGGACATTTAACAAAACTGTTTGCATCATTTACGTACATTTGTACATTTTATTCATTCAATTATATATTTTTAATGATTCTAACAATAAAAATACAGTACATTTATGTTAAATCGATAATTTTAAATAAAGACTCATTGATCGTTTATATATAAAAAACATAGAATAATTACTAAATGGTATTTATTTCTTGGTAAACATATAGGTTTCATAGTAGTTAGCTAATCAAATGTTTTGGAGATGTTAAAGTATTTTCCTTTTGGTACAAATTTGTACTCTTGACGATAGATTTTGTATTTTTTTACCATACAAACATTGCCATACTGACAAACATATTACCAGTCTCCTTTGTTACTGACTATCATCATATCTTCGACTATTTAGGATCAAAAATATATTATTAAAATTATTTAAGTATTGTAAGGAAACAACTTTTACAAAAAGTTTTATCATGTATATATAATACGTTTATTCAAAAAAACATACCGGCCGAATTGAAAACCTCCTAATTTTTTAAGTCGGCTAAAAATAAATAGATTTTAAAAATATGTTAAGAACTTGTTTAATACTTATTAAATGCAACACAAATAGAACTGCTGAAAATAACTTCAAATGCAAGCTTGATTAAAATATATATAATATGTTTGTTACATTGAAACACACAATAGGCTCATCACTGTCGGAGTGTAGCGAGCTGTTTCGAGTTCATGTGATAGGAGTTTATATTAATTTCCTGTGTCAGTCCGAGCCAGTTAGTGGCAGTCAATGCGGCTAGCGCAAACTGTGGTTAGCAGGATATTCTGACCATTCTAGATACTGAAGTCGGCGGACAAGTATAAACTTTCACTTTTATTTTACCTCTGCTTTATAATATTTATTTACAAAGAGTTTTGATAGAAAACTTCGAGATAAGAATAATTTTAATAAGTTTTCATACGTCAAGAAATATTAGAAATGATCTTTTTTATAATTAATTTGTACACCACAGACATGTTTTTTTCAAAACCAAACCTTGACACAATATACTTTTATATGGTGTAATAAGTTATAAATAAATATAACTATTTATAAAAAAATAAAACATTTAACAGGTAAACCAGTTTGAAAGCAAATAAATTTAGGGGATAACAGAAAATATTTTTTTTCAATTCATTAATGTATGAAGTATGAACTAAATACTCTCATTATATTTATATTAAATATAATATAAATATAATGCTATGTGACATTATATTCATATATAATAATTTTATGAATAGAACATATAAATCAGAAAAAGTTGGTTAAACATCATCTAAGTTGGTTTACACAATAAGTATACTATATTTATGAACATATCATTCGAGAGTTGAACATTTTATTAATAAGATAGAGTTTTTTTGGATGAGTATTCGTGAAGAAGTATGCATGTACATTAGATTGTATTAATTTATTTAATAAAATCTAATGTAAAGTAAAAGTAACTCGACACTTGCTCACGACCCTTCGTATATAATATAATATGGCAAAAGAATTTTTCACCAGTATCAATAACAATACCACCAGTAACCTTCTTGGTAACGTCTGCTTTTATTTCCACCAATTATAGCTAAGAATCATCTCGACGGACATTTTTGTTTAAAAAACCGCAATCAACTCTGTTCTTTCGTTTTTCTGCTACGATGCCACAGACAAACAAACTTATATAAAGATCCACAAACACACACGTTAAACTTATAACATCTCTCTTTTTGGGTTGGGGGTTAGTAAAAAAAAGGAAAAATAAATCATGCTTGTTGTATGGGAGTCCCCTTAAATAATAATTTTATTTCAGTTTAATTATTTATTTTTGAAGAGAATATATATCTAAATAGCTTGTAAATACTTCAAGAGTGTACCTGTTGCCATTTTTTTCATTTTTTTTTTTCGTTTTTCTTTTTTCATTTTTTAATATCAAGCATCGAAAAATTGTTATTATAGCAGCAACAGATGTTTGTCATCGGAGAAAATGTAAACTTTTTAGATATTACGGCTTATGAGAGCATGTTCTCTGTCCGTCTGTCTATCGGTCTGGAGACAGATGGACAGAGAGACGGACAGACGGGCAGCGAAGCATTATTAATAGGTTTCTGTTTTTACCCTTTGGTTTGGGAACCTGAGAACCAATGGTTTTAGCTATTAATATTATGGTCCTGCACATATTCTGTTTTGTGATATCAAATTAAACTAAGATACAAATTCACTTTATGCCACTGTATTTTAAAAGTTTAATAAAACATTTTTATAATTAACTCAAGTATTTTTACCAACCTTTTAAATGATATCTTGTCATCACGAGAACTCGTATTGATTTTTTACAATATGTATCCGCTCCTTGTGTCTGTAATAATATTTTTTATTAATTTCCTACAACTTGAAACCCTCAAAACCTAAACCTGCGGTGTTGCTCAAACGGCTATTTCAAATTGTAACATTGACAGTCGTCTCCTTTAGGATGTTTTTGTTATTAATTGGTAACATATTTTGCATTTCTTGGATATAAAATCCATTGTTGTTTTCTTCAAGACATTAAAAATGGTTACTTACTTAGATTAGATCTAATACGAAATAACATGAAAAAAACTTTAAAATGTTGACATAACTGCTATGAAGGTAACTGGTATCAATGCAAAAGGTTAAACAGATCTAATCAGATGACGAGAACTGAAAGAAATGAATGATAGGGAGATTCTTCTAAATTTATATAAATATAGAATGAAAAATAAACCGTAAGCGATACGGTAGCTCAGTTGGTGGAGCGAGGGAACCGTTTCCCAGTAGTCGCAGGTTCGAATCCCGGCCAGTATCGGTTTATTTTTCGTTCTATATTTATATAAATTTAAATAAGCTTAATATGACTATAGTCATGTTAAGCTTATTTTATAGATATACAGTTAAGCATATTTAAAGATATGTTCAAACATTAGCTCTCTTCTAGTAGAAACTTTTATTCATATTATTAATACTTTGCTCTGACTGAATGAGTTATGCCTTATGTTTTAATTACCGTAGCTATCAAAAGTTCTGGAGGCGATATTACATAAACAACCTTTTCACTTTATTAAAGTAACAATCGTTTCTCAAAATTTTATTTCGTGTTTTATGCGATGGAGGCCAGATGAATGACTATTAATCCTTATAGAATTCGACTATCGTGATCATCTGAAATGACTTCTTATTAGTCAGCAAAGATTTTTAATATATTTATGTCAATTGTTTTCTATCCATAACGATCCACTTTATCCCCTGTTTTCGCAATGTAAATGCAAATCATTAGGAAAACCTCGTGACCTACATCTTCACTTCTTATCTAATCTTGAATTTTTATTTCCATCATACCAGTTTGGTTTCCGCGTAAGTTCTTTCACAGTCTAAACTAAACTCTATAACTTGCCATAATAAATTAGACGTTTTCAGAGCACTATGATTTTTATAGAAATACATCAATATATATCTTTGGGAGAGTATGAAGGATTAACATTATAATTATAATATTTAATAATTTACATATATATGTAAATTATATGTTCTTGTGTTTTTAATAAATATTAATTATAAAATATAATATATATCTTAGTTATGTATGCTATGTATTTCAGTATATATTCATAGCATGTATGATTTTATATAAATACAATGTTTATAAAGTAAATTGTAAAGTAAAAAAAATTAATTGCCTAGTTTTACCGTTTTATTGTTATTTCTCACTAACATAGTTGTTTAGGTTTGACTGGTAATGTTTGAATTAAATCTATCTATCAATTTGATTTTGGATAGTTTTTATTATATAAATGAAATAATTTATAAAAACTAGTAAAGTTTTTGTATTAGGAAGATGGTCAATCCAATAAACTTCTATCAATTTGAAAAAACAAAATATTTCCTTTCGCAATAAGTACCTATTACTACCATGCCTCATCTACTGTGTTCAAAACAAATTCACGAAAAATCAATGGGTATATAAAGTAATAACGAATTTCTAGCGTAGTAACGACAATGGAACCAAAATCAAAAGAGATATGCTTTCATAAATTTTGCTAAATGCCTGTGAAATTATATGTGAATTCTATACAAATCTAAATCTATTTTTTAGATATTATTCTTAAAATTTATTTAATTTATATAGTCTGCCATATTGTTTATATTATTTTCTCATAATTAACTTATTTTATATACTTGAAATCATTGCATGTAAGCAACATTAATTCAGTTCGTATAAGTATTCAAGATTTTACAGGTACAAGCGGACAACCTCAAATATTCTATTAAGGTAAATGTATTACTTACAGCTATATTAAAACTTGTAATTTGTAGTTCTGTATACGGTTGATAAGATGATAAGTTTATTTGATAATATCATAATTAATTAATTTGATTATATCACTAAATAATTTCAATAAATTGATAATTGATTAGACTTTCTATTTTAATAGTTTATTATTTTTAATGATTGATAAATATTAATAAAAAAAATAAAAACAAAAAAAACAACGAGGATTGTAAATATTATTTAGTCATTCCAATTATTACTGATTTGAATATATATCTTTTTTAATTTAAGGAGAATTTTAATATCTAATGCAATTTGTCACGTACATTAAGTAAATTGATAACATTAGAACATGAATAGTGTTTCACATTACCTAAAATTTTGGACAGGATTTCAAATCAACAAAAGTAATTTGAATCCTTAATGCGACCAAATAAAGTTTATTTTCGGCTGCATTTAATTAAGATTAACATGTGATAATGTATCTGGGACCTCTAGTATGCACTTGCTTCACCACAGGCCTGAATTTACGATAGCCACAACTACAGTTATTATGCAACAGATTTTGTGAGTAATAAATTATTAAAAAAAAACACTAATATTTAACAAAATATTACACAATTGCTAAAATAAAATCATAATATTAATAATGGAGTTTCAATTTTCTATTATCCATAGTAAAAGTTTTTCTTTTAAATATTATATAACTATGTAAAGACGAGCTTTATTAGGTTTTGAATTACCAAAATCATTGCTAAAAAGATAAACGTTTCTTACTGTTGGATATTTATTATTTATATTTACATCATCTTTTGTTTTAATTTTAATTTCCGTTGTGCCTGGACATAATATGAAAAAAATACAATGTCTAATGTTATCTGAAATTAATCGGTCTGTACACTAATTACTAACAATACAATAATAGTAGGTTCTTATAACACGAGTTTTATAGTATCACACGAGTGTTATAAGACCAAGTTATGTACAGTGTCATACACTACTTTATCTACTGTCATACTATAATACGTAAAACAATATTGCAAATAAAACGCTGAATATAACAACAGATTTTTTAAATGTCAAATGTTGGTGCCAAGGCGCAAAACGTCGAGTGCGCATGCGTGTTGCGTCGCTGCAGATTCGTTCATTGAAACCTTTTTTTTTTAAGTAAAGGTTCAACCACCTTGTTCCAGCTGAAGGTTGTATATATGTGTATCGTTATGATTAAAAAGTTATATTATGATACAGTCCATACAAGCCCTGTATCGTAATATTTTTTTTATTTTTTATTTTTGGCCTGAACGTAATGTTTGTCATAAGAATTTTGTTTTCAGTTTTATAATATTTGTATTATAGTATTATAGTTTTATCGTTTTGCCATAAAAAAATTAAACACTAAGTCTTAAAATTTTTTGTTCTTTAAGTCTACGGATCCAGATCAGTATAATTTTAATAACAATAATTAAGGTTGAACCAATTCGCCTTTCTATAAGATAAGCTTTAAACACCAATGTTTATAAACTTTATTAAATATTTCAAGAAAAGGATTGTTCGAAAAAATGTTCTCCAAAGCTTTCGAATACTTTATTAACGAAGTTTTTAGCCATTACTCATAAATTTGATTTAGTTCTAACAGTAGTTGCAATTTAATAAAAAAAATACCGATATTTATTTACTAATCTTATAATATTTAATTGATATGAGATGAGAATATGTTCGTCCATAGAGATTGCCAGTGGAAAAGCAATGTTGGGCGGAGTTATTACATATTGCCAATTTACATATTTATATCTTTTTAGAAATGTTTTGACTTGTATGTAGTTTTTTAAGGGTAAACGAATAAAAGTAGCATTGAAAACTTGTTCTTTCATACCGGAAGAGTATAAAGCCATCTTATAAAGTAATACACCAATAACACAACATGTTAGTGAGATGATGGTACACAGTGAACCAGGAAAACAGATAAAACTTGTTTTAAAGTTTTTGGGATTCCAAATAATACTTATTTTTAGAAATATCTTAAAATACACTTATACGATCCATTTCGTATAAACTCCATAAAAACAAACTCAAGTTACATTTTAATAATAGGGTCAACAACGAACAACGAGAAAATTACATTATGACATTTAATCATCATTAACACTTACCTGTATCTCTTTTTGACCCCAGTTTCGGGGAACATAAGCATTGACCGTAATTTGCTAAGACGTACCTAAGTATAAAATTTGATTCAATTCGACACATTAACCCAAGTGCGTTATATCCTTACAGGGTGTAATAGTACCTACTTTATGCCATAATTTAAAGGGTAATGAAATTTGATGAAACGATATATAAAATATTTTTTGTACTTACAATAATTTTCATACAATTCTTAAAGGTAAACAAAACAAAAAAAATCTTAAAGGTAATCAAATCTCAAATATACAATAAGATAGTAAACATCGAGTGTCTGCACATTAAATAATTTTCCAAAGAACTAGTAAGGAGCGATTGAGGACGAGTATCAGAAACCAAAATATTTTTTTAAGTAATAAACTAAATATAATTTTATGTACTTATTAAATCACATATGTTGTGACGATATTAAAACATCTTACTGCCATGTTATTATAATAATTATTAATCTGTTAGCAATTTATTATATACATACATACATACATAAAATAACAAAACAAGATTTATTATAATTTATATATATATATATATATATATATATATATCTTATATTTAAATATTAATAATGTGATGACATAAAAGCGCGCTGCGCATACTAGTATTAATATTGAATGCATCATTATATTTTCTCATTATAAGATTCTCTTAAAGTAAGGGAACGGTCCTAATTATTATTATACAACGTAAAAATAGAACCCAAGATTTAATTTTCCTTATGATTAAATTATAAATTTATTCTTACAGATAACAGTAGTTTTAAGAAACTAAATAGTGTTACTATTACCTAATAGTGATTTTTTTGCAAAAGTACGAAACAATTTATACAAGTTTAATGATCCAACTTTTAGGTTAAGAATCATATAAAATTTTTAGTAATTGAAATAGATCTAATTGTACACGATTGATTTTATCACTAATGAAGATACGAGATTAACATTAATTAATTTGGTTTGAAATAATTTTCTTTCTTTATTTGTTGATGTCGTCAAAAGTCTTTATATCCCATCCAAACGTAACCAATTTCTATATGTTATTAAATAAATTCCTAAGAAAATAATATTAAGAAAATATATAATAATGTATTTGCTAAAACGGACAGTTATTTAAGATTAAGTGACATTCAAGTAAAGTTATCATCATTAATAAGAAACTTAGCGAATCTAGTTCAGATAAGACATGTCAAAGTGTCTAAATAAGTTTAACCAATTTGTAATTTCACCAAAGTAACTATCTAGTATAATTCCTACCCGATACATGTCTGTATCTGGTAGGAAACATATTTGTATGGTGGATAGATGGTCTATTATAACTGAGCAAAGATTGTTCTTAAAGGCTTTCCTTGTATTTTAAAATAAAGCAATGCGTCACATCCGATTGGCAATCATGTTTACCGGAAATTTAGGACTGAATTGGAAGTCTCAATAATCAAAAAAAAATAAAATTATCTACAACTTAAGATCGTGGATCATAGATTTAAAATAAATAAAAATCATATTATTATATTATGGAATACAGAGGTTTATGTTTAGTGTATATTTACAATTTATCATAAACCATATTTAATAACAATAGAAACAAACGTTGGAAACATTCAAATTCCAATATATCTTCATCTTTTTATAATTTCCATGAATTATTTAAAATTAAGATAAGTCGGCGGACTCTAGTCCTTAATAGTATAGATGGTTGCTATTTGATAGCTATATAAGCGTATGGCTGCTACAAACTGAACTCTATTTTATACAAAGTCGTTATCATTGGAAACAATCGATTTAATTATTAATAAACTGAAATAGCTATCTGTTTATCATTCAATTACTACTTACACTGACTGACACTTGATTGATTAAATTATATAAAAAAATGCAAATGAGAATTCAATATGAGCTTTATTAACAGAATACTTAAATACCATAAAAAACAATACTTATCAAAAAAACCAAGTCTCGCAACTCTGTTTTTCTACCGTAAAAAGGTGTGAAATTCAAGTAATACCAAGTCGGTTATCTATTTATATTCAGATCCATTTAAGGAAAAAAGGCATATCAAAAAGAAAACCAAAGCTATTAGTTTGCTGTTGATATACATTTTCTTGACGGTGACTAAGGCGTGTTCCTTTTCATTGTAGTTCATTAAATAAATAGAAGTCTAAGCCATATTTTTTTGCTTTATGGAATCCCAAATCAGATTTTTTTTTAGATTTTTGATTGGTTAATAAGTGAAATTTTGCTTTTGTATAATCATGTCTTAAACAATACAAAACAGTCACATAACAACAAATAGAACAAACTTTAACATTAGATTATGTTTTCGACAGATGTATGGCACACATTGGTTGCATTAACGGTGTCCCGAAGACATTACAAAAGCCATTCCCTTATCTAATGTTCTCCTTAAATTTATTTAACCCTCCACGCCCTCATATCTTAGAAATCGTTCGATAAACTTGTCAACAAGGAATTACACAAATTTAGTTGGGGATCGATTGTTATTTATTTTATCGTTACGATACGAGCAATATGTGTTTTTTGAACAGATATAAATAGGTAACACAGATTATAAAGATGTATATTAGGGTATAAACTGAATTTAGTTAGAAATCTCTCAATCTGTGAGACCTCCGACAACTAAAGTATGTAACAAGATATAACACTTTAAAAGGGCATAACATAGCCTTAAGAAGAAACTTAGATTAAATTATATAAAAGTATAGTACTATTCTAAATTGGTCTTCTTGCGTGTGGAAACGACAAAGAAAATAATTATTACGAATTAAAAATCTAATTCAATGAATCCAGGCCATTAAAAATGTCAAATGGACAGAACATTTAAAAAGATAATAAAATTTGGTTGAGCTTTGAATTAACTGGCCCCTAAGGTAAGCTTCGCAATCTCCATTAGTCGAGACGCACTTCTTTCGAACGATTAAATGAAATTTCATGGCCGGTTGCCTGAAGAAACTCAATGGACAAAGGTCTGGAACATTTAAATTAAACGCTTTTAACTACCTTTGCTGAGTGTATGATTAGATTATTATCGGCAATTTCACTACAGAAATAGGTAACTAATATGGTTGTGTTCATGATTTAATGTTTTCCATAATTTGAACCACTCAATTAAAAATTAAAAAATAATAATATCATCAATAAAGGAGACTACTGTGATTTTTTGCCAGTTTCAATCCCCTACAGCCATCAGCAAACATGTACAGCATGACCCGGCACTTATATATAATAGATTTTTCAAGTGAGCGACTAGATAATCTAGACGAAGTGACTATATGATATGGCCTTTCACGAATACTGAAAAAAAAGGTAGAAAAAAGAACTAAGGTGGTAGACAACGATACAAATAAATAGAAATACACATTATAAAAACTGAGCATATATTTAATAAAAGACTAAAACCCAGAAATAAAGATATCTATGCTCATTACATATATGCCTGTCATTTTCTACTAAAACTTCTTTAAACTGTAATTTTCTACTAAAAGTTCTTTATTTATTTATTTATTTATTTTAGGCGTGTAGGTGTTATCGTCTGATAATAAATGTATTGTTATGTTTTTATATATCTCCATACTTAAAGACACTGTGGCACTACTTTCTTTATCTGTCGCTAATATTAAAATGTCTACATTATCGAGAAGTTTTGACCCTATCCTGTTTGTTTATATTTGAAATACCGAATTGCTCTAGGGATAATGTCTAGAAGCTACCATCGTTCGGAAATCGGTGTTTGACTATATAAAGGATAATAACAACTTACAAATACTCAATAGCGATGCAGTAAGTTCAGTTTTTACAAAATGTATCACTTTGACAAAAGAACAAGATCTGCATTAGACCTCTGAAAATGACACTATATCTCCCGCCCCCCGCCAAAAATTAATGAATGGGTTCAAAACTAATCCGGCAATATATATTTAATATTAAAAAAAAAGTGAAGACATTTAGACCAATTTTTTTTCTTAACAAAAACAAGTTTTTAAGTCGGTTATGATAACAAAATGTTCGTAACAGGATGAAAAAAAATTAAATACTAATCAAGTGTTATTCTTTCAGGCTCCTTTTAATGTATATTATAATCATCAGAATTATATTTATAGATTTATTAATAGGTTTTGATAATATTAGAGGTTCAAATGCAGTTGTGTAATTACTCGATGTTAAACTAACACCTAAACGTAAATCATTAAGTAAAATTAAGATTATTCGAATGTTGCCGATTTATAATAAAATTCAGTAATGGTATTTAGTAGCAAAGTTAAACAAAGTGAACTTAGTTCAACTTTGAGAACGCACTTAATAACGAGCTATGACGCGCAATATTTGACTTGTTAAGTTCCTTTATTGTATTTCATATATCCAGTAAAATTTAGCATTTGGTAACTTGTAGAACTTTTAAGTTTGTATGCTTAAAAAAAATACATATACATAAATATTTTATGTTTCACTTTACAATGGCAGAGTAAATTAAATAAAGTTATCTATTTTAGGGTTACACTTAACATATTTATTAAGATAAGATAGTTTACAATTATAAACTTAAATTAAAAATACATTGAAATTTATTTGTGAGTACCATTACATTACACTTATGATGTAGAGAGCCAGCTTGTTAAGCAGTACCTTGGAGTTTGCATCCGTAACGATTCAGCTGGAAGTGATAGTATTTTCATGTCTACATTTATAGTCCGTTGAATTCCGTTTGTCCAATCACTGAACCCTCTGGAATTCACATTTATTCGTATAAAAAAATAAAATTATTAGAATACATTAACTTTAATAATTTTCTTTAATACTTTAAAACAGTTTTTATGCAGTCATATCGATAATCTCCTTAAAAGCTAACTGAAAACAAATAAAAAATATACACATTCATGCTTTGAAATGTATTTGAGTTATTATTTTCACTCATTTCAACATTTCATACATATTATTAAGTTTTGTTTATATTATCGAAATAAAATAAATACTATATAAAGCTTGAAAAGTATGAGGTTGAAACATTATTTTTAAAACGTATCACTTCGTTTTAATTTTAAGACCTTTTATTGACCCCTATGTTTAATTACAAATAAGTGCTGTATTCTTTATTAGTGACATGTTTTTAAAAAAAAATGTGATTTTAATGTATATGTAACACAGACCTACAAATAATACGTTGAAATAAGTTATTAAGACAGTTCTCTTAAAAATCTAATTAACTAAATGGTAACTTATTATCTAGTCGAATGAGATGCTATTGATAACTTTAAAGTCTCAACTAATACAATTCACAATACTAAACACATAAATGATACAGTGAACCGAGTGAATTGCTGAAAGCTGTCGACGCGCGTACAAATGTGTCTGATTTATCTGACGCGTGTCCGACACTGTTGTTGGCTCTATCATTGTTTTCAGGCTGATGAGCTCATCAGCAATTCACTCAAAGCGAGCTTCTATAATGTCAGATAATAATTTGAAACAGACACACGAGCTGTATCATTATTCTTCATTGCTACTGATGCAGCTGGACTTCTTAATTTTATTTTAACTTTCGTTTTTGTCGTTTTCACCGTTGCGTCAATTATTTTGTATTCATAAGGTTGTGTGTGTTCATGTACTACTTTGCAACTAAAATGACAAAAACATCAAGATATTAAAAGGTTTATTTGTGGCACATTAATGTTTTGACAAATGTTCAAAGTAGGGATTATACAGCCGATTAACATTTCCAACATTTACTCAAATAAATTGAAACGAAAATGAATGGAAGTGAATCGTTCAATTGAAACAATATCCGTTAATCACCGAAATGTTTGGCAAACTGTGATCAATGCGTTAAAAACTTCTAATTTGTCAATGTTGGTAACTGAGTGTTTAACAATTAATATTGTATCATGAATATTAAGCAATTGTGTATGAATAAGTATAACATTTATGTATAATTAAAAGATTGAGGACAGCATGAAAATATATTTAGGACGATATATTACCATCTAATGATTTTCTGTTTTGTAAAGAAATAAAGTATCAAACAATTTTTTTTATTATTAATTTAGATATTTTTATACTTAGGTATTTGATTTATGAATTTGCGTAGTATCTTACCCCGTTTAAAAAAATAATAATATAAAAATAATAAATTCGAAAGTACAACCTCTTGGAAACCGCCCTAAACTTCTACCAATGGGTTGTATTGCTACCTGCAACCATGATTCTAACATTAACGAAGTACATTTTTTAAATATTTTTATTATATTCTCTTTCTAATCCTATATGTTTTTTTTTGTATTTTCAAAAATCTTAAATATAATCATTTGGGTAATTTACTGCCTCACAAGTTTTATAGTAAATAGAAAAATATTATATTTATAAAATATATGACTTTCTCCTTAGATTTTAATTTGCCTTCAATTTGAACAAATTAAAAGTAATTTATTTGTTGCTTTTTTATTTGATGTGGAAAATAGATAAGTTTCATACTGCAAAATATTTTACAATGGAATATAATTGATCACTCTCGAGCTAAGAATAACAATGGAATAACCTACTTCTCGTTTTCCGACGGCTGTTGGCACACTTACGGTTTATTGAATTATATTTTCTTTTAATTATATAAAAAATAAAAGTCATACATGATATGTTCTAGCATGACACGACATTATCATAATATGAAGACAAATAAAAGAAAAGGAAAAATAAAAGAGGAGTAATAACATATAAAACCGTGTCAGACAAACTTCCTTAAAAATAATAATTCCACTATCAGAAATATAAGTAGAATAGGTAGTAGAGTAGAAGAGATAGTGTTTTGATAATGACTGATAGTCTGATCCGAAAATCTTTTCTAGATAGTTAAATTCTAAGGAATCAATATCTTGAATAGAAGTCAGAAAGGTTATTTGATCTTTTGTAACTATAAAAACCTATGAGTACAATTAAGAATTATATAAATGACTTTATTTTGTTCAAATCAAAGTCGTCTCATTAGCCCTTAAAAGAAAACTTTGATTACTTTTCCAACTTCCAGTACTTGTTTAGTCTAGACTTACAAAGAGAATAATTTTCTTATTTGCTTTATAATATTTCTTTCTCGGTAAAGTTTTATATAACTAGTTATATTATATTTGTATTTTATGTATAAAATTAAGCGCTACGTCTTATTTAATTGCAGATATTGCTTTTTTCAATTCGTAATGAATATTTTTTGTCTCACATTAATATAATTACTTTTTATTATTTGCTGTTACAAGATCTTTGAGAACTAAATGGCGCTCTACAATTTTTCTGCTTGGTCGTGTAGCTTTAGCGACATTCGTTATCTGCCCTATCTTAGATTTATTGACTTTTTTCCGCCCTTGCTTTCCGTCGAATAGATGCCATCGGAAAAATAACGTCGCACTGGGGAAATATCGTTTGCGTTTAATAGAGTTTTCGTATTATAATAAAAGTAAAATTTTCACGATTAAAATTCATATTAAAATTTAATTAACTACTTTATTGACAATATTTCCTAATATTTTCTTATGTCAATTCTTCCCTATTGTTCACAAACTTTTTTTTAAACTTGTTTCTGTTGGGAAAACATAAAATTTTTTTTGAGAATTATCGCAAAAAGTCAAGTCAGTTTCGAAAACGTTGCTGATTAAAATATTATAATAATAAAGAACTTATTAGTATTCGAGTGTATCATCAATTTTAAGGTAATGTGAGAATAATTTAATTCATTAATATCTTGTATTAATCCAAACCAGTTGGTTGCAGTTAAAAACAATAATAATATTATTATTAATAATAATAATAACCTTTATTCAGACATTTGTTTGATACAATAATTTTTAGTAAGTTTTATAAATCTATTAAGTTGACATCAACAACTCGGTTCTCCATTCATTACAATTTAGAGCTGTCCATAGCATGCAGCATCGACTAGCCATGTTTTGTCGGCCTTAGTCTTCCCGCCTTCGGACTTGTCTTCCGCGATTTCTGTTCGTGTTTCTGGAGTACTATGAGTACCAGAAAATCATATCCTGGTCCCATTTTCTGATGCCACTTACTATATGTCCCATCCATCTCCACTTCAGTTTTCATATTTTGGTTGTTACGTCGTCTACCTTTGTTCGCTTTCTTATTATTTCACCTTTTTTTTATTCAGCATGCTTCTTTCTATAGGTATCTGACATACCTTTATTCTATCGGTTTGTGCTTTGTTGAGTGCCCAGGTCTGGCATCATTGAATTTTTAATTGAATCAAATGCTTTCTTAAAGTCTTTAAAACATCAGTAAAATGGGACATTATATTCCTTATTCTTTTCAAATATTTGTCTTACAATGTGTTTGTGGTCCATTGTCGAGTACCCTGTCATGAATCTGGCTTGTTCTCTCGGTTGATTTTCGCTGAGTGTCCTATGTGGAAGAGAATAACCTTTGCGAATACTTTGTATATATTGGACATCAAACTGTAGGAGCCTGTACTTGTTTATAGTGTTGTCACCTTTTTTGTGTAGCATTATCATCGTTGAGTTTGCCTACTGAGTTGGTTTGTTTCTATCTATAGGATATCGTTGAGTATGTGTTTAAGTATAGGCGCGATATCTCTTTTGCAATCAATTAGTATTGACAAGATATTTTCAAAAGCAAACTCTATTAACTTTTGCCCATTTCTCGTTCGTTTGCACTTGATGTGAGGAACAAGTATGATGTCTTCTCCCTTCCTTGGATTGACTACTTGGGCATTGAAGTCTCCCATCATTATGCAGTTTTTGTCAGTATTTTGTTTGATGGCGGTATTCAAGGAAGGTCTCCATATCGTGTATTGTAGATTGTGGTTGCAGTTAATGTGGCACAAATTATGGTTCGCCTTCTGTTCTGATCATCCCAGACACAGAAAATTTGACGTATAAACTTACATGCTTATTTAGATTGGGGTACAGTGCAAAATATAAGAGCAAAAGTAGTATCTTTCAGATGTGATCGAGCGATAAATTGGTAAATTCTCAATACCTTATTCCTAACTATACCTATATAGTTTACACAAACAAATTGAAAACGTAGTGACAATAAGGATTTTAATGAATCATTCCCTTGAAACAATGTCGTTAATCACTTCAGGTGTTTCACAAACCGTGATACAATGTATTACTTTTAGCATTGTCAAATCGAATTTAACGTTTTAGTTTTTTTAAAACGTTTTCATTTAACTTGCTATTTTTTGTCTATTGGACACATTTTGTAATCGTTTTTAGAATTCGTGTCAATAAAGTTGTTTGTTTCCTTCTGTAGTGTACGTGTTTATGTTTATCATTCCGATTGTCTATTCCAAGTATTCGGCTACCCATTTATATACTAATCCTTATGATTTTTATAAGAGTAATAGATAAAATAGCGAAAAAATTTTAAGTATATAGTTAAAATAAAATTATAAATAGAACCCGAAGCCCTTTTCGTCGCTATTCTTTGCCCTAACTGTTCCACCAAAGGTTCAGTTTTCTTTGCTGGTAACATATTATTTTTCTGTTTTGAACATATTTTTAGTAAATAATAAAGAATAATAGCATTTAAATCACATATTTATAGTATAAAGAGCCCAAAGAAATACCTAACTAAATTTTACTAAATTTTAAAGCGAGGTAACCTGATAAGACTGAATATCTAACAATTAATCAAAATTAGTTCAACAGACTTATCCCTCGGTGATATATTAATTATATTACAACGTAGCAATGGCACCGTCTTCAGACACATTGTAACGTAATATTACAAGCTAATGACTTCCCTGAGGGCACTCTGATAGATACCTAGCTAGATCAAAATTATAAAATCATATTTATATAAACCTGAGTTATGTTAAAATGATTTTAAAAACTTAATTAATTAAAAAGCTATGGCTCATATTCATAAGTGGGAATGAATATATATTCGACTTTTGAATTATTTTAAGTAGGTCCCTTTTGAGCTTAATTCAAACATGTGTATATAATAAAATAGTAATGAGTTTATATCAAATATCAAAACCAAATTGATAATTTTTCGGTACATAATTATTAAAAATTTTAGGAATATTAAAAAAATTGTGTATCTGTTTGATCGTTCGCATAACACAAAAACTACTGACATATCATATGTTACGTAAGATATTTTTTTAAAGAATTTTTTCCTTATTTTCTTTAGAAAAGCCAAAAACTGATTTCAACTACAACACAAAAACACTAATGCTTTTATGTTGACTTATAATGTATATCAAGTGTCAACTAATTCTCACTCTGAAAATTTATTGTTAATTAGTACTAACTAATACAAACTAAGGTAAGAATGGGATCGGTTATGCAAAATAAGTTAGTTATGTTCTTTTCTCGGAGAGAACCGGTTGATGTTCGAGTCGTGTTAGCCACTTGACTCGTTTTCGAGACTGAGACTAACTAGAAGACCCTTCAGACGTAGCAGACTAACAAAATGTAGGAATTGTCAGTAATTAATTACGTATTAAAATAGCTCAATGACAGGGAAGTAATTTTTTTCTTCCCAGTATTATTATATTTATTATAAATATTGAAGGATTGGAGAAATCATTTTTGTTTCTTGTCGGTTTTTCACTACCTTTCTAAGTTTACTCAGCAATATATATAAATAAAATAAACGTTACAGAGTACCTACTAACGTCAGTTACGTCAACAATACAATTTCATCGAAATTTGCTTTTTGTTATAAATTTGTTTCAAAAATAAATTCTTTTAGACATGTGAAGTGTCTAAGTAAATTAAACTAAATCCTACTCTGGTATGAAGGAACAACTTCAGTGGTATATGGTTCAGATAATAATATAGAAATTCAGAAATTGCATGAATGACTACCTGTGACAGAACTAGAACGTTCTTAACAGCTCTTCATGTTTCAAAGATAATGCTAAGCTTCACATTCGAATACTATAAAGCCTAAGACAGTGTTAAAGGTGAATTGCACGTATCAAGTAATCTACAATTAAAGGACTACACTTAGCAATGACGATCGAAACTACAAAGACTTGTAATCAATTTGAGGGAAAAGCAAAACTAGTCTTACTAAATAATAAAATAAATTATTATAAAATAGCTATAAAAAGATTATTTAATTATAGAAAAATAAAAACTAATTAATATTTATGTAGGTATTGTATGATTACGTTGTAAATATAATGTAGTATTAAATAAATATTTAAAAACCAAAACTAATTTTAAAAAAGTTAAACTTTTTAAAATTTGCTTCTTTATTTAATTTAGTGTTTGGTTTATTTAATAAATAATATATAATGTATAAGAACATGAAGAACGATTGACCTAATAAAAAATATTTAAGCAAATAGTGCCTCGTTTGCGTTAATTTGTATTGGGTAATAACTGTTTCATAGACTGAACAACATTTTAGTGTAGCAGTAATGTATAAGACGAAATCCCATGATTGCCTCCGCTTAGAACCTCCGTTTTCACTGATCGTAAAGCTCGATAGCGCTACACCGGAACATCTATTGCTCCATCAAATGTCGGGCGATAATTAATGCATTTACCACAAGGATCACTCTAACTTATTGCGAGTAACAAAATAATTATTAATATTTATTACTTTGTTAAGTAATATGACGTTTATCACGTTATATCACTATACAACAATTAAGCTTAGCAATTAAATATATGTACAAAAATAATAATAATTAATATTGTTTCTGAATACAATCTTTTAAAAAATAGTTATAATAATTATTTTTTTTTATTTATTACATGACTAGGGTGTATTAGGTTATTAAAATAAAAAGTAGAAAAGACGAAATGCCAAGATGAAAAATATAAACCAAAAAACGGATAAAACTTAAGCCAGCTCTTAAATTGATGTTTATTAGGTTAATACCCATACAACCTTAACCCATTTTACTTTATAGAAGGTATTGAAGTTACTTAATACCATAGTAGTAAAATTTTCGAGCCATTGTTTCATAGGGAGTAAAAAATATATATTTTATAATATATATTTATTTTCGTTAAAATATTTTTAAATGAACTTTGTTACATTGTTATTTTTTAGATAATACCAATGAAATAAATAATATTGTATTTATTAAAGGTTCTAAAAAACGTTATAGTATTTCGTCACTATGTCTTAGCAATGTTTTGTTCATGGATCACTTGGTATGTGATTGCATTATGCGAGGCCAGTCGCCAGACATTACTAAAGCCATTACCTTATCTAAAGTCCGTCTCGGATTTATCTAGTTTTTTATTGACGTAATTTATCGAAAACCGCTCGATAAAGTTGTCAACAGGAATGGATCTGGAGCCAATTTCATATAATGAAGCACAAAAAGTCAATATCTTTTTTGATCATTAACATAGGTAGTTTATATAGTATTGAAAAAAAATCTAATTGTGTTAAAACTTTTGGAGTTTAAAGAAACTTTCTTTTAGAATCCTTAATTGCTTAGTATTTTATGTATAAGTACTTATTTATTTCAGAATAAAGTTCAGATTAAAATGGATGTACACAGAGTACGCGAACCTTAGATAATTTAGAAATAATATAAGTATACCTAAGTCCTAACCCAATGCAATATCCATTATGGGTTAATCAACGGTTATATATCTTAGAATTCAGAATATGCTGCTTACCATGTTTTGATTAACTGTTTAATCTACACATTATACACATACGTGTTAGCTATTCTAGATTGTTATAAATAAAATATGGCAAATGAACAGAAGCTTGAAATATACAGTATATTAAAAACTTTTAAGGGAAGTTGTTTTATTTAGTTAAGAACCATTCCTAATTGATAAGAAAAGGGTAGGACCGCAAGTATAGTAAATTTACTTTATCCAAACATAAAAAAAATCACAAAAGAATGTCCAATTGTGTAATAGTAAATTTGATTTATTTATTTATGTTGTTTTTTTTCGGGCATTACCTTAAAAGCAAAATAGGTTCCACATAAGTTTGATTTATTGAATAGACATAGTTCTGCCACAAACGCGATGCAAAGAATACGCCGGTTGAAACAATGAAACCGCTAGATTATTCTACCTTATCTATTAGGTCCTTACATATGAAAAGTCGAATATTTTTTAATATAATGTATTTAATGAATCAAAGAATGAACCGTTGTTTTTTCTACACTTTTGCCATAATTTCATTTATAATATGTATTTCTAATCTTTTAATAAGATTTGTGTTTATGAGTATGTAATATTGTAATGTTAGGATGTAATAAACAGAAATAAATAAAAAAATATAAAAAAGTATATGTATCTTTATCTAACACTCTTAACACAAGCAAAGAACTTGATTGTATCTTAGTGATTAACAAGTAACTTAAGCAATTTGTTTGAGTCTGTTATTTACTTTTGTTTGATCAACTGGCTGAGACTCTTCCTTCCTTCCTCTATATTATTTGTTAAGAAGCCTCGTCTCGTCTGGTAGCGAACTGATGTTTTTTTCTTGAAAGTATTTGTTACTCGCTTAAGAAGTAAAGATGCTGCAGCCAACGTTGTTTTACTGGTAATTTTTATTTGTCAATGTGTAATTAATTTATCGTACCTGTTCGTCTTACAAATGATCATTGTATCATTTGAAAAAATAAAATTAATAAAGTTTTGGTCAATATTTCCAATTTACCCAAAATATTTGTTTTGCTGCCCTTTGCACGTAGCGACACTATTAGTGTATTGGCAAACTTGATATCCTGACCTGTCCGTCCTTTCTATCGAAAACACTTCAGAGTTTCATTCTTTAATTATTCTTTGGTAACTGAGCTTTTAGTTAGTGTTTTTACTCGGTTTTTATCGTTTTTAAATAAATAGACCTCAGAATAACGTTGTCTCAGTTACTTATCTTTTTGCATTGATACACTGATGTTCAGAATTTCATTGTTCACAAAATACATATATATACATGTTTTATACTAACAAACACCAGAAGGGTCGTATAAGTATCATAATATAATCATTGTCTTCATTTTGCCTTCCCCAAACGAAGCTACAGGTAAAGATTCTGAAGTATGTACATTCTTTGAATACCGCAATCACCACTACGTCATGGATCTATCAAGTAGAGGTTCTAACAATATTTCTCGTAGCATATAATCGTGGACTTTTTGCCGTCCATTGGTTAAGAGTTCTTCGAGCTATATGGTTAGCCTTTGCCACTTTAGCATGCTTATTTTGAGGGCTAAATTACAGAATTAGGGTTTTCATAGATTTCCATGTTTCAGATTTATTCTCGTAATAAAATATGTAGGTAACTAAATATATGACAATTAAAAAAAACAAAAGTTCTACGCGGTATTAAAAATGAGGTATAGTTTAATTTAATTATAACTAGATAAATTAATTGCAATACTAAGTAATATGATACTGTAGTGGAAACGTACAAAAAAATATTATTATTTCTACCATCATCAGTTGGTGTTCATCAGAGTATTCCCGGAAGAGAATTTATTAAGAGATGATATAAGATTACATTCCTCTAGAAGACGATTATGTTGCAAAATTATAATATAATAATTATAATGCTATCAGTACCAATGTTATATTTTTTATTTATTATTATTTTTATTGTTATCAAGTTTGAGCTAATACAACAAATTCTCAAATAAAAGTTTTTTTTAGTAATTACATTTAGTAAGTTATAAAACTATCATTAAAGTGTTTTTTTAGTCGAGATAAAAGTAACAAATGAATATAAATTTATTATTAATGAAACGAGATAAGCATTATAATTAATTCTGAGACGCTTCGTTGTATCTACAAATTAAAAGCTTCCAAGCGGTGGTGCCGTTTTTACACAGTTCTGGGATTTTTAAATATTAGGTTTATCATTGTTTATACACATAGATACTAGTGTCTTATAAATAAACCTCTTCTGAAAGTAAAACATAGGTTAGGACATTAATAATGATTTCTGCTAGTTTTAACTTATAAACAAGGTAAGGATTTTGAATCATAGTCAATGTTCGTTTTTGTGGTTTTTTGACTTTACTACAAAGTCGTTCTTTTACCTGTATCTTATTCTGATGGGTGATGAAAAGTAGGTGAAATTATGTTTTTTTTTTGAAAGCCAAATCTCGCATTAGAGATGATATTATTAATGTGGCTTCATAATCATATAAATAACGGACATAAAGTACAATTATCAGAACAATAATCTGAGGATCACACAAAGAATTGTACCGTGTGGGAATCAAAACCCACACCTTTGGTTCAGCAGTCAGGGTTTCTAACCACAACACCAACAAGTCTCAAAATATGGCCTCAGACAATCCATAAACCCACAGATTACACATCATTATACTGTAGCAGTACAATGTAAATTATTCAAAGTTAAATCTGTAGCTTTCAATATGTTTATAGTATGTAATCCTCTAATTCTAATTCTATGAATTAGAGGACACTTTATTAATTGAATTTGATAATGAATTACACTGCTCATAAAGCTACATGGCCATATAATGCTTTGACCATGGGACATACTATAATTAGTTAGAAGAAAGGAATAAGATATAATATAAGATTTACTGTAATGTTTTTATAATTTTTATATGTTTAATTATCCGATTGTTTCTTTATTCAAGTATTAATGCCAGTAGGAGAATATGTAGGTAATAAGTATGTGTAACAATAAAAAAATATTCTAAAAAATTATGGTAATGTACTTACAGACAACTTTTTGTTGAAAATATAATGTATCATCATAAGATTTACTCTAGCTTGTAATGTTCCTATTATTCCATACCTAAATGCTCTATTTTTTATAAATAGATAAGCAAGCAGTTACTGAGAAAAACCTAAAATTTCTAAATTATCATAAGCATCGATCACTTTTATTTCTTTACAGGCTCCGACAGTCGTAACATAACCTAATATAATTTGAACAAGCCCTTTTTTTAGTTCTTAAATATTATTCTTATCAAACACTTTAAAATTTTACTCAATAAGGATATTTTAAAAATATTTTTAACAAACTGAACAATATACCGGAAGAATATCTTACGACCACTTTAGTAAACTAATTTAATAACAACTATAATATCTCAAGTTAAAGAGTATATGTCACAAAATGATAATAGAAAATATATTTAACATTCATTTTCTATTCATTCATAGATAGACTTGTTTGTTAGATCCCTTGTCATGGCAAAATATTTGTAGGATATTTATTTTATGACCCATATAATAACTTAGAGACAGTAATATTTTATGTATTCCAAAATGAAAAATGCTGTTAAAATTTTGGATACATTAAACTTATATTGAAGAGTTATGTCAACATACCTATATACGACGATTAGTAAAATATAAACTAATCTTAGTAGGTAGTTATTTGAAAAATGTCAACTTTCTAACGTAATCTATAATATAGCATATTATAATAATTATTTACTAAAGATATATTTTGAACAACATATTTAAGCACTACGAAAAATATACTTAACATAATTTTTACTTGTTTTAATACTTGAAAGCAATATAAATATATTCTAAAATCCTAACTGGTCCTCATCAAAAGAAGATATTAAAATCATGAGAGAAATTATGAGACCAATAAAAGGCAACTTTAACCAATATATTAATTATTTTAATATTTTGATATACATTTCTTTAATATCTAGTTATATTAAGATAAACAAGTTAATCAGATTTCTTTTGAAAATTACAACCAATAATTTACACTTCTTTGAAAATATTGTGTTTGAAGCATGTATATGTAAGTAATGGTATACTCACATATACATGCTTCAAACATAATATTATCACGTCAAAACGAAAACTGAGGTAATTTATTTATTATACTAATAAGATAAATTAAACGGAGTATACACAGGAGACAGGATTACAAAGGTGCAATTTGTTACCAAAGTGTATATTAATACAGTGGAAAACCGCTTCAGACGATTCTATTGGTCATTTGTTTTAAAATTTTGTTATTTTCAAACTTAATTTTAGGTTTGGTGATATAATGTTATTGAATTTTATTTCCAATTATAAATAATTTTGTTCCATGTTGGATGATAACATGTTATAAATTGGGATACGACAAACAGTTTTTCATATTACTTTGATATAGTTGTAAAATACCATTATGTTATTACGTACTTATAGTATGTTTTACATATTATTATGATTACACCCTAAGTGCGCTATTATAAAGCTACTAACGACTTAAGTACAGAAGCGGGTTTTATAATAAAATTTTGATTGCAGAGAGGAATAATAATATTAGCTATTAAATAAACATATTAACATTTTCTACCGTTATAATGTTATTTCCCTTACTCAAACTAAACTAATTTTATACAATTGCATGTCGCTTGACAGGGTAGTACCAAAATTTTACAGATGATGAGCGTCAAGTCAATTTCGTTTTGTGTGAGCCAGTGCGGCGGATGCCAAGATAACTTCATTTCTTTCTGAAGGAAAACCTCGGCTCGGCTACTAATAAGCAATAATTATAATAATAGTAATTATAACTTTTTAAACTACAGGGAATAATGTATCGGGTTTTATATACAGAGGTGAAAAATAAGTCGACGTATTAAGAGAGTGATTGTTTTAGGGAGATTTGAAACAATTAACAAGTCATCTGACTGACATCTGTTCTGAATTTCTTATCGCCATCAAAATAGTAATGATCGTAACGTTAATTACGTGGATCAAACGTGTTGAAAGTTATGCAAATGGATTCGGGCTACTTGGCTACTTTGGCTTTGAAACTAATAGTTTTGAATATCAATTGGCTTAAACTTCAATGTATAATGGCAAAGTAAATGATAAAGAGTAGAACTTTATTGACTTACTTACGCTATTAACATAATATTACTCTAATTTGTGATGAAAACGTTTTGTGTCATTAAATCTTAAAGTTTAATACAGGTAATAAGACAGCCAGGTTGTACAGGTTAGCTAGGGTATACTTTATTTTTAAATATATACTTACAAATACGAGAATAGTATCTCAAAACCCTACCTGATTTCCTTGAATAAAAGTGAAATATAGGTTCTAATGATAATTATAAAACCGGTATTTATAAGGCCGCGAGGGATGTGGCTGTGTGAGGTTGCAGCCGGTGCAACAAAACATTTATTAACAGTTTGAGCACAATTCAGATTCCAGTTGGTAGCGATAATGTTCACGCTTCCATATTTATGGTCCGTTGCGTATAGTTTATCCAGCTACTGAATTCACTGCATGTTGATTCAGTATAAGAAAGTGTAAAGACCGTGTTTTATATAATCTGATGTTTTGCATAAAAATAACATTAATAATAATAATATTATAAATGTTATTTATTTATTTAATATTAATCATCAAAAAAAGTATTACACAATAAGCGAGCTTAACAAGTGAACCCGTACTGTATCCTTAAGAGAGTACAGTATAACTACAAACAATGATGCCTTTAAACTATAAAATTATAGTTAATGATGAAAACAGTAACAATAGAATAAGTTATATTGCATTAATTATAATTTCTATAAATGATTTATACCCATTTGGAATTTGTACATTATACCAATCATAGTTATCTTATAATAGAGTTAATAAAAATACAAGTAATTTGAAAGACCAAAGTATCTCACATATTTAGATTTAGGTTTATTCAACTTTTGAACTTTAGTACATAGGTAGGTTTTTCAACAAAAAATATAACACACAATATAATACCTGTTTTTTTACATAAATTTGTATGAGGGTATTCTGAAAAATATTTTGTGTATCAGGCATTTGTACATCGACTGTTTGCGATTTAGTTGATAATGTTTTTATCGTAGTGTAATCAATAGTATTTAACCCTTATTTAAATAGTGTCTCGCAACGATTCACTTAGTTTTATTCGGTTCTAGTTTTCAGAGGGCACAGATAAAGTCCAACAAATTAATAAATAAGGTTTAATAAGTTTAACGTGGCTATAGATACTTAAAGATATATAAAAAAAAAATGTGGTAGGGTTTTATAAGAAACTAAGAAACTGTATAACAACAAGGTAAGAATACCTTACGACCGATTAAGTTGGCTAATTCGCTAGCAATGCAGCATCTTCGTGGGATAAAGTGGGATGAAGGTATACAAAGAACGCGACAAGTCGGATTAAACTTGGTTTTTAAGCTTATCGTACTTTTAATATTGTTCTCAAGGACTAATCGCTCGATATTAGCCTTACTTCCTCAAGTTTCGGCAAGACGATAATGGTGTGATAATATGAAATTAGTAAATATGAAATTTATAAACTACAAATCATTTAGAGGTTTTATAAGCATTCCACATAATATGCTAAATTTAAAAGCTAAGGCTTTTCCCTACTAACGCCATCTAGTAAAATACTTTGATACTAACGTCGCTTAAAAACATTTTGTGTTCGTTAAAATTGTATTTAGATTTTTTACTGACAGTGTTCGTTGTGCTTTGATGAATGAAAATAACAGAATATTATTGAAATGATTTTTTAGTAATAGCTTAGCTTCTCAAAATAAAAATGCATAATTATTCTTCGAAAAACAGACCTTAAGTTATATATAAATATTTATAATATATTTTTTGAGAATATTATATATAAAAAAGTAAATAGGTAGTATTATGTGTGAAAGAAAATCAATCTCTTATTTAATAATCCAGTTATATGCCTCTTTGTGTTTACGGTCTATAAAATTAAAAATGTTGATTTAGTTAACGTAAAAATTGTATTATGCTATCATTTTAACGAAAGAGCATTAATTTTCAATACAATATAAATATGCGCGGCCATTTCAGCTGACTAACACCATCTAGTAGACTACATTTTAACTACACATACTTCATAACGAATACGCCGCCGTACGAATTTGTCACAATTCAGATTCACAGAATTTTCTAGATACATTGTCTTTTCTTTAAATTTCAGAAATTTGATTTAATATTGATGGTGCATCTCAAACAAATTATAGAAAATATTTCTTGAAATGAATAAATAATCTAGATACCCAAGCTTTATTGCTCGAGACGAAAGCAAACAAATACTTATGCTGAGACCCTAAGTATCAACGCTGAGAAGCTATTAATTTGTAGGTCCAACAGATTCCCGGAATCAATAATGCGTATCCAGTTTCATTATTAACTATTTTATTTTGTAATTTTTATTTTTATTTTATGGCTCTTAAAAATTAAGAATACAACATTTGCAATGACTAAGATTATATAATTTAAATAGTCCGAAAAATATTGTAATTCTGTGATTTGATTTTCATGTAGTTAGGTATATGTATCAAAATAATATTTATAACTATTTGCAACAGACGTCCAAGTAATGCACCTATTCTAACGTAATGGTAGGACTAGAAAGGTAGGCCTCTTAAAAATTTATTTTACAAATATTTATTTGTTAGTCTGATCAGTTTCTAAAAAAAAGAGTTCCTACCTACAAAAGTAATCTTGCAGTGTATGATATTATGTATGTATATAAGTTACAGTGGAATAGGATGATAGATTAAGGTACTACTACATACCTTATTATGAAAAGATATATTTTATGCATCTAAAGAACTTTTTGTGCATATGTGAAACCTTAAACATAACTTTCAAACATAACTTACAATTATTATAGTTTATTTTGTTGTACTGAACTACGTAAGACAATACCGTAAAATACTTATTCACCTTTGAACTCAAAAGTTTTAACTTAATAAGAGTGGTTTGAATAGTCAAGCATCTTTATTTAACTTCCAAAAAAGATTTAACATTTTATGCTTCATTTTATAAGTGCCATACCTATTCCTGTTGACAACTTTATTGAGTTTTTTTATAAAATATCGGCAAGAGCAATTACACAAGAAATTTTAATGTTTAAAAAATGTCAAAGTCTTATGGAACAGTTGACCAAAATAAGAAATAATATCTGTCTTTAAGATCATGTGTAAATAAACTGAATAGCAACTTTCAAAATATTTATTTATTTTGTGACTAAATAATTATGATAGTTATATGCTTACACAAATGTATTTAATTTTTAAGCAGTTAAGCTTTTCCATAATACCATGTATTATAACCAAGACATAAGGATAATCCTTTCAGCAAGACTGAGCTCATAAAGCTCACATTTCGAACTTAATCAGATCTGAAGACTGTTCGCCATCTAGTCCTGATCTCAATCCACTGGATTAATGTGTTGTTTATATATGATACATTATGGTTTGATTTTTTGGACTATAGCATGGTGATTTGATTTGAAATAATACAAAATAATATTTAAAAATTAATAATACAAGTTTTATGATTCTTATAAGTGAAAATAAATACTGAAATATATATAAGAATAATAGGGCAAACTGATGGCAAAACTATCACTGCCAACTTTAACACTCAGGAAACAAGTTGGCCCTTTAGTTTATTAATGCACGACTACTGTTCACATAAACAATTGGTATTTTATTAACTTACTAATAATATTGTATGTGTACATAATTAAATTTATAATAATGATAGTAAATACGGTTTACTCAAGCAGCAAAATACATATTTTTAAAGATTGCGATAGCAAAGGTAAATATTCTTTGATTCTTATTCGTTTGTTTGTCATCCATTTAACAACGTTAATTAATCAAATAATGTAATATCGTCATTTATACATTTTTAAGTACTTTTTGGTTGTTTAGTATAGGTTGCCTGGTATTTAATGATTCTATTGCCATTTCTTTACATAATTACTTAAATTAAAATCTACTGACAAGATGACAAAATGTCGGAATTATAATAATACAATGGTACATAAAAGGTTTTTTTAGGATATAATTCTTGGTAATTTATATCGTTCTTGTTATCTTTAAAAGTCCCATCATGAATATTAATACCTATAGGCTCCGAGAATTGTATTATTTTTATCATATACATTAAAAAACGTAACACTCATCGAATGGTAATCGTTTTTATCGATCAAGCGACCCAAGCTATATTTATAAGCAGTGCTTAATATATAATTATTTTACCTACACATATTTTATAGATGCATGGTATACATATAGTTTTATATATTTAATTTCAAAGATATGTATTTTTATAAAGTAGTTTTATTATTTTTTTTATCTGGGCAACTTACACAAATTGTCTAAAAACTATTTGCTTGTGTTAAGGTTGTTCGACAACGATACAAATACATAGAAATAAACATTATAAATACTGAGAATATATTTAATAAACGACCAAACAACATCATCATCTATATTGTGCCTGTCTCTGTCGGGGATCGAACACGAGCCCCTTTGCGTCGTTATACGTTAGACATCTGCGCTTACCATGTATACATTAGCACAAATTTAAGTAAACTAAGCTAGTGTTATGTTCACAAGACGAGTGTTTTCATAAAGACTTATTCTTAGCATTTGGTTGCACAATTTCTATTTAAGTTGAAGCTAATTGGCATTAAAACTATTAGTTTCAAAGCTGAAAGTACCTCGAACCTATTTGCGTAACTTTTGACACGTTTCATTTACGTAATAAACGTTTTGATCATTACCTACTATTGATAGCTATAATAAATGTAAAATAAATGACAGCAACGTGACTCTAACCGTGTGCGTTCTTAGGTTGCTAAAGGTTTAAGTTAAATGTCCTTAATTATTATAAAATTATGGATAAAATAATGGAGAAGGCCCTCGGAGAAGGCGGGGGTGGTTATGTAGGACGCCCTTAAACTAAACCAGACGGTCAACAAACTTCACCATCATAGTGCAGTACCCTGGGGATCGCTAAGGCCAAGGAGAATAGAAAATAGAATGAAAAAAAGAAAACTTTTATTCGGACGTTGTAAGCACAGTTTAAATAGAAACAAACCAAAAACTTTTTAAAAAAAAATATGTTAGTTAAGAAAAAAAACATTATATAAAATAATAGCTTAAAAAATAGCAATGATTGAACTAAATATCTGAAAACATGTGAAATACGCATAGCCCACCCTCTCTCCTTGTATGCAATATTGCTACACGAACGCATCGATGGCGCTGAAAGACCGGTTTCAGAGGACGAGGCGGAGGCGAAGCAGTGGATAACGTTACTTACAATGACAAAAACAAAAAATTTGTCAAGTCGAAATTTTTTTTTTATTATTATTCAACCCCGAGTGGGAGTTCAGCTCAGCAGATGCTGCGTGTCAAGAATGAGACAAGCAGCGCTATTTTCATCTCAAACCCGATATGTGAAGTGACAAAGGCGCTAAAGCAATATTTATTACCAAAGAAATATTACTGATACATATACTTACAATACGTACTGACGACTTAAATATGTAGTAGGATCCAAATATATAAAAACATACAAAATATTTTATTTGCATATTAAACAATTTAGACTATTAGAAAATCGTGTTTTGAAACAAATCGTTAGTTGAAAAATTTATCGATAATTGGAATGAAGCAAAGCTATGCCGGTGTAATTTTAGTTTGTGTAGTATCCATTTGCCATGCGTAGTTCTGTACCAAGCTTAGTTTACTATAAAGGAAGGGAAGTATTTTGAATTTTATGATTCCGAATACATACTAACAAAATGTTAATGTCTCCGGTAATCCATTTTAAGAGATTTTATATATCAAAGGCTTGTAGCTCTTGAGGCATTTGATGGATTATAAAACTATATAGAAGGCAAACATTTTGGACCTATTAAAAAATGTTTAAAGAGCTTCCAAACAGCTTGACTCTTGTTATAGTGTTCACTATAATTTAATTTTATGGAGACTAGAGACTCAGAAAGTGTGAATAGCAGTTCAAAACTATACACTCGAAAAACGTATAGGTACAATTCAAGTTACGGTACACACATGGACTGAAGACGGTAAATTTTCTTTTCTTAACGAAAATTTTACCGTGAGACCGGATGAGTCTTTGGTCACACCGTTAAGAGCCACTCATGCAATCTGTAACTATATGTCAAGTCTTATCACCATCTCGGTTTCGGCCCGATTTTGGTCTCGGCCCGTATCGGTTTATTTTCATTCTATATTTATACAAATTTAAGTGAGCTTAACGTGGCTATACATGTTTATAGATATTTTCAAAGATTCATATCATGAAAAAAGATCTAACAAAATATTCATGAATTTAAAATCAAGCGTTTATATCCACAGCACGTAAAAATCGTAAACAAGTATACACTAAATTTATATTATTACTTTGTAATACTCCTTCTGTTACCTGAGGAATTAAAACTTACATAGAGCATTAAATCCTTTTGAACAATATTAAAACCAAGATAAACTTAAAAACAAGTTTAATCCGACTTGCAGCGTTCTCTATATACCTTTATCCCACCAAGATGCTATCGAATATAGTTGCTGTGGGCTTAGCCTATTGAAACGGTCATGTAGTATTCTTCCCTTGTTTTTGTTTAGTAGATAATTTTTTTTTTATTATTTCAAAAATATGTTTTTCTATTTAATGTTGCGTTATGCCATTTTGTGTCTCTTTCAACTGGTTAATATTTTAATGATCGTATTTGAGTTATATATATTTTTTTATAAATATGGTAAAAATATAAAAATATCCTGTCAAGTTTTTCATCTTTATGGTGCAAAGGAGACAATTGCGAGATATCCAAAAGGAAGCGTATTTTTTTACAAATTATTATAAATACTATATTTACAATTGATTCCCATTTCATAGGTTTATAGGTAAATTTAATTACGTTAAAAAAAAGTTAGTTATAGCGTATTGTATAGAAAACCCAAATTATTAAAGATATATATGCATTTCGATTTAGATATTTTTATTTATAGTCTAACCTATTTTAAAACTTTTACATTTCATCCAGGCTATTTAATGTGACTTCATCAATGGAGTTATTTGATGAAAAGGTTAGGTTAGTTACGTACTTTTCATATATGATATTTTTTATTATAAAAATATGTAATAATTTATCTATTGTACAATAATAGCGATAACTCTTATGTTAAATGGCTAATAAAATAATAACCGCAGGACGTCAGAAATGATAAGAGTCATGTAAAATTTATACATTATGAGAACTCTCATGACTAACTTAGAAAATATTTTTGTTAGGGATAAAAACAAAGAAAACGATTTATCAACCTTGTCTGTCGGACGTATCGCTCCTTGAATACAAAAGGGCCACAATTCAAAAAAAAATGAAAATCGTTTTATTGCAAAAATGACACCTGAACCGACTATATTTTATAGTGAAAAAAAAACTCCCATCATTTTTGCTTATATTATGGGTGCACTGACTTACCGCCATTTTTGCATTAGCTCATTTTGACAGGTAATGTCAATGCAAAACCGCCATTTTTTGAGTTGCGCCCGGAGATTCAACGCAAACGCACTTCGGTTGCGTGAAAAACTGCCACAATCCAAAATACTTCTGTGTTGGATTCAAAATTTCAGGTAAGGGTAATTAAATTTTACAATACAAAAGTGCCATATTTTGGAAAACGTCCGTTTTGCATTCTAACATTAGTATTTGAAACCATAATATATAATACAAAAGTGCCATATTTTGGAAAACGTCCGTTTTGCATTCTAACATTAGTATTTGTAACCATAATATAAAATACAAAAGTGCCATATTTTGGAAAACGTCCGTTTTGCATTGTAACATAAGTATTTGTTATAATATTTTGTAATACAAAATTGCCATATTTGAAATGCGTCCTTTTTGTAATCCAATATTAGTTAAGTATAATTATATTTTATAATACAACAGTAACATATTTTGAACTACGTCCCTTTTGCTTTCAATAATAGTAGAATAAATCATTATTTTTAGCGTGCTAGAATGGGAAGGCCAGAAATATGGGCGTTTTGCATGATAATAATTTTAGTTTTCGTTATAATTTTAAAAATAAAAATTACCATTTTGATGTTAATTTTATTATATTCTTATTACTTCAGTGATTTTTAACTTAAAAATCATACGAATGTATTTGTTTGTTTGAAAATTAATAATATTAACCAAATTAATTTAGCTGTAGCTTTCGACACTAATTTAAAGTTTTTTAAATAATATCAGTGAGTGTTTATAGGGAACTATAATAATATGGGTAGATATTCCTAAATGTTAAAATATATTACTAAAATTCATTGCCCCATATTTTCTGTGAATTTAAATGTTAAATATGAGGTGGTAGCTTAAATTTGTTAAATATAATTAAGGTGTTATTCCTGGCAAATTAGTATTGAAAATGTCGTATTAAGGATTGTTATGTATTTGATTGTGTGTATGTTTTAGTGTATGTATGTTTCGTGTGTATATACTAAGGACTGTATAATATATGTATAGAACTGTGGGTATTTTATGTTTTTTAGTTATAAAACGTTAAAGATGTATTTTTTTGCAGATTGAAAAAATGAATAGAGTACGATAAATGTTGAATATGGCAACCTCCGTTCAAGAATCGCAAAAGTTCAAGCATTACCTGGCCACAATAATAATGTGCAAAATAAAACTTTCTTTAATACTCCAGCTGCACTCAGTCTACCCGTCACGTTACCCATTGATTCTTCAGATACAAGTTCTATAGCAGACAGTCAACCTGACCTTAACCTACCAATATTAGAGGATGAAGACAGTGAAGTAAGCTGTGTTACGAATACCAAAGACATAAATAGGTCAAAAATAGTTGTTGAACAGAGTGACTCGAGTAGCAGTTCAGCGACTCTGATAATGACTCTGATACCAATTCCAGTCGATCATCAACATTCAGTAGTTCATCAATTGCAGATTTTTCTTCAGATGACAGTTTTGAAGTCATAAAAGATCTTCTGATTCCGAAAGGTAAATACAGTCAAAAGTAATTGCCAAACCATTTTGTATTTCACCCCAACCGGGCCCTTCTCGTGTAGAACCTCACTTACACATCTATGATAATCTGCCAGTCAATTTGGATACTCAGAGGCCTATTATAGAAACACACCCATCTATCAGTCATAATTAGTCACCTACTGTGAATATTTAGTCACCCAGCATTGGCAGTGAAACAGCTAGCGTGGATCCTCAGCGTTTTAGTCATCGAAAAGCTAATCCAGAATCATGGAAAAGAAACAAAACCAAGACATAATAATAATATCTGGACAAATTATACGCATTGATCTAACCCCTAAGAAAGCAAATTATTTGTTTGTGTTAAGGGTGTTAGACAACGATACAAATACAAAGAAATACACATATAAATACTGAGAATATATTTAATAAACGACCAAACCCAGAAATACAGATATCTATGCTCATCACATAAACGCCTGTCTCTGCCGGGAATCGAACCCGAGCCTCATAGCGCCGTGACACGTTAGACGTCTGCGCTAACTTCTCGACCAACGGGGCGATTAGTGTAAATTTAAATGTCAAAACGTATTTTCATTTGAGAAACGATTAGCCATATTTAATGCCTATTGGGACATTGGTGATTTAAACGTTCAGAGGCAATTTATATACAACCCTATGACAAACTTTGAGCCGAAGTATCGGTACATCCATGTTCGTAGTACCCGCCAAAACTTAACCACGCATATTATTTCACGAAAATCGATCAACGCATTCGAGTTTGCAAGTTATTCTTTATGAATACACTTGCTATGTCTTGCCATATTAAACTTTTGATATGATTTTTTACCAAAAAGGTACAATAAATCATTTTTATTTGTAAAATTGTGTTTAATTTTTGACATATTTTTTATAATATTGGTTCAAATTTTGAATGCAAAAGGAACTTATATGCTTTTTTTTCTAAATGGGTAACAGCTATTACAAAGTTTATATTGTAGATAGATAGAGCTAAAAAATACGCATGTAATGATATAATTACATCTTATATTTAATTAATAAATATATGAAATATTATAAAAAAACAGTTTCAAAAATTTGTTTTGGCTGTCCTGTAAAATTTATGGATTTCGATTTGTGTCCCTTTTGTATTCAAGGAGCGGTATGTTTAGTTAAATCGCGAATTCTTCTAAACCACTATAGTATGGCGGCTGCTTGAACCCGTAAAAAGTGGTTTCGATTAGTTACTTTCTTTTATGTTATTAATACCTGACAATAAAAAATATGAATAATATTTTTTAAAATATTTTTTCCTTACAAAAGAATATTTGTAAACTCGAGTCTCGAGTATTATTAGTTAGGAAAGTCTTCTAGACGAAAAACAGGTAGCTTTCTTGTCTGTTACCTATTGCTATTTTATTAGCCAGCGCGAGCAGATATTTTTTTATGATCACAAATAATTTTAGTTTTAATTATTTTTAATTATGACTAAGGAACTAATGTATTTTTTTTTGCCATGACAATTGAATTTTTATAAAGGAGTGGTCAGATCGTGACATAATATTTTTTAGATATATCTGACACAATTAAAGTTTATTTTTTTCTATATATCGCCAGAAAGATAACAATGTATATAACATAATATAAAATGAAAATAAAGTTTTGAAAGATGGGATTATTCTAACGCAGAGCTGTGGAAGTAGAACTAATTAATGAATGTTTTTGTTACGATACGTACATAAGCGTGTTAGGCTGATACGTATATATTAATGCTTCTCCTGAGGAGGTACGGCAATTAGCTATTTACCTTAGTTCAAAATACATTTATGAGCATCCGTTTGAATTAACTGATGATCTGCATGTTTATATATCTTTCTATATGTATCATTCATAAACGAATAGAAGTCCTTAACTGTTCGTGTTACTCAAACTACTAGTTGTTCAAGATCACCAAGCAAGGCGAGATTTTTGTGTTATAATAATATTATGTTGCATAATCTTAAGCACTACTTCATATAAAATATAATTTACAGCCCTATGGGTGCATTTTTATAGTAAATATTTCGAATTTTGTCGCAACCTTCCCTCGGGTGTGGTTGGTTGTGGTTGGAATTTTTATTTTTTCCTTTTTCGCTCCAACCAGCTAATCTTTATGATATTTAGAAACCCAATTGTAGTAAATATATGCAGATTAATATTATTTGTTCTACTCTGAGAACTAAAGGGCACAAATATGTCGAATCTGAATAAAACTGTCACAACCAAACCCTCTCCTATTACATACGTAATGTAATACACACGTACACACACACACACACACACACACACACTCACACACACACACACACACACACACACACACACACACACACACACACACACACACACACACACACACACACACACACACCGACACACCGTAACACAGTACACGCTGTTGTACACTCATCAGAATTACATTAAAATTATTTTGTATTTCATGATTATACATTTTATTTTTAATAAAAAATATTCTTTTAGTATATTAATATAAATTTTAATAGTAACTTATTATTGTTATATGTGTTACGAGATAACTCTTGTAGTGATATCAATAATTGAAAATTATTATACTAAAACATAAGTGCACAGAGTAACGTAAATATTAAAGACGTTAAAACTACACTGTAGTAACTCTCACACGATTTCAATTAATCTAACACATTATAGTACCTGATGTGTCGTGTGAAGCGACATTAAATTTTACGAGCAATGAAAACAAAGCCCCTTAACTGAGGTAATCAGATTACGTACACTTATACATTTTACAGCTAAATTAAAAAGAAATATGTATCTGTAGATTGTTGTGAGACGTAAACATAGAAACCATCTGATTTCTATCATCATTTCATTATTCTATTTAATTTATATGCACAAATGTAGAGACACCCAAAATTGGAGCAAAACTGGTAATGTCACAAACTTAGACATAATTACACATGGTTATTACTAGATATGATTCAAGCTTCTTACGTACTTTGGTTAAAATTACAACTGGCATAAATTAAACTTTAGATCAAAAAAAAATCCATAATTTCTAAACTATTTGTGTCACTATTGACGTTGATAATAATTTGCCTAACCAATGTTGTACAGTCACTAACTATTTATTGTAAGTTAATTAATTTTATTCTGTGACACTTCAATGGATTAAATCTTTGTTAAATAATATAAATTCTTATTAGCGCCAAAAAATATTACAAAATCTCTCTAGAATATTAGGAGTCAGTTCGATCGCAAGAATAACATAAATTAAGTAAAAAAGAAACATTTTTTAATTAATATTATATTTATATAAGATATTGTAAATAAAAAACAAAAAACATATCTGGTTTGTGTTAAAAGAACAACAGAGCTAGAAAGCCTTTAATTTGTAGATTCAACGACAAGTCGTTGAATTAATGATGCTTATCCAGTTTCACTACTAATTATTTGAATTTGGAATTCATCACTTCACTTTAGTTAAAAACAATTTGATTATAATGTAATTTTAAAAACGTATGCTTAATAAAACTTTTATTAGCTCATAATAAAACGTAGAAGCTGTACAAATAAAATAGTAATAATTCTACTAAGTAGATTAAAACATTACAATAACAATGTTTGGTACCTTTTATATTTTTTGATTTACCTATTTATTTGTCCTGCAAGATTTTAATAAAAAACTGAGTATCAAATTACATACTTATACATTTTTTGAATTGAATACTAGACATGAGCAACTAGGCTACGTTGAATGTGACAGGATTTCTGAAATAAGTATTGTCACAGGTATACACTATCTGGAGCTAAGTAGCAGATAACCATATCCAAAAGGAGTAGTACATTGGATCGTACTACATCTTTTGGATATGGTATCTGCCACAGGCAAGTTATTTTTGGAAATCGTAGTACATGGAAATCATATTAATTGTGTAAGACCTATATAAAAATGTCCCTGGGTACAAATAATAATAATTAATTAAGGAAGTAAAAAAAATTACGTAGTTTCATAGGCTAGGTTATATAATGGTGAGACTGATCTGTTACTAAAACATCATGCTTTAATATTCAAATTCCAAAAGTTTTTACACAGTCATACTTTAAACAGTTAGACACGCGGTTTTTACTGTATATAAATACCACTTTAATAGAATTGATTTTAGAAGCTCTCTAGACTCTAGTAGCTTGTATAGTCAAGCTACCTTAAGTTCAATACCAATAAAGCTATTCACTTTTTGTGGTTCATTCGACGAAATTGGCTCCAGATCCATTCCCGTTGACAACTTTATCGAGCGGTTTTCGATAAATTACTTCAAGAGAAAACTAAATAAATCCGAGAGGGACTTAAGATAAGGTAATGGCTTCGGTAATGTCTGGCGACCGGCGTGGCATAATGCAATCGCATACAAAGCGATTCGTGAACTACACATTTCTAAGACGTATTGAAATACACTATATGTATTTTTATTAATATTTGCTACATTGCTATGGTTTTTTTTTCTTTTAATATGAATGTAATTTTCAATTTAAATCGGTTATGGATACTTTTATTTGTTGTTATTATATACAAAAATAGCCAATAACAATTAAAATTGTTCATTGTAGAATCAGATCAATAATTATAAAAGAAAACATTTTGGCAGTCTTATCGCTGAACAACAATCTCTTTCAGGCAACCGATTAGTTGGAGGGAAAGGTACACGAAGTGACATTATGGTTATTTTCGAAGAACAGTCACTATTTAATACACAATAAAATATAATTTACAATGAAATTACAGTCAAGTAATACTTTAACTTTCCCTTATATTCTCATCATCAAGAATCCTGACTATACATTAGGGCACACATTTTGTAGGAAATACATATAGATAGGTACCTCAATGGTAAGTCACCCCACCGCCCTAGCCAGTTACCTAATTGCCGAGACAGTACTGACAGAATTTGCAATATCTTAAGAAACGTTCCTTTAAGAACTAAGTATCAACAAACCTCAAAAAAAAGTAAGCCAATTAGAAGTAATATTAATTTACAATGTGCTGGAATATATAAACTTGACTGCGATTCTGGTTTGTCATACAGAAGTCAAACAAAAAGGAGCACCAGTAAAAGAGTTAACGAACACATCTCAGACATCAAACATAGGCGTACATTAAAGTCAGCAATGTCTGAACATACAATAGACAAGCTCAATCATCATGTAAGATTTGATAAACCTAAAATTCTTGCTAAGGAACAACTTTACAATCCAAGAATGGTTCGCGACGCTATTGAAATTAAAAACCATCCTAATTTTAATAGAGAAGATGATTGGAGACTTTTTGACACCTGGGACCCATTTATGAACAATGTAAAATCCCACATCTGTGACCTCATGATATTGTTAGTGAGTTTTGTGTACATCTGAACTATATGCTCGGAAACTTAGGAACCGTTGGAGGTAAATGACTAATTAATTGACTTATTGAGAGACAACCGTGAACACGAATGCTGCAAATATTCGAAATGTCAGATTAAATATAAAATGTAAATTTTAATTATACCCGAGTTAATCCGTAAAAATAGTTTTATTTCCAAGCATACTGGTATTTTTTTTTTTTTTTTTTTTTTTTTTTTTTTTTTTTAATTTAATGGATTTTTACTTGTAGGTAAGTTATATAAAAAAATTACAGTGTTTATGGTAAAATTGAAAACAAAGTAGGAATACAAGAAACAGATAAAGGTCGAGATGGGTCACGCTTTTTTACATTATAAATTTCTACAATAATAGTAATATATATATGTTTATTTTATGCCTTTTAGGTAGGCATATAATTAAAACGTCATATATTTTTTAGGTACATACAAGTACTATGAAATCATTAAAATTTATTCATTGTCAGTAAAAAGATCATTAAAATTTTAAAGTAAAACACATGGAGACCAGATATTGTGATAATCGTGCACTCGCAAAGAGGAAAATGCAAGTGCTTGTCAGCAAGACTTGTTATGTCGATGTGTACCTCCCACCATTACCAAAAAAAATAACATATAATTGTTTTGCTTTCCGGCACTTACGATATAAAACTTAATTTAAATAGCTACTTTACACCTCTCTTCTATTAAGGGTACCCTGTTTCAGACTTCTAATTCTAAGACCTTCAACTAAATAACTACAGATAGACTCTACCATCTTTCGAGATATTATTCTGGGCTAATTATATATGCTGTGTACCAATGACATATGTAATTATGTTGCATGATTGTATGTTTACTTATTCTATGAACAATGAATGTCAACCTCCGGTCTTATAATAAACATTTTGAGAATTATATTTAATAATTATTTAAGAAAATTCTTAGAGAAAACCAAAAAAATCAAGCCAATATTTTTTTTAAATATAATATTAAGATAATATTATATTGATGTTTGGAAAATGGGTCAACGAGTTCAAAATGGGAGCATATAAATTATCTCACATTAATTAGTTAAAGTATATTTCGTTTTCTATACATAATATTTATTTAAGTGTTATTGTCTATTTATATACTATTATTGATATAGTTTACTAATACCTAATATCTATGTATAAATTATAAGCACATCGTTTGTTCTGTTTGGACTCACCCACTAATTCAATAATATAAGTGTATCGTTAGTTTATTTTCTACTGTATTCTCAGATTTACTGGTTAAAACAGCTTTTTAGAAATAAGTCCACCTTTACTACCCCAAGGGCAATAAAGACTTAATTAAATAGGAAATATATATAGGACCTAAAAATATTATTATTGTATAATAAAGTTTATATAAATAGTTTAGCAAATAAATATACACATACAGAATCTGCGTGAAGTGAACTAAATAACAAACACCTTGCAACGGACGATAGATATAGACGCCAAAACATTATCCTTTCCAACTGGATAGCCGCGGACACAAACTGTAGCGCCCACAACTGTGCAGCAGCGAGCTACTTCTTTAGGTCATTAGTGCAATATTATTGTTCTCACAAAACAGATTTCAGAATATTATTAATTAACAAATTATTTAACAAAAATCGCGCAATCTACAACATGCCTAGTAGGCACACCTTAAGAGAAATATTTAGGAAAGTTAAAATTTTATCTTTACCGTATCAATATATACATGGTAATTTATTGTAGGTTCACAAAAACTTAAAAAAATATTAAAAAGAATAGTGATGTATTCTGCAAATACATAAAATAAAAAGCAACTTGCCTTAATTCACACTAGGATGGCAAAGATTCATAAGTCATTTTATTTACAATGTGTCCATTTTTTCACATTTAATGGGATAGTTTATTTATTTGAGTGTGTAGTTGTTTTATTGTTATTGTTAGTATCTTATTATTAGTATCTTATTACGTTCTTCCAAACCGCTGAGTTGCCACATAGAAGCCAACAGACAATGCTGAGCGTCTACAATTAATCGCAAGCCACTATTCTAGAAAGGCCAACAATGGAAATATATCTTCTGGGTGGTTTCCTCACTTATATTATATTATTAAATGAAAATAAAGTATAGTTTGTTTGAGGAAGCCTTAATAATTGTTTCTTACTTAGAAGTTAATCTTTCAAAAAGCCTTACGCTGCATAGAGAACTTTAGTATCTCTTAAATTTATATAAATATAGAATGAAAAATAAACCGATACGGCCCCCTGCCCGTATCGTTCGAATCCCTATTCGCACCCGCGACTACTGGGAAACCGTCCCGTTCTAATTTCCCGTTTTATTGAATTTCAATATCTCTTATTAATTTTTATTAAAAGTATGTACTTGTTGGTTCTGGGTTTATAGATGTTAACCTCAAAGCACAGAAAATATATACATTCTTTATAGCTCTGTTGTCAAAAATAATAAGCAGCCTTTTATGCAAACGCATAGACAATTGTGATGTCAGTTGGACGAAACAACACCACATACGTGAATTGTAAAAGAAGGCGTATAAGTGAAATATTTGAACGGCTTAAGTTAGGTCGTTTTATACTAGTGATCGTGCTAGTCATGCAAACACGATCACCTGACTACAAACCATCGTCTTGTTTTTCAGATTATTAAAAAATAGGTTATTAATAATATGAATAAATATAAATATTAACCAAGAAGTATACCTACCGTCAATATATTTAAGTATTAAAGTACCTATTACCACCGAAAATATTAATGACGTAATATAACGTGGGGTGTTGCCGATTTTAACAGGTTAGTAACCTCTTCAGAAACAATATTGATTTATTAAAATCTCATTGTTTGCCAGTTAATTGTCTATGGAAATTATTATTTTTAAATGTAATACTTATTTAATACTAAAGTTAAAATATTTTGTTCTATCTATCTATTTTGTTCTGTTACATATCTACTTCGCCTTAATTTATATATTAGATCGAGCAGCTTAAGGATGGGCATTATCGCTTATGAATGACGATGAATGCAGAATGTGGAGTGTGGTGATGACATTTATAATAGATGCATATTTGTCAAGAACTTGGAAAACTTAATAAGATGTGATGTTACTGTACCAGGTGGATTTGGATTGGATATGATATTATCCTCAATGATCCTGGTGGGATTTTTCAGACAGATATTGCTGTGATTTAAGTTCTTAATCAATTTTAAGAAAATAATTTGGTATTCTAAGAATAACTTATAAGTTCTAACTATTGTCCCTAAGATACAAGTTTGTAAGATCGATATGCCTAAGATTAAATGTTACAGCTGTAGCAATTGTTTAAATGCAATAAGAATATTCGATACTTCAAACTTATTTGTTGGAGACTTAAAATTAAAATGTATCTTACTTGTTCTATTCTAATTTATTTATTTAGCTTCATTTCCCCTCAGACCGGGTGACATTAACCAAAGTCAAGGGCGATGTGGCCTTAAAAATCTTTATTATTATTAGAAGCTAAAAGATTATGAAGTGTTCGTTCAGTTATTGATTACTAAATAGAAGATTTGTTAATCGTTGCCGTTATTAAAAACGTTTCAAAGAAGCAAGCTTGTTGGATGGAAGCCCCTCTAAAACAATTATTTTATTTTGTTTTTACTATTTTTATAGCTGCCGCAAAAATACGTCATCTGTGAAAATTACAGCTGTTTAGCTATCAGGGTAGATAAGATGCAGCCTTCAGTCAGACAGACGGATAAACGATTTTTTTTGATTTTTTTTGAGATTTTTTTAATTGAGATTATTCCAAAACGGAACCACAGGTTTCCGTTTTGGAATATTATCAAAAATCTGCGTGAGCCTTTCCCCAAGTGATAGCCATTTCCTTTTCTTACCCTAGATACACACGCAATATAACTATACTAGAAAAAAATGTGTATTTGACTAAACTAAAATACGGGATAAGTTTATAAAATAGATTTGTACAGGTTGGTGTATAAGCACCACATTCTTTTTTCAATCCCCTTCTGCACAATGAAATACCAATTTTTTTTCCGACATTATTAAAAGAAAATATGAATTTCATTTTAAGTTTAAAAACATTATTTTATAGTCAGTTATTGATTTTTTCGAAGAAATAAATTGCCAGAAAATGTAAATGCCAAAAAAAATGCCAAAGTAATGTTATATGGTGAAAACAATAATAAAGCTTGAAAAGTACACTTTTCCTTTAGTTTGTAATAATAAGAATTTTTTTCGACAGTCTTATTCCATATGTTATTTCATTAATATATTATATTTCTTATTATATTAATCAATAAAGTTTTTTAAGAGCCGTTGTAATTTATTAAGTATTGTTGTTTTAGAACAATGGCCTCCCCCCTCCTTAGCGGGAGTAGTATCCACGAGGAGTTCCCCAAGACAAAAAAAGTTACTGTGACAAATGCAAGTAAAAAGAAACATAGCAGCGGAAAGATTTTGAATATTACTGTCAAGAAATTACGTAATTCGATTCTATTTATATTTCAATAGTGTACATTACGAAAATACTATGAAACACGAACGATATTTCCCTCGGGCGACGTTAATGTTCCGGTGGTGGCGTTGATCCATTCGACCGAATCTCTGGAAATAATGGAAGAAAAAAGGTAAATAAATCCAAGCAAACTGTGGTAGATAAGGAATGTCTCTGGAGTGACACAATCAGCTTGTTTGTTCGTAAATCTGGTTTAATTAATTATTTATTCACTTAAAAAAATAACACTTTTGTATTTACTATCACTTATTCTGAAAAGAGTAAGTAGTAGCAAATAAGGTCTGAAAGTTTTCTATTGCACCCTATAATATGTTCTTATCAGTTAATAGACCTTAATAAGAAGTCCACCCTGTATAGTTTCCCCCACACACTTTAATAGATGTTTTAATAATTCAAATAATAGAGTATTTTTCATTCAAACGTGGAAGTTTTTGGGCCTGTAAACAAAGATTAAAACATAAATATTCTAAGTGTTTTGAACTGTCACATTTAATGTCTAAGTCATTTTGTTTTAAAATCATTTTGTTACTGTTACCAAGATTCATATGAGCTCACTGATATTATGTTGAACTTTACCATACAATTAGTTTCAAATTTATCTATAGCAACACCGTATACATTATTCGTAAGTTTTTTAAACGATACTGTCGATCTCTTTTTTTTCGTTTAACAAGGCTGTAATACACTTTCCATTGTATTAAAATCAAATCGAATACGAAAACACCAGGGAAATAAAACTATTCTTTACCACATCCAGATAGCACCAAGATATTTTATTAACATAATTAATACTTGTAACATGGATATAAATATTATTAAGACGTATAAACTTTAGAGATTCCAAAGTAGGGCAATGCCATCTAGTTTTACCTTATAGAACTATTTGTTATTAAATAACATTATTTTGAATTTAACAACTTTTGAATTGAATTTATTTAAATAATCGTTACGAAAACGTACCGAAAAAAAGTTTACGTCTATAAAAATGTTTAAATGAACTTTAAAAATATGAAAAAAATCCTTAAATCGCAGCGCCACAACCAGATTTCATATCAATCCAAGGTCTCAGGGGATCATACATTAATAATTTCATTAAAAATTAAAGCAGCGGAATCCAATACATGTTGTCTTGCTAAAAAAAACATTTTTACCAACGCAAATAAAATGCAAATACTAGCAACTGTAAAAACGTTATTCAAAAATGGCCAATTTAAAAACAAGAACACACAAACATCTTTCAATACAAGGTACAAAGGTTTCTTGAGAGCGATAAACCAGGTGTATTTCATTTTGAATATGGATATTGTTTTTTCTTTGTGCCATATTGCCCATAAGTAGGCGAATTCCGCTTCTTACTTCCCGAATACAAACACACGCAAAATCCATGATAATGATCTCACTATGTATGTACGCAGTAGGTGGCATTCTTTTTTTATTTATTCTGTCAAATGAACTTCAATAAAAGAAAAAACGAATATTCTTATTAACAATTCAGTTCATCACAAAAATGTCACGTCAAAACACGTACATTGTAATAAGATTTGATGGCACAATACTTTTATTTTATTAAGGGCTAGAAACGTAACCTTATGTGAACGAGTATCAACTTCCTGTTTTATTCACACTTCTTAGCTGACGAATGTTTTGCCATTTTATAGTAAATACTATTATAAACTTTTATATTTAATTTGAAATAAAATTGTAAAATTATATTATTGGATAAATTATTTTTAAAGTTTTTTTTTAAATGCAAAAAATGTTTAAAAAAGTACGAATATATATTAAATTTAAAACAAATAGCAATCAGTTGGTAGTAGCTACAAATTGAAACATGAAATAAACTAGATATGTATGTCGGAATCATCAAAACAATGGACTCATCACTTCCATGTCGCGGCTAGTTTTAGTTTATGTGATAGGTATTTATATATTTTTATATGTCAATTAAAGCACCTGGATTCAATTATAAATTATTTAATTTTTATTTTTCAGTGTGCTCATTATATTTATTTCATACATTTTGTTTATACATTAATGACACTAAGATGTAAGCTACAACTTTCGCACATAATATACTCTTAAAAGGTTTTCGTTGCATTTATCCTTTCGTATTCCTATTTTATTCATTTATATATTTTTTTCACTTTACAATAAATGTTGAGTTAAAAATCATTCAAAAATTTGAGACTGGAAAGACTCGATTGATAATTTAATTTAAATCTTAAAATCTTTTTTAACCATTTAATCGAATATAAAAAAAATAAATAGCCAATAATTTAGAAATTGGCTACGAAATATAAATCAATAAATTTTAAAGTTTGTGTTGCTTATATAGCCTGGTGCTGTTATTGTTGTTTGCATTTTTTGATCGATATTCCATTTTTCCAAAACAGTGTATGTTATTACAACTTGCATTTTCCAATAGGTACTAGCGCTTCGTTCTAAACTATAAACATATTTATTTCAATATGTTTATTTCATGAAAACATGGCAAAGAAATCTTAGTATTTTTATGATTTTTTCTTAATACATATAAGATATTAAAGGACCCAATCTAAAATAAAAGTACTAAAAAAACTTCTGTTATGCAAAGCTTTTTGAGCTCTGATTAATGGAAACTAGAAATCTATGAAAGAAATCTTTACAAATCCAATCATTGATTAAAAAAATTGGTGTCAACAAAATAATATTAGAAGAAAAAGAATAAAAAAAAGAAAATTGGCGCTGAACACAATTGCAACGGTTTTAAAGATTTGTGGATTTGCTGTTCGTGAAATAAATATGTATACTTATATTATGTATTATGAAGAATTGCTATATTTGAATTTGTGCTTTTTTTATTATATTAATAAATTTACTAACTGAAAATACTTTGTTTGTATATATTATTTTAACACTAAATTACTGTACTGTAAAGAAAGTACTAAGGGGATAGCAATGTCTCTGGAATCCTTTCGCACACATCGTCTTAAAACTCTAAAGACGCATTCGAAGAAAACGTACCAGTCTGAACATTTCACTTCAAACAAACTTTGACACTTAAAGAATTAAAACTATGTTTATCAGTTTAAATTTTCAAATGGTCTGTACTCGTACTTGAGACCTCTGGAAACCGTCTCTTGCCATAAGTTTTTAGTTATGTAATTATATAAATTTATATTAATACGTTTTTTGAACGTGTCCGAATAAAATATTTATTTGATGGGACGGAAGATTCTCACTTTAATAGAGGGTGGTTTATTTTATAACAGATTTCCGTTCACTGACTATAAAAGCTAATTGAAGTCGACTGAAAGATTTATCAGGTTTTATAAAACATCAATGCACCGAAATGTTTCAGACACAGATCCATTTGTCTAAGAAATACGATAAGTTTCATACCTAACGATAAATTTCAACCTTTCATTACTTATAAATAATCATATTTTCAAAATAAATTATTACTCGCCACCGTTCATACATAAAAACGTACATCGAAATATTTCTGAGTGGTAGATGATATTCGTAAATGTTTCCGTTCTATTATTTGATAGGTGATTTTATTTTTGATTCTTCCTTTTAATTCTTCCTTTTTTATAATTACTTTACTGTTTTATACTTTGTTATATTGTTGTGTACAATTTTTCAAATTTATATAAAAAAAAATAACTCCACCATAAATCAAGAACGTTCACCTTCTATCCTGTACAACTCGCTAACGTTACATTATATACAATGCAGGTTAAAATAAGTTAAAAATGTATATTTTCAAATCGAATTTAATTATTGCATAAAAACTTAACGGTTGAAAAAACAAATGATCACTGAATACTTTAACTGGTAAATATATACTAAGTGTGTTCTATAATCAGAATGAACAGGCATTTAAAGAAAATATATATGAAAATAGGAATCGGAGAATCTTTTCATTGCGTCCGAATCTACTTGCTAAAGTGATACAAGATTAGTCAAACTCGTTTGGTATTGCATTTACAAAAATATTTCTACTCAAATTATTCCTTTTGGGGTTTAATATTATTAAACTTTTATTTAAATGGTAACAAGTTTCATATTATAAGTTTGGTCAGATGAACTCGTAATACTGTGGGTCAAAAGTAAATAAAAGAGCGTTTATCGGCTGATTAATATTCGACGAACTACGTCCCGGCTCCCTGACCACGTCATTTGCTTAACCTCTTATGTCAATTTGCTTTCCGACCTCAGGGTATGTACTTTCCATTACGGATGCCAAATGCTTTGTTAGATACTATGCAGAGCAATAAATCTGGGAGATATATTTAATTACTAAAATGAGCAAACTTAAATAAAACACACAGGAATAATTTAAGTTGGAAAATTAAATTAAAAATTTAAATAACCCCCCATACAAAAAGACCTCCAAAAAGGGTAAAAATAATAATAATATGTACTTGTTGAAGTCGTTGTGTCAAGGGACCGCTGAATAAAGAAAGATATCAAAATGCAAGTAAAGATAAAGAACTTAACGATTTTAAGGATCTTTTTGTATGGGGGGTTTTGTAATTTTTTTATTTATTTATTTTTTTTTATTTTTAAAGTTTTGGTTTCTATATTGTACTGATCGTATATTTACTAACACGTAAATTAGCTCTTGTTTAGGTTTTTAGTATCAATGTTTTATAAAAACCTTTCACCAGCACCAACGAAAGATCAAGATCTTACAGACAATTGATTTTATTTCGTCCAAACATAGCTAAAAACCATCTCGACAGACCAGGCTTTAGATTTAAAACAAATGTTAATAAATATATTCTTTTTTTTGTACTATTTTTTTTTCATTCTAGTCGTCGTTTTTTTCGAGAACTTTTTTATTTTTTTTGTTTAATTTGTATTCATTATTGCTGTCAAGGAAAAATATACAACTTTTGATTTCCAAATAAAGAACAAACGTTATCTGATGTCCTCTGAGGCCACAGACCTACAGACCTACAGACCTACAGACCTAGATGAAATACAACATTTTCTGACCAAACACGAGTAGACAGTTTTTAAAGGTCGTTCCAAGTTTTGACTGAAAATTTAGTGGCTGTCAGATTTGGGTAAATCAAATGCCAAAGATTATAAGCAGATCCAAGAGACCATAACAGCGTAACAGAAGATAGGGCGTCTGAAAATGACGAATCAGGTCAGCAGAATATTAAGACATTGACAAAGTTTTATAAAGAATGTCTCGTTTCTTAGCAATGGTCATCTTAGTGAAATTACGCTAAGTGTAAATAAAGTTTTGGTTTTTTGTTAAGTGATTCCACCACCGAAATATTGTTAAATTCAATTGATTTTTATTATTTATTTAGCAATAAATGATCTCATGTTTAGTTTTTTAACTTTGGAGACATGTGCATATACAACACAATAAACACACAATGATTGACAAATCGTATTAAACTTCTATGTTTTGAGCAAAATAATATAGCAGCCTGTCACACCGTTGGTGGTGCCCGCCACTTGTTAAATACGATACGCGAAAACCATGTCAGCAGTCAATAGTTAATTACTTCTATACGATTAACGTCTAACCTTAACAATCCTCCTCACTTTCTTAAATCCTATCTCTTAACTAAGAACTCATAGTCCATAGCATTAAATGAGGTTAAAACCTGCTACCATTAAAGAATTAATCTATTCTCTTCCTCCTGGAGTTGGATGCAATACTAGTATTTGTACTACACTATGTGCAGTAAAAGCTAAATAAGATTGTATAAAGTTAAAAAACAAATTAACAAAATTATTACATAAGTTGCTCGAATAATAAATAACAATAGCGTAGCTTGACAGTGATGACGAATCTTTTGAAGTAGAAATTAATAATATTAAATAATACCTTTATTATTTATATTTAATAAATGTCGATGCACATTTCACTTATCCGTTGAGTTCATTTGCTCAATAATTGTCTGCTTGAGCTCACCTCATTTTATATCATAACTAACCGGCTTAAAAACATATCTTATTGAATCAATCCAATTTAAACAATATTTTTTTATTTATAAATTTATTAATTATTCACAAATAGGCCTCGAATAATTTATTAAAATTGACTTGTTATTTTATATAATAATAATAAAATGAATAAAAGCTAATTGGTGACATATTTACAAACTAATTCACTAACCGAATATTGTTACATGTGAAAAATTCTAAAGAATTATAGTGCTATAAAGGCTACTTACTTTTAATAGCTACGTGCTAAATTAAGGAAGTCAACAAGTTAGAATATTCCACTTTTATATATATTATATTAATAAAAACTAGTGCAGACAGTAGTGAGTTCAGTGATTGGACAAACGGCACGCAACGGACCATAAATGTGAACATCAGAACATTATCGCTTCCAACTGGATTGTCGCGGACACAAACTAACGCCCCGCTCTACACTACAGCTCAACGAGCTGGCTCTCTAGATCATTAGATGATAGAGAACTATTGTTTTCTAAAACATAATTTGAAGCTATTTTTTTAAAGATTATATTTGTATGCTGCATACGTTACAATGTTATTTTTCATTCTTTCTGCTGATTAATATTTTTTCTTGTACTAGTTTATAGATATAGTAACAATATTAAAATGTTATTCACCTATATTTAAGTACGTATATAAGTGTTTTAGAAAATAAAAATGTGTAAATGTTTATTTTTATTCCTTATCTTTTTGGTCTGTATATTTATCATCGTAAAATTATTTAATAAATAAATAAAATTCATTTCATTTTAATTCCTTTTTAAAATTTAATATACTAATATTAACTTAACGAAATCGAACCATATCAGAAGGTATTTCTAATAGCAGGAGTACATTTAAGGTATGCATACACGTGCAAATAATATGTATATTATTCGCATATATTATAAATATATTATCATGATTATGAAATACCAAGTTTAATATTATACATTTATATTATTCATAAAAAGTTAAAATTTATAAGTGTAATGAAAAACTACATAATGGGTAACAAATACCACAAATACCTAAAAAACTAGAATAAGCTTTAGTTTTCAAAGAAAAATACAAACTTGTTTTAAAAACATATTTTAGCAAGATAAATCGTGATATATTTGTTTTATGACATCATGATGTGTTGTAATAATCGTTGTTACTAATAGTATAAAGAATAGGTAATTTCGGAATTACAAAATTAATAATTTTGACATTATTTAGAAAACAGTATATCTATCTTTATATAATAATATGATACGTCCTATAATACCAGTCTTTATATAGCATAATAAGTCAATTTGTCTTATAAGTTATTAAGTTTCCATAATTAACATATTTTAACCCCCGACTTAAAAAGAGGGGTGTTATAAGTTTGACCTGTCAATCTGTGTATCGGCGTATCTGTGTCTGTCTGTGAAAAAGTAGCAGCCGAACGCGTGGACGGACTTGATTTAGCTCTGAGTAAGTCTGAAATGTTTTCAACCATATCTAGGTGGATCAAGCTTTATGAGTGGTTTCTGGGTCTTGCTAAAAGGACTATTCCTGGTTATGATGTCGTTAAGATTAACCACAGCCCTAAGAATCGTATATTGAAACACTTGGCGAAGTTTTTACACCTTTTCACAAAAATAGGACTCAAGTCACTTTTTGATAGCTAATACTCAACCAAACCTTTACTGAAGTCGGATATTTACATTTCATTTTTATTTAAAAAATTCAGTCATTTGATTTAAAAAAATATCCCATTAGTAAAAAAATCTCGTTCTTTTTTTTATTAAAAATGTAGTGGCATTTTAATGTCATACTCATTTTCAACACTTTATAGTCTTTTCAATTATTTATTTTACTTTTGACAGCGAAGGTATCGATGTCCAAATTGCATATCTGTATCGATTCATTTATTTGTATTTGATTTTATTTATTTAAAAGTTTTAATCGATTTATCCTTATCTTCATCCCATTAATATTCCTTTTTACTCAACGTTTTGCATCTTTTTATTGAAATGAATATGCATTCATTTATGTATTTAAATAAATATGTACCATTTATCGTTTTATTAAAAAATATATATTTGTAAAACAATGAAAAAGATTTGTTATTTATCAATCAGTATCTCATGAGATATTGAAAATATTTGTGACCAACAACGTAACGTATCGTGTCAATCGCATCAAGACACTTTTGTTGGTAACCACATTTCCGTTTGCCGATTTTTTTACGTACGTTGAGTATTATAACTCTTCCGTATTCAAATTTTTTTTTTTCAAGTTAGTCGTATCGTTCCTACAAGATCCTACAAGATGTATCCTACAAGATTCATATTTTCAAAATGCCGAAAGATTTGGTGTTCAGAAGACAATCAAAAGAGCTTGTGTACGGCTTCATAACTATTTTGAAATGTAAAGTCCCAACGGTGAACCCCTTTTAGCATTGACGTTAGATAGATAACGTATTGCTACAGAATTGGGGATAAATGACCCAACGGTGTCAAAAATAACTAATAAAGCCTATGGTAGCAGTAACATGGATAAAATAAAATATCCACACTTAAGAAAAAAAGTCAACCTCGCAAAAGACACTGCACTTGAATGTTTTGAGAGTAATAGTTTAAGGTAGATCAGATTTCTTTATAAAAAGTGTGATAAAAGGAAAATATTTATGAAACCCCGTGATGTTACCTTGTCTTGACACACTTTTATCAAGAAGGCAAAAAAAAATGGAAGAATCCAGTTGTTTTCATCGATAAAACTTACAAATCTTACGCTCTCAAAGGTCAGTACTGATGACACTATAGCTAAAGGGAAACGTCTCATCATTTGTCCCGCTTGTACAAAAAGAGGATTTTTGCTAAACGTTCTTTCGGTTTTAAAATCCAAAGAAACAAGAGACTATCATGAGGAAACGAATGCGGATGTATATGAAGAATGGTTAAGAGTAAATGCTTGTATAACTACAATAGCCCTCAATCTTTCTTATTGATCAATGTGCCACTCTCGTCAAATTAATAAAATTGCAACGCAAGCCAACAAAAAAAACGTAAGGTGGCTTCGTGAGAATGCGGAAGATGTAAATGAATTCTTACTTAAGTCAAACTCGTAAAAATATTATAATCAAAGAAAGGGCTCAAATGCTACATAATTGATGAAATTGCAACAGAACATGGGCACGTTGTCTTGTGAATTTTCCCGAACAACAACCAATCCAATGATATTGAGCTCATCTGGGCACAAGTCAAAGGGCATGGCGCAAGATATGATACAACCCCATCTTTCACTGCTCACAAAATGTTGGAACTACTAAAAAATGCTTGTGACAATGCGACGCTTGAAAATTGGTTAAGTGTCTTCGACCGATCAAAGCATTAGATAATATCGGTTTGGCGCCGGGATGTTATGTTTGGCAATTGGTACGAAACAGATTTACTATAATGCAATTTTATTTATTACATCAATTACAAGAAACTTTTATTTATTATTATTATACGTCATTTTAAGGGTTACCCTTTTTATAAAATTAAAGCGTGTTTAAAATTAAAAGTTCGCACTGACAAGTATAAACAAGATAGCAGATAAAGTATAACGACTTCGGACATACTTTGGACTGTCGCCAATAGGTTTCAGATATGAAAGTATAAATTTGGCATTAATAACTGTGATACTGACTAACAAGGTGTCGCTGATCGTTATCTCTGTATTGATACTGGGTCAAGCGCTTTATAACTTATAAAAGTCAGATCATTATAGCGCTTGTAGATTATGCAATTGAAGTTGGAAAAAGTAATGTTTTTCAATAAATTTATTCTGTAACAAACCAAGATAAAATATTTACATAATAAACACTTATATCTATCCGGCTCTTGTCAGAAAAGTAAAACATTATGTAATAATAAATAAACTTTATGAGACGTTTTCAGCACATCCAAAAGGGATCATTTAAGTAAGTAACAGTAGCCCTCAGTTCATAATTAAAATACAGACCTTTTCCCGGCAGTGGGTTGTTTATGTGTGGGCGTGAATAGGTATGTACTTAATTTTACCAATAAATATACTGTGGTCCTGGCATTTAAATAAATAAAGAAAAAAAAAATAGGTGATTAAAGTTCTTAAATTAAATATTCTCTCTGGTTAGAATGGAAATTAAAATATTATTCTATAAATCTTCGAGAAGTGTCAATTTAGATTACCAAAAACATTTATTTTAACCTCTAAATATGTATCTGTTTTTCATTCTTATCTACCCTTATCAGAAGCCTTTTTTTAAACGTTTCAATACTCAGTTCTTATAATTATTTATTCATTCATTCATTCATTCATTCATTAGACTAGATAGCAGTTAAAATATAAGATTTAGATAAGCTTTAATAGTGTAATATTTGATATTACATAATAGTAAGAAAATGTCGAAAAATAACTTTAGATATTTCAGTGCAAAATTCACTTACACAGAAACACAGACCACCACCCACTCACGTGTAATTCTATGCGTAAAAGAATCACGGTCTCTCTTCCTACGGCCAAACAAAGACATTTGAAAATATTTGGGAAAAAAAACTTTAGACCATACGACAAGACAGAATGCCGATTTTTTGGGCACTCTTTTTTTTAGCCGCGAACTCTTATTCGTCTTTTAATGACCGTGGAAACGCACTACCTTCCATCCTGCTGTGTCTGATACTTATTAACGGACGTTGCGTTCAAGCAAAAGCTGTATGGCAAACTTTTTAGTCTTTCGACGTTTATAATATCAAGCTTGCCGGATAGCATTTCTCCAATAGTATTTATTATATTTGGGCAATCCTACATAAAAAGCGTAGTTCAAGTAGTGAACTGCTTAGCTTAGACCGGCTAACTTCAAACCTATTGCCATTACCTCCAGGTCAAAAATAATAAAAAATATAATTAGCAGCCAGCTCTTGGTTTACCTAGAGGATGGATAAATAAATAATAATTGAAAATTAACTTTATATATTGTTTTTCGTGTATCTATGCTGCATGGTTCGTCCATGTTTATCTGTATTAATCAGGTTAACAAGTGTTTCGTACTAGCCGTTTAAAAAAAAATAAAAAACATTATATAATTTTAGTCCCTACTTCTTTATTTTTTTTATTATTGAAGTGAAACTTCTTTAGAATCGTTGTGATTTCAAACCTGATGCAACGGAAAAAACGACAGGTAAGAGACACAAATACAAAAATGTGTAAAATGAAGCCGGTAAAGAATGAGACAGAAACATACACACTATTTTATATTATCGGTCTCTCCTCTTTTTTCGTATAGCTTCATCTCTTTTACACCATGTTGCTATGGAAATACTAAATAATGAAAATGACAAGTATGTGGATTATAAAAAACAATTTACATTATCCAAAAATAAAATTATCGGATTAAAGTTTTATAATTAAATAATGAATTGTAATTACATACTGGATAATATGATTTTATGGACTTGCTGTTAAAACTAATAAATAAATTAAGATTATAACATGAAGAAGAAATTATGAATTATTATTTATAATATTTTTAAAATACATTGATTGTCTGAAATAGAAGAAGTAAGAATGAAAAGAAATACGAGTTTTGGCTGAGAAATGGAGCATTGGGGTCCTGATATTTACATGGTCTGTTTTGCTATACCTAGAATGAACAACAACTCGAAACAGCAGAAACCATGATGAAGAATCATTTTATTTGTGATATAGGGGCCTACCATGAACTCTTAAAAACCATCATAGTTTTAAGACGTTTTGTAGCAATATTACAATAATATTACTTTGATTCGTACCATGAACTTTATAAAACAATATTGTTTTATTCCTGCTTAGTGACGTAGACGTGACGTAAATGAACGAATGCTTTTCTATTCCTGCAATAGGAGGGAAAGAGACATCATTTTTTTTTCTTATAGCTTCATCTCTTTTACACTATATTGCTATGGTAATAATAAATAATTAAAATGACAGGAATGTGGATTTCAAAACAAACAAACCAAAAATAAAATTATCGGATTAGAGCTTTATAATTAAATAATGAATTGTGATTACATACTGGACAATACGATTTTATGGACTTGCTATTGAAACTATTAAATAAATTAAGATTATAACATGAAGAAGAAATTATTTAATGTCATTTATAATATTTAAAATGAATTCATTGTCTGAAATAGAAGAAGTAAGAAAGAAAAAAATACAAGTTTTGGCTGAGAAATGGAGCATTGGGGTCCTGATCTTTACATTTTTTATTTGTCATCTGGTAATTGCCGAAATACATTATTCTATGTTCCAATACATATTAATGTGAATGACAAATGCATACTTTTCTATGATTATTAAAATTACTGCCAGGAAAAATAATTATAATAAAAATAGCCAATCAGTTTAAAATATGTCGTATAGAAGTCGTCATTACATAGTATAAAACAAAGTCGCTTGCCGCGTCTGTCCGTATTTCTGTATATGCTTATTTAGATTCTGATACCCCTTTTTTAATAGATAGATAGACTGAATTCTACGAGATAGATCAAAATAATGTACTAAGTATTGTATACCTTAAAAAGTTCTACGAGAAAGTCCGCGATGGTATATATTTACCTCTTAGGGATAACATACAATAGCCAATTTTCATCCTTTACTTTTACAAGAAATAATGGCTTATTTACGAAGCGATTTTAAACAATACAGTTTTAATCCTTATCTAATTAAGTAACTTAAATACATTTACATTTAATATTAAACAATAAAGCCCCTTATAGCATGTAATTTGAATAATAATTTTCGAAGATATTACAGATTTAAAATATAGGAACATCGCATTTTGCGGCGGTACGATCGGCCGGCGTACTGGTATGAAACCGTGCAAATCTTCTCAAAAATGGCTTTTGTGAATGTTCAGTATTAAAAATTTTGTAAATGTTTATAGGTAACTGAATGCCTAATACATATTATGTAGCGTTTAAAATTAAATATGTATTTTTTTAAATAACGTCGATTGTGTAGCTCAGAATTCCTTAAGTTTACATGGTAGCTATATTGTGATTATTTTCAATGTAAATCTATAAGTGTGATACAACCATATATGAACCATAGAATGGTTATTAAGTACTCTGTTTACAAAGTATTTAGATGAACGTGTAAGTAAAAACGAGAGAGGAATAAAAAATACAACATCTAATATTGTATCCTTATTAAAAATTTTAAATACACTGTTGACAGTGAACGATGTCTGCCGATGTCGTAATTTCGTTTGTATCACTTAAGACAAGTCATATAGAAGCCAATAAATAAAACAAAAAAGGGGAAAGGGGAATTGTTTTACAACCAATTTATGGCGTGCGAATCCGCGGGCAAAAGCTAGTATAGAATATATATGTTTAAATAAATAAGATAGCTGGTGTTTAACATTTATGACATTTTTAATCCATCCAATGTTATTTATATCTGTTACAGAAATAGATAACCAACTTTGACTTGATACATATAACATTCATAACAGCTTCGTTTCCTGTTTCTATGATAAAGTTAAACTTTATTATAGACTGCCTTCTATCGTCGGTTATTGAGGTGAATTAAACTACTAGCGTAATCTTTAGCTCAAGGATTGAATGTTTCTGAGGCAGTTATTTAATAATTCTTGTTGTGTAAATTAAAGTAATGTAAAAAAATAAAATGTGTTAATAAACTACTTAATCTTATTAGAAAAATACAAAATTTTAACTTACATCATGTCTCCACCTCCTGTGGCTAACATTGTACGTTATCTTTTGTGTGAATTGAAAAAATAAAATAACAATATGATAAGTTTAATGAAATTAAATAGTTAGGAATGTAAAATTTAGATTCTAATTTCTATTAACTGCACCTTCGGTCGAGTGGTTAGCGCAGACGTCTAACGTGTCACGGCGCAAGGGGGCTCGGGTTCGATTCCCGGCGGGAGACAGGCATTTATGTGATGAGCATAGATGTCTCTGTTTCTGGGTTTGGTCGTTTATTAAATATATTCTCAGTATTTATATGTGTATTTCTATGTATTTGTATCGTTGTCTAACACCCTTAACACAAGCAAATAATTTGCTTACATAGGGGTTATTTCAATGTGTGTAACTTGTCCTGATATTATTATTATTATTATTCGGTGTTTAAGCCTGACAGTTAAAGTGTCAAACTCATTCTATTTCATTAAGATTTTCTTGTTAAGTTATCAGCAATTATTATAATCAATCTTTTGATTGCGTTGACTTAGAAATTTTCATTTTTTCACAGCTCAGCACAGCTAATATTTTTGTGTACTAAAGGAAATTATGTTTTAAGATGAATACTGTATGTAAAAGCCATAAAATAATTTATCATCTTTCATTTTCAATTCCATTTGTCTTTTATCTGTTTTCTTAAGCAAAATGATAAAGGTGTCCTAAAAAAAAATATGTGTTAAGTCAAAATCACATAAACTTCTTACTTTTGAGGCCGCATCAAAGATTAACCACTATCATGAGAAATTGCGGTCAGTGACTTCGACTTTTTTCCAATTATCTGGAACACCATTAGACGTGATCAATCTACCGTACTCACATCCATCGGGTATGAAGTGATCTAGGGATCATTTTACTTACACTTACTTAATTACTTACACACTTACTTACTTACTTTATAGTCAAGTAGTCTAGACTTAGTCAAGATATACTATAATGTAATAGACTATAAATATTTATTCGTTAAAAAGGTCAAAAGAGAAGCACGAGTGTCATCTGTCAGACCTTCTCTACCTTATCTACATATTTACCTAATACTGTTTGTTTTTATAAGTTTTTATATGTTTTAATGCTTTTACTCCATTTTTCTGTATAATATGAATATTAAATACAGTTTTAGGTACGGACAAGTCATTTTTAATTTTGCCTCTGTTTTTTTATTTAACTTTACTCCTAATCATAATTAAATATATTGCCAAAATTTATTGCTCTGCATAGTATCTAACAAAGCATTTGGCATCCGTAATGGAAAGTACATACCCTGAGGTCGGAAAGCAAATTGACATAAGAGGTTAAGCAAATGACGTGGTCAGGGAGCCGGGACGTAGTTCGTCGAATATTAATCAGCCGATAAACGCTCTTTTATTTGCTTTTGACCCACAGTATTGCGAGTTCATCTGACCAAACTTATAATACGAAACTTAACCGATACCATTTGAATATAAACCCTAATTAATTACTTCAATAGAATTATTTTTGTAAATGCAAGAATAGCAGACGAATTTAATAAATTGTATTGCTTCTGCAACTAGATCCGAAATAAATAAAAATCTTTGATTCCTATTTTTATCTATATTATCTTTGAATACATGTTCTTTTTAATTAGAAAAAACATCTTTATGACATAGTAAATGTCTACCAGTAAAAGTATTCAACGATACCACCGTTTATTTTTTCAAACCATAGATATGTGTTTATAAAATAATGAACCTCAACGTAAATAAATGTATTTCTAATTTATTTAAACCTGTATATATTGTAAGTAGTGTAACGTTAACGGGTTGTACAGGGTAGAATGTAAGCTTTTTGGTTTATGGTCCAGATAATAAATATTTACATAAATTTACTTACTCGGTAAAATTGTAGACAATAATATAATTAACTATAAAACAGCGAAGTTATTTTAAAAAAAATAAGAATAAAAAAAAACCATAACATAAAATCATGCATCAAATAATAAAAAGAACACTAATATTTATAAACATCTTCTACCCAGGCCACTCAAAAACATTTAGAAAAAAGTTTTAATGTATGAACGTCGGCGAGTAGTCATTTATTTTAAAAATATGATTATTTATAAGTCATGAAATATTTGTTCCAGATTTAAGTTTCCCTCTTTTATTTGAGTAGTACTTTGAAACTTATTTTGTTTCATACTCAAATGGATCTGTATCATTTCAATGCAATAATATATAATATAATAAAATTGTCATTTTCAAATGATCGGTTTGTGTAACTGGAAAATATTAAAAAAATTATGGGGCTTTTATAAGAGTAAAAAACCCAAAACAATGGTTTTACATTTTGTATGTTTGTCTGTAATAAAAAGACCGAACAAATTTGGATGCAGTTTATAGAAATATATTGTCAAAAGTCTTGTTAATGTTAAGTGTTTATTTTATTTAAATCAAATAAGAAATAAAAAAGTTCTGTCAATTTATGTCAATCATATAATAGGTATCATGTAAATTTTCTTATATTCATTATATTCATGTAATTAATCCGTAGAGGAGTTGTCTCTGTACATCAAAAATATAACAAAAAATAAATATAGCCCGGATGTAAAGGGATAAAAGAATCCAATTCTTACATCTTTGAAAATTTGAAAAGCGAAAAAATGGCTAATGTAAATAACATAAAAAAATAAAAAATGAGCATTATTCTGAATAATATTTGGTTTTTAATTTTCATTGCACACTCTTAACTCTATCAAAATAAGTATGTATTTAAACTGTTCCAGAAATGTAGTTTTATACATACATATATATTAAAATTGTAACTGATCGCTGTCTGTACATAGAAAAAAATTCCTCACGAACGTCCAAAATTTGAAATAAAACATAAAATTCTACATAACTAGTTTTATGTAAATAGTATTAGTTTAGGCTGGTACCCTATAACTTCTGATTCGTAATATAATATGTTTCGAAAGCAATATCAATTACAATATCGTAGCCGATGACGGATCTAGAATTGAACAATATGATCTTGAAACGAAACGCCAGTGAACTGTAGACTATTATGAAATAACCATTAGGTGTATTAAGGTGAGAATCTTCCGTCCATCAAATAATTTTTGTATTCGGACACGTTCTAATAACTTATTAAAATAAACCTATATTATTACATAAAGAAAAATTGTATGATATTATTATTATATAAAGAAAAACTTCAAAAATTAATGTAAAAAAAAAAAGATTAGAAATTCAAATCCAACAATTCTTTATAAAACGTACTATAAGTATAAATCTACTTACTTTTAGGAAATGCAAATCCACAAATAATTAAAACCGTTGCAATAGAGAATATGCATAAAATTTAAAATGGTCTCAAATATTTTTTTTATTTACTAATCATTTAAAGCCATAAAAAAATATATGAAAAGTGTAAATAAATTAAGGGAGCGAAATTGAAACTTCCAAACCGCGCTACCATTGGTCGAAAGAAAAAGTGACGTCATTTGACACGCCATTCAAATGATCGGCGCCGAAGTTTACACTGTGATATTAGTGTTACTGAGACAAATAAATAATTTAAACCTATATTTTCGTGCTTAAAGGTTTTATTAAATGATACGATAGTTTAGGTAATCCTAAAAACATTTTCTCAATACTCAAACAACTCTAACTAAACAAATACCTACTAACTCTTTTTCAATAGCAGTTACCTTTTTTAAATGTTTCTTCCTCTGAATCATTTTCCACTTCACTTGACTCAGATAAATAACTTGGTTAATAATCAGGAGAAATAGAAAATATAAGATGCTATAGAAGTACCTGGTGTGATCAATAAATACGGTGAATAATGTTATATTATAAAAAGTATCACGCTTACATAGAATCTGATTTAATCTCCTTCAAAGTACTCTCCTTGGCTAGCAATGCACTTATTCCAACGTTGACTCCATGACTGGATGCATTTCTGGAAGGCATCTTTAGGAAAGGCTTTCAGCTGCTCGGTCCTGGCCCTTTCAATGTCAGCAATGGTATCAAACCGTTTTCCTTTAAGCACACTTTTAATTTTTGGGAAGAGCCAGAAGTCGCACGGTGCTAAATCCGGTAAATATGGCGGATGTGGACAGACAGAAACATTTTTTTTGCCAAAAACTCACGAATGAGAAGCGAGGAGTAACACGGGGCATTGTCGTGGTGAAGAAGGAAGCTATTGGCCCATTTTTCTGGCCGCTTTCTTCATATGTCGTTTCGCAAGCGTTGCAGTACACCCTTATAAAATTCCGAGTTTACAGTTGTTCCTCTTGGAACGAACTCTGATCGCATTATGCCCTCACTATCGAAGAAAACAATGAGCATGACCTTGATGTTTGATTTTGACTGACGTGCCTTTTTAGGGCGAGGAGATGAACTGGTTTTCCATTGGGAACTCTGCATTTAGGTCTCTATGTCATAGCCATAGACCTCTCTCTCTCATCTTTTCAATTCCTCACACAATTTTTGCCATAAAGTCGAAATGCGTTGTTCGAAATCCATGATGCGCGACAGACACGATAAACACAACCTCACTCTAGCGGCTCTGACAGCTGACTGACATGTTCAAACGTGATACAACTTGTCCCTGCCTGTGTCAGCGGCTCACGCTACTTAACAAATTACAACATATGGCTGTAGCATCAGCTACTGCCGGTATAAAAATTCGTTCACCGTACATATTGATCACACCTCGTATTATCGGCTGTGTTTTCAGTAAACAATTTTCTTTTTATAACAGATAGTTTTACTGGTAGGGTACCAATATTGTGTGTTGAATGAGAAAATGGTGACAATTCTACATTTTGTTTTTCAGCAGGTATATTTACATTGATACCTTTACTTCCAGAATTCGGTTTAATATAAACTTGCACAGCTTAGTCACTTCTTAATTTATCTTCAATATACGAAAAGCAAGGATCTGCCTTATGATCATCACATTCAATAGTAGAAATACTGAGTCCTGGCTGATTAATATCACAGACATTTGTATGGGCAGTACTAGGACTTACTATATCACTTCTTTGTGAAGGTCACCATTTTTTAAACACTACTTTTGATAGCTAACTCTGAAAAGGTTTCATTAACCGATGTCAATCTTTGCCTTTTAGGACATGATTTAGGACATATATTATCCCTTTTAATTACCATAGACCATTGTTTTTGTATTTTCGCATCTCTTGGTATACAAAAAACACCTTGTCGGGTGTTTTTCTAATACTATTTTTGCACTCCGGTACTATACTATACTTGTACTATACAATAATGGTTTTTATCTTCTTCCATGACTTGTAAAGCAATTAAAACTTAAAATATATATGAAGTAACTAAAAAGTTCACAGTGGACGTGTCACTTGACGTCACGCAAAGCACGCGCAAAATGACGGCGTTTGAACGGCTCAAATTTACTCAGTGTTTTAATTTTCACTTTGAAAAAAAAACTAGAATCTTTTCAAGCCTATTTATATTTTTTTCTACGAGAGAGGTAAATCATTAATTTACGTCAAAAAAAATATGAATATTACCTATTGTGTTCAGCGGCTGACAATAGTATTTTTTTATTTTTTTTCTTTTAATATTAATTTTATGACACTATTTTTTTTTAAATCAATGATTGGATTTGAGTGGAAGATATTGTTAAGATTTTTTTGATAGTTTTTTATTTTCCTTTAATCAGGTTTAGCTTTGCGAAAGTTTGGTTTTGATACGGTAGTGGGAGATGTAACTTTTAATAACATACAATAGACTGTTTTGGATTTTGAAAATTGGTTTATCATTTTTGGCTTCAATTTACTTCAGTTTTTTATTCTTAACAATAGCTGCATTAATAAATTAAAAACAATAACCATCAATAGATACGTCATAAAATGTAATCTCTTCTTTCTTATTCTTTTTAGAAAGGTGTTTTTCTGGAGAAATAGTGTATTGTATACATACTATCGATTAAACAAATCAAACAACTTTAATTTTATTTGAATAAATGGTTAAAAATTAGATTTTAAGATTTAAATTAAATTATCAATCCAGTCTCTCCAGTCTTAAATTCGCAGTGATCTATGAAACTAATGAATGACTTTTAACAAAACATTGATAATCAAATAAAAAAAACGATAATACAGTTTAAGAACCTTTCCTGATCAGATGGCAAATAGTTTTTGTCCATTTTTTATTTTTTTGTTCGGTATAAACATTTTTTGGGAATGAAGAATTCAAAAGACTTGTTTTTGTTTGCGGGCAATCTTGTAATAAATGGTTTATAAATGGCACAACTTTTTATCAAGCATATCGTATAATCGTTTTGGAAACGCTCTGATGATAAACGATGTTTTTAAAAACCACAATTTATATATTTTTTAATTGAAAGAATATATGACTATTTAATTAATTTCGTTCAAAATGTTGATTTTTACTCATATTTTGACAGTGTTCACTTAAAAGATCAAAATGTATTTCCGATTTTTTTTATGAGTGTGCTATTTTAAAATTTTTGTAAATATTAAAAAACATGCATAATAGGAATACGACCGGATAAATGGAACGAAAACCTTTTAGGAGTTATAAGTAAACGTAAACAACAGCTTTTTATTAAAAACTAACCTAAAAGTTGTTGTTTACATCATAGTGCCAAACTTACAAAAGTTTACAAATGAGCAGACTCGTGAGGGCAGACTTTCGTTCGTTTTTTGGTTATTTAATTCATCAGAATTTATAAGTTTTATTTTTATCTTAATATGTGATTTTTGTGTACTTTTGATAATTAAATGAATAATAATTAATAATGTATTTTTATAATCTTCAGTTCTTATTAATTTGTTGTTTTGCTTTTAGTCTGTAAATAAAAATGTAGTTATATTTACAGACTACTAGTAGGTTAGTGTAATTGTGATTTTTCTTTTTTTGATTTTGATTGATGATGATTTTGATTGATGAACAATTTTGATTTTGTTTTTGTTGCCCAATTTCACAAAAGACATAATATAATTACACTTACTATAGAAATATTACATGGAAAAAATAAAACTGTTGCCTAAAGAAACTGATCCGCTGAGAACTGAGAATAATTTGGCATTAGTTGTATACCTATTCCAATCAATTTTAGTAAAACTGAAATTTATTGGAGCGTGACATGAAAGTGATGAGTCTATTGTTAGAATGATTCCGACAAACACATCTAGTTTATTTTTTTCTTTCCTTCTATTTTTTTTTCTAGTTTATTTTAGTGTTTATTGCAATACAAAAGTAAAAATACAAAAGTGTGTGCTTTAGTAGGTAGTTAGATAACGCAGAATTATTTATGGCAATACAAAACACACCGTGAAAGTGAATAACTCTGTTGACCAAAGAGACAAATATTTACCAATATTATTTATGGAAGTTACACATAATGTACGATACATTAACACGTAGTAGCGATGTACACAATAACTAATTTATTAAATTAGACATACTTACCGTACAGTATATTAATAAAAATAAAAAATTGCAAAAAAAAAAACTAAAATAAATTCGAACTCGTTAAATGTTGAATTTAATGGCTATTTATTTTGACGGAATTGGCCGATAGCAATCACTTGGAAGTCTATTTTTACGGCCTGTACCGGATGCGCTATAAAGCTCGGCATAAAATCAGTAAGCCTCGGAGGACGAAATATAAAAGTAAATGACACTTATGTTGGAGATTTAGGCGTATCACAAATTTCTTGCGTATGAAATTATAATTTCAGTTTAAGTTAAAATTATAACTCAAATGTGAAGTTACAATTAGGTAGTAATAAAAGTGGATGCATTTCTGGAAGGCATCTTTAGGAAAGGCTTTCAGCTGCTCGGTCCTGGCCCTTTCAATGTCAGCAATGGTATCAAACCGTTTTCCTTTAAGCACACTTTTAATTTTTGGGAAGAGCCAGAAGTCGCACGGTGCTAAATCCGGTAAATATGGCGGATGTGGACAGACAGAAACATTTTTTTTGCCAAAAACTCACGAATGAGAAGCGAGGAGTAACACGGCGCATTGTCGTGGTGAAGAAGGAAGCTATTGGCCCATTTTTCTGGCCGCTTTCTTCATATGTCGTTTCGCAAGCGTTGCAGTACACCCTTATAAAATTCCGAGTTTACAGTTGTTCCTCTTGGAACGAACTCTGATCGCATTATGCCCTCACTATCGAAGAAAACAATGAGCATGACCTTGATGTTTGATTTTGACTGACGTGCCTTTTTAGGGCGAGGAGATGAACTGGTTTTCCATTGGGAACTCTGCATTTAGGTCTCTATGTCATAGCCATAGACCTCTCTCTCTCATCTTTTCAATTCCTCACACAATTTTTGCCATAAAGTCGAAATGCGTTGTTCGAAATCCATGATGCGCGACAGACACGATAAACACAACCTCACTCTAGCGGCTCTGACAGCTGACTGACATGTTCAAACGTGATACAACTTGTCCCTGCCTGTGTCAGCGGCTCACGCTACTTAACAAATTACAACATATGGCTGTAGCATCAGCTACTGCCGGTATAAAAATTCGTTCACCGTACATATTGATCACACCTCGTATTATCGGCTGTGTTTTCAGTAAACAATTTTCTTTTTATAACAGATAGTTTTACTGGTAGGGTACCAATATTGTGTGTTGAATGAGAAAATGGTGACAATTCTACATTTTGTTTTTCAGCAGGTATATTTACATTGATACCTTTACTTCCAGAATTCGGTTTAATATAAACTTGCACAGCTTAGTCACTTCTTAATTTATCTTCAATATACGAAAAGCAAGGATCTGCCTTATGATCATCACATTCAATAGTAGAAATACTGAGTCCTGGCTGATTAATATCACAGACATTTGTATGGGCAGTACTAGGACTTACTATATCACTTCTTTGTGAAGGTCACCATTTTTTAAACACTACTTTTGATAGCTAACTCTGAAAAGGTTTCATTAACCGATGTCAATCTTTGCCTTTTAGGACATGATTTAGGACATATATTATCCCTTTTAATTACCATAGACCATTGTTTTTGTATTTTCGCATCTCTTGGTATACAAAAAACACCTTGTCGGGTGTTTTTCTAATACTATTTTTGCACTCCGGTACTATACTATACTTGTACTATACAATAATGGTTTTTATCTTCTTCCATGACTTGTAAAGCAATTAAAACTTAAAATATATATGAAGTAACTAAAAAGTTCACAGTGGACGTGTCACTTGACGTCACGCAAAGCACGCGCAAAATGACGGCGTTTGAACGGCTCAAATTTACTCAGTGTTTTAATTTTCACTTTGAAAAAAAAACTAGAATCTTTTCAAGCCTATTTATATTTTTTTCTACGAGAGAGGTAAATCATTAATTTACGTCAAAAAAAATATGAATATTACCTATTGTGTTCAGCGGCTGACAATAGTATTTTTTTATTTTTTTTCTTTTAATATTAATTTTATGACACTATTTTTTTTTAAATCAATGATTGGATTTGAGTGGAAGATATTGTTAAGATTTTTTTGATAGTTTTTTATTTTCCTTTAATCAGGTTTAGCTTTGCGAAAGTTTGGTTTTGATACGGTAGTGGGAGATGTAACTTTTAATAACATACAATAGACTGTTTTGGATTTTGAAAATTGGTTTATCATTTTTGGCTTCAATTTACTTCAGTTTTTTATTCTTAACAATAGCTGCATTAATAAATTAAAAACAATAACCATCAATAGATACGTCATAAAATGTAATCTCTTCTTTCTTATTCTTTTTAGAAAGGTGTTTTTCTGGAGAAATAGTGTATTGTATACATACTATCGATTAAACAAATCAAACAACTTTAATTTTATTTGAATAAATGGTTAAAAATTAGATTTTAAGATTTAAATTAAATTATCAATCCAGTCTCTCCAGTCTTAAATTCGCAGTGATCTATGAAACTAATGAATGACTTTTAACAAAACATTGATAATCAAATAAAAAAAACGATAATACAGTTTAAGAACCTTTCCTGATCAGATGGCAAATAGTTTTTGTCCATTTTTTATTTTTTTGTTCGGTATAAACATTTTTTGGGAATGAAGAATTCAAAAGACTTGTTTTTGTTTGCGGGCAATCTTGTAATAAATGGTTTATAAATGGCACAACTTTTTATCAAGCATATCGTATAATCGTTTTGGAAACGCTCTGATGATAAACGATGTTTTTAAAAACCACAATTTATATATTTTTTAATTGAAAGAATATATGACTATTTAATTAATTTCGTTCAAAATGTTGATTTTTACTCATATTTTGACAGTGTTCACTTAAAAGATCAAAATGTATTTCCGATTTTTTTTATGAGTGTGCTATTTTAAAATTTTTGTAAATATTAAAAAACATGCATAATAGGAATACGACCGGATAAATGGAACGAAAACCTTTTAGGAGTTATAAGTAAACGTAAACAACAGCTTTTTATTAAAAACTAACCTAAAAGTTGTTGTTTACATCATAGTGCCAAACTTACAAAAGTTTACAAATGAGCAGACTCGTGAGGGCAGACTTTCGTTCGTTTTTTGGTTATTTAATTCATCAGAATTTATAAGTTTTATTTTTATCTTAATATGTGATTTTTGTGTACTTTTGATAATTAAATGAATAATAATTAATAATGTATTTTTATAATCTTCAGTTCTTATTAATTTGTTGTTTTGCTTTTAGTCTGTAAATAAAAATGTAGTTATATTTACAGACTACTAGTAGGTTAGTGTAATTGTGATTTTTCTTTTTTTGATTTTGATTGATGATGATTTTGATTGATGAACAATTTTGATTTTGTTTTTGTTGCCCAATTTCACAAAAGACATAATATAATTACACTTACTATAGAAATATTACATGGAAAAAATAAAACTGTTGCCTAAAGAAACTGATCCGCTGAGAACTGAGAATAATTTGGCATTAGTTGTATACCTATTCCAATCAATTTTAGTAAAACTGAAATTTATTGGAGCGTGACATGAAAGTGATGAGTCTATTGTTAGAATGATTCCGACAAACACATCTAGTTTATTTTTTTCTTTCCTTCTATTTTTTTTTCTAGTTTATTTTAGTGTTTATTGCAATACAAAAGTAAAAATACAAAAGTGTGTGCTTTAGTAGGTAGTTAGATAACGCAGAATTATTTATGGCAATACAAAACACACCGTGAAAGTGAATAACTCTGTTGACCAAAGAGACAAATATTTACCAATATTATTTATGGAAGTTACACATAATGTACGATACATTAACACGTAGTAGCGATGTACACAATAACTAATTTATTAAATTAGACATACTTACCGTACAGTATATTAATAAAAATAAAAAATTGCAAAAAAAAAAACTAAAATAAATTCGAACTCGTTAAATGTTGAATTTAATGGCTATTTATTTTGACGGAATTGGCCGATAGCAATCACTTGGAAGTCTATTTTTACGGCCTGTACCGGATGCGCTATAAAGCTCGGCATAAAATCAGTAAGCCTCGGAGGACGAAATATAAAAGTAAATGACACTTATGTTGGAGATTTAGGCGTATCACAAATTTCTTGCGTATGAAATTATAATTTCAGTTTAAGTTAAAATTATAACTCAAATGTGAAGTTACAATTAGGTAGTAATAAAAGTATAAAGATTATATATAAAACCACATATGCTTCATGTGTTACATAACTAATAAGCATGTAAGTCATTCTAATCCATAACAAAATTACTAACAATTAGATTAAGCATTCTTATAAAACATATAATTCATCGTATTCCAGTGTCGGCGGATTGTAAATATCCTGTCATTGACATTCACGACGTTTCTTAATGGTTCGTTAATTTGACCACTGGGAAACATTTAAATTTAGCTAATAAATGTCTTGCTAGCGGTTACGATATAAATAAATGTAAATTTCTGATTATTATCTTAATAAAAATGATTTATTTAATATAAGAAATAATTAGAACTTAGAACTTAGCAATTCTATAGTACAATTATCATTTCAAGGTTTACTGTGATTATAATAGGTGAATATTTTTTATAGGCCCAGATAAAGTTACCGCTAGAATCGCTGTTCAGGTGTCTACATCAATCACTCTGACACGACTTTAGGTTGTTCGCCTAAATGGATTATAGGAAGTCGAAGCCCCACCCGTGAGAGGTGAGTCTCAGATTTGCCTCACGTCACCTATGTGCTCTTTATTTGGCACAGTGATGCGGTGAAATCAGATAACTTTACCGGGTGGATTTACCCCATTTATCCAAGAGGGATGAACGAGTCGGTAATGATGTGTTAAAAATATACTTTAGCTATTCATTTTAAAACAGGTAAATGTTCAAGAATGTTGTAAAAGAAAATGGTGCTTTTGTCTATTACAGCATAATTATTAAAAATAAATATTATTAGATAACTATTAGAATAAGTTTATTCAAAGCGAAGAAGAAGAAAAGCCTCTAGCATAATTACAAATAATGTATAATATTACAGCCTACAAAATATCTCGTTTGTCTCACTTTATATAATTATTTTTTATTTACTTGCAACGTATAATAAAATTGCGCATTATTTTTTTTATTCATATTACTTTCTAAATTAACGGTCAAATGATTTGAATGAAGACATGCATTTTATATATTATACAAACTTTTAAATAATGTACTGCTAGAGTAAAGAGGAAGTTAATAATACCCATGATAGTTGCAGAAATGTAAAAAATATGTAAAGAAAAAAAAATCTTTTTGCATTGTTAATATTTATAATAAAAAAATTAAATATTGTCAAAACATTTTAGGACATATTTTTTAAGGTATATCTAGATAAAATAAAATAAATAAAAAATATGTTGAAAAATTTACAAAATTTTTAGAAATTCATTGATAACCAGAAATAAAAAAGATTATTCTTACAGAACTTAAAGAAGTAATTAGATGTTTTCATTGGAGATAATAAACAATATTTCTTAGGTTAACTATTAGTAATACATTTTTTTATATTTGGTCTTAACAATGAGAGATGTATAATTTAAAGATGAAATGCGTATTGAATGACAATTCAGCGCAAAATAATCAATAAAGTGATTGATGAAAAATATTTTTCAAAAGATTCATTAAACATCAGAGTACCTACTCAAAATCGTTTGTGGGTATAGAAGAAAAAAAAACTAATTTTGTTCACATTTAAAATTGTCCTTTAACACTTTCTCACACATTTAAAACATACATTAAAAACTTTCTCAATCAAATAGACAAACGTATAAATTAGTATAGTAGTCCAAAAAATGTTAGTGTAAATACATTTTATATATTCCATAAAGTGAAGTGAAGTTAAGAAGTGAATAATTTACTTAGAAAATAACCGAGTTATATCCTATTTAAGAATCTAAATGCATTTATTCAGTATACTGATTTTAAATGAAACGAATATAATTTAAAGTAGCAGTACACAAGGGAATACTATTATAATGGAAGAATAAGAATATGCATGCAGCTTGAGGCGATAAAAGCGAGCACAAATTGCATCCCTACACTTCTAAGAGCACCGAGGCGCGACAAAGTTTCTAGATATTTATCAAATCGTCTTCTCTGTTTCGCCTAAAGCAAGGCCTCGTATCTGTCATCTTATTTCAATGTTCCGTATACACATTGCACAAATATAATTTGCAAACTTTTGTTAACATTTTCCAGTTACAATAACAAATTTATTTTATTATGATAATATTTGAACTTGTTTATTATTCAAAGCTTTAAATTTAACGGTAACGTCTTTATAATCTTACTTTACCATAAAATAAAATATATTTTGATTAAATAAAAAAATAAATACGTTTTGGTGCCCCCAAACAAAGCCATAAACTAATATTTTTATCTCATACATGACATACATACAGACATAAAAATACAATAGTAAATAAACAAATTCTGTAATTTCTGTTTATATGATTGCACGAATAAAGAACAAATCTTAATATAATCAAATAGGTTATAGAAATATAATACAATAATTTTCTCGAGAAAAAATAATAATTTGTTCCATAAATACAATAATTGAAGTAAATGAGAATTTAAAATTAAGAAGGGATTTTATTTCACTTATTGTTTTAGCAGGAGAGAGGGAGAAGGCAGATGACGTCACTCGAAACATTTAGTTAGAATAGCTATGAGAAATGTTGTTGGAAGTTATAACTTGGTGAACATTATCTGTTCCCATGTACGAACGTGTTAAAACACCGTCGATAGTATGTAGCTTAACTCGCCGTATTTGGTTTCGTTCCTATCTATCAATCTACATTATTGACACTTAGGTTCCATTTTATATTTAAATTCTCAATTCTTTCTTTCTTCTTTCTCTGTTTCATAATAAAAATAACTGTTATAATGCATAAACTATACATATATATTTTTATTGTTTTTTTTTTATTAGAATTTGGTAAATAGGATAGACAATTGTGGATTTTATTGCTTTGTTCATATAAATGTTTATAGTAAATCTACTATTTGTAACCATAAAATCATGTATTTTACGAGGGAGTACATACTAGTTGTAATAAAACTAGGACAACTTCGATTATAAGTAATTATTGCTTAAAATATAGGATAATAATATTTTTTGATAACTTGACTAGAAAATCTTAATAAAACAAAATAAGTATGACAGTTTAACCGCCACGCTTAAACACCGAATAGTTATTATCTAAACTTTACATTCCTAACTATTTAATCTCATTATCAAGCTGTTATTTTTACTTATTATTTTTTCATTTCAATTCACACAACAGATAACAGATAACGATAACAATATTAGCGACAGAAAATGGAGACATGATGTAATTTAAACATTTGTCAATCAACTAATAAATGGCAGAATAATTGTACATATTGAATATTTAAACATTTTGTAGGAAAGCAATTTTCTTCTCATTATTTATATAAAGGCCAGGATCACAATAAATTTATTGGTAAAATTAAGTACATACATATCCACTCATATATAAAAATTTTACACAACCCGCTGACTAATGGGTCTTCTTTTTAATTATGAACTGAGGGCTTGTATTGCTAACCTAAATGATCCCTTGTTGATGCAGGCAAAGTCTCGTAAGGTTTATTGTTAAATATGCAGGTTGCTACATGATCTTTGCCTTTTTTGACAGGACCCGGATAGATATAAATGTTTATTATATAAATTAATTTTATTATGTAAAAAATTAATCTTGATTGGTAATAGAATAAATTTATTGAAAAACATTACTTTTTCCAACTTTAAATAACTTCAATTGCATAATCTACAAGCGCTATAATGATCTGACTTTTATAAGTTATAAAACGCTTGACCCAGTATCAATACAGAGATAACGATCAGCGAGACCTTGTTAGTCAATAACACAGTTATTAATGTCAAATTTATACTTTCATATCTGAAACCTTTTGGCGACAGTCCAAAGTGTGTCCAAAGTACTTTGTCTGTCTTGTTTATACAATTAAAGAAATCCAATAACTTCATTTCTAACAAAAACTAAACAGATATGGTCTGGAACTCTTTGGATATTAAATTGAATTTAAAAGCTTCTAGATAAACATGTTAGTACGAACATTTAATTTCAAACACGCTTTATTTGTAGAAATAAAAAAGGGTACCGATAAAATGGCGTAAAATATTTTTAAAACATTAAAAAAAAAAATGCTAACAGTCACACAGTATGGTTTCAAAATATCTATAAATATGTATAGCCATGTTAAGCTTATTTAAATTTATATAAACATTGTATGAAAAATAAACCGATGCGGGCAGGGATTCGAACCGGCGACCTCTGGGAAACCGTCCCGTCGCTCTACCAACTGAGCCAACGTATGAATGAATCCTCCTCGATGAATTTAGCATTCCATATGTGATCGTCTTTATCGGGACGGTGGTGACATCTATTAGGCTTATTTCGAAAATCCTTACCAATGTCTCTAACCTTGCAGTATAGATAAACATTGAAAAGATCTCACTACGGAAATGTATGTTTGAAATACCTTCAAAATTTTAATTTTCCATATATTTAATTTATTGTATTTATGGACCAAATTATTATTTTTTTACGGAGTAAATAATTAAATTATATTTCTATAGCCTAATTATATAAAAAATTCTGTCTTTATTCGTGTAATCATATAAACAAAAATACAGAATTTGTTTTAACCTCCGACTAAAAAGAGGGGTGTTATAAGTTTGACCTGTCGATCTGTGTATCCGTCTTTGTTTTGAAAATTTTGCGGTCAAACGCATACACGGATTGAATTCCGTTTTTTTTTAATCGACAGCTATGTTCGTTGAGATGGTTCTTATCCAAGTTTTTTTTCTTTAAATATTTAATATTAATGTCTTCATTCAAATAATTTGACCGTTATTTTAGAAAGAAATATAAATAAAAAAAAAACGCAATATTATGATACGTAGCAAGTAAATAAAAAATAATTATACAAAGTGAGACAACCGAGATATTTTGTAAGCAGTAATATTATACATTAATCGTAATTATGCTAGAGGTTTTTCTTCTTCTTCGCTTTGAATAAACTTATTGTAATAGTTATCTAATAATATTTATTTTTAATAATTATGCTGTAATAGACAAAAGCACCATTTTCTTTTACAACATTCTTGAACATTTACCTGTTTTAAAATGAATAGCTAAAGTATATTTTTAACACATCATTACCGACCCGTTCATCCCTTTTGGATAAATGGGCTAGATCCACCCGGTAAAGTTATCTGATTTCACCGCATCACTGTGCCAAATAAAGAGCACATAGGTGACGTGAGGCAAATCTGAGACTCACCTCTCACGGATGGGGCTTCGACTTCCTATAATCCATTTAGGCGAACAACCTAAAGTCGTGTCAGAGTGATTGATGTAGACACCTGAACAGCGATTCTAGCGGTAACTTTATCTGGACCTATAAAAAATATTCACCCATTATAACCACAGTAAACCTTGAAATGATAATTGTACTATAGAATTGCTAAGTTCTAAGTTCTAATTATTTCTTATATTAAATAAATCATTTTTATTAAGATAATAATCAGAAATTTACATTTATTTATATCGTAACAGCTAGCAAGACATTTATTAGCTAAATTTAAATATTTCCCAGTGGTCAAATTAACGAACCATTAAGAAACGTCGTGAATGTCAATGACAGGATATTTACAGTCGGCCGACACTGGAATACGATGAATTATATCTTTTATAAGAATGCTTAATCTAATCGTTAGTAATTTTGTTATGGATTAGAATGACTTACATGCTTATTAATTATGTAACACATGAAGCATATGTGATTTTATAGATAGTCAATACATTTTTATTACTACCTACTTATAACTTCAAACTTGAGTTATAATTTTAACTTAAACTGAAATTTTAATTCACATACGCAAGAAATTCGTGAGCCGCAAGAAAGATGTGCCTAAATCTCCAATATAAGTGTTATTTACTTTTATATTTCGTCCTCCGAGGCTTACTGATTTTATGTCGAGCTTTATAGCGCATCCGGTACAGGCCATAAAAATAGACTTCCAAGTGATTGCTATCGGCCGATTCCGTCAAAATAAATAGCCATTAAATGCAATATTTATCGAGTTCCAATTTATTTTAGTTTTTGACGTGACAACGTCAAAAATAGTGGCAGATATAAAAAAACTTGATTTAAAATGTGTTGAGCAAGAATTTTAACATCTAATTTAAGTAAATGTTTTAATTTTTAACTTCATTATTTACAATTACAAATTTTAATTAATTTCAAATTTATTTAGCAAAAATTTGAACCTTCGATCTGAATAAGTGTTTTGATTTTCAAATTAATTCTTTAAAATTAAAAATATTAAAATATATAAAATCAGAAGTGACGTCACATAACATTATCTGTACTTATTATTATTTAATATGTAGGCCAGTACATGTGACCATACTTGGTAGACACAATTGGAAATAGTATTTTTTTATAACTGAAAAAAATAAATATATAAAATACTGGTAGCAAACAATAACTTCAATGATCGATATCTCCGCAACTAATTGATGTATCGAAAAAGTCTGTAAATAAATTTTGTAAAAAATAATAACATCAATAATATAATATAAAATAAATAATATATAAAATGATTTTACGTGACAACGTCTTCATCGTCCTATCCTCAACAAAATCACTCAAATTATTAAAATATTGTGCAGTGAATGTTCATATGAATAAATATTCTACCGTGAAAAAGACGTGGTCACGTAAATCTTCGCCCGTAAAACCGACTTTACAGGCAACCATATTTTTTTTTTTTTTACTTTAAGCAAAACAAATTAATATACTATAAAATATGTCTAAATGAATGCATTAATTAATGTGTATAGCGGTAACACGTTTTAATGTATTACATATTATGTGTAATTTCTAAAAATAATATTGGTATATATTTGTCTTTTTGGTCAACAGCGCTAAAGGTTTTCATGCTGTGTTTTAAATCTCCATAAATAATCCTGCGTTATCTATGTTGAATGTCAAATGTCAACAACGATGTCAGTTTTTCGAAATAATAAAATAATATTTCTGATTTACATTCCTTGTTCTCTTTATCTAGGGACTAATTTTCTGTTAGGCTGATTATTCATAATAAATTACGATTTCGGTTTTCGTGCAAATGTCACGAATGCGCAAATTAATTTAATAATTGTTTAACCGACAATTAGCTATTCTAATTAAACGTTGGATTACAAATGACATAAACAATACACAACAGTAATACCTTGAGGTGATGAGTCATACATAAGATTATCGAGAGACAACTGGTTGATATTTGAGTACATACCTAATTGAAAATTTTAATTGGCATCATGTTTCTTTGATCCTGAGTTTGTTGTCTATTCAAATTACAAGATTAAATGAGATGTCATGCGCTAAGTTACTTCTCATTATTCTACTTTGAATAATTACTTCCGGTTATTTTAACAATTTCGTTTTAAATAACAATACATTATCGACAATAATTCTTTTCCTAAATATACAGGGTCTTCTTAATTATCTATTGAGATTAGTCAAAGTCACATTATATGAAATATTATAATAATGTAAGTGAAAATTCTCAGTACCTACTAATTGTAACCAATGCCGATGGGTCGATCGGTGTAAAAGTAACAATTACTTTAATCACATTTAGATACCTATACAATATTTGGATTCTTAATATACTTCAACTATATTATTTAAAAAAAATGGTACAAAAATCTTATCTTTAAAATAATCATTATTGATTAAAATTTCCATATTATCTTAACCAAAATCATTCAGGATGAAATGAAATTAATTAACTACTGATTAAATATACTTTTAATTTTTACGTCCTACAGAAATAATATGAAAACAATGTTTTTTGTATTTTTTAAGTGAACATTTATAAATACAACCAATACGTAACTCGAAAATAAGTAAAGGTTCCACTAAAATTAAAATTTCACAAAACTTTTGTTATCTCTAATGACTATTCAAAACTCCGAGGTAATAGTCGTAAGTGTAGAAAATCAATATTATTTTAAACATTTATTTATCAAAGAAATTTACAATATTATTCTGAAATCAATCTTAACAGGATTTATTCGAGATTGAGGAGCTTCATAATAAAATAATAAAAGCAAAACAAAACAGCAAAATACAATACAACACATTCACTCATGGTCGCATCCAACACGCTACTGCACCGATCGGCAAATCCGCTTAAACTTCCTGTTTTAAGGGCAAGGTCTATTAAGACGTTAAGACTAAAAAGGATAAATGCTTCAAAATAAATATGTATTTTACTTAACGTTCAATTTCAATACTTTGTCAAAATAATAGAAATCCAATTAATGTTTGAAGTTTACATTAATTATGGAATTATTTTTGTAACTACGCTATTTATATCGCATAAAGGTGCTTCAATGATTGTATTGAGGGTTCACTATTATTTGTGGTGCTGGTATTATTATTTAAATCTTCTTGTCTAAGAAGATATTATAAGAAGTATTCTATAAAAAAGTTAATGGATTGTTGCTTCGACCAAAACACTTAGTTATAACCAATTGCTGGACTCTGTCACTAGCCATGACAGTTTTTTTTTTATGTTTGATAATTATTGAAAGCGCCATTGCCGCAAATTTTTATGACTTAGCTATAAGGAAAATGCTGTTGAACGTCCAAAAGTGCATCCTGCAATAAACGGTAATTCCATTGGGCGCAACTTTATTCAACCTCTTTTTAAAAGGTACAATGCAGAGATAAATTTCTAATTTCTCTTTTTCTTTTAAATTTGTGGTAATCTCTATGCTCAAGTGTCTGGGTAAAAAAATACATAATTAATGTTTGTTTTTCCACCCCTTTTGTTTTTTGATATTTTTATTCATAATGTATGTCCAAGATAAAAACGGTTTTGACTTAAAAAAAGATACCTTATTTATTATTATTAGCTATATATTTAGATACAGAAAACTTATACATCTGTTATTATTATTTAAACTACCACTAATGGTTTGAAACATTTCAGTTAATATTCAAAATATCTAATAATAGTGCAATGTAAATCTTATACTGTTTAAAAAGCAATGTACAAAATACTGCGTATTTGAGTTATTTTCTCGGATAAAGCTTCGAAAATATTAGCAAATTATTTTTTTTTGCTTAATGCTTAACAAAAAAATCTTGCATTTATATACATATAATGTTAATGTCCAAATTCAAACTGCAAGTATTAAAAAAATAATTTCGCGTCACTAGCTGAAAATAAAAAGTAGTTTACCATATTTTCTTTACATGAAAAAAAAAACGTTTGTTTCTTGATATGTCAAACTGATATTAACGACTTGGAAGAAAAGAAAATTATATTATAAAATGGCCAAGTCATCCTGGCAATGTGTTTTATAAATAAGACGATAGTTTTGTTTGGCAACAATTTATTCATTTGTGAATAAATAAACAAAGGAAAAAAAAATCGCGCAATCTGAACTCATTTAGTGACGCTAATTAGTCTAATCTAAATAACTTATAACCACTAACTATTATTTGTAAGTCTCGCGCAAAATTCAATATATAATACAAGAATGATACGTTGCTAACATTATAGAAAACGGTTTTTATTTTTAGTAAAAAAATACTTTTATTATATTATTGTATAAATCATATTGTTTTATGTTTTAAAAGCATTTCACTGTTCGAAGCGAGCACACAATTTTACCGAGAAAATAGAATCCCAACGAAAACATAAAAGTAAAAGAGGAAGCTGACATCATAACAAATGATTTTAGATCTAAATGTATACGAATTTCTAGTTAATTTTAATTAATTTTAACATGAAAGTGTAACAATAATATTTTTAAACGTTTCAATACCAAATTATTGATGTTTTTTTTTCTGAATAACTTATTAATAAATTACATATTGTTTGAAATTATCTTTAAACATGTATAAACATTTGTTAAGCTTATTTAAATTTATATAGATATAGAATGAAAATAAACCGATTCGGGCAGGGATACGAACCCGCGACTACTGGGAAACCGTCCCGTCGCTCTACCGACTACCGTATCGCTGTCCGCCTCGGTGAATTAAGCATTCTATATGTGATCGTCTTTATCGGGACGGTGGTGACATCTATTAGGTTTTTTTTTAGACGATCCTAACCAATGTTTCTAACTTTGCAGTATAGATAAACATTGAAAAGATGCTACTACCAAAATTAATGTTTGAAAATATCTTTAAACATGTATAGCCATGTTAAGTTTATTTAAATTTATATAAATATAGAATGAAAAATAAACCGATACGGGCAGGGCAGTTCCCTGCTCGTATCGGTTTATTTTTCATTCTATATTTTTACATAAATTTAAATTACATGTTTTTATACAACGTAGTTCGAAACTACACCAGTAACCCAAAAATAAATGATAAGCATTATTTTGACACTTGATCCAGCTGGATGGACATGTTAGTGTTTGCAAGGCCACATAATGTAAGGTTATTATCTCAAATTAGTAATAATTGTGATTAGTTATCGCTGATTTATACGAATATTTTGATTTTATAATAAGAAACGTGAACTGTAAAATAATATAAATTTAAATTTTGTATTTTATATTTATTCCTAGAACAAAATCATAATAAATTTACTTAAAGCCTTTAAAAGTAGATCATATTGCAGAGTTTTCTAGAAATAGAAAATACTTGTTTCTAAGAACACGATCAATGCCTACTTATGTAAGTATTTTTTATACATTAAAAATTTTAGTTTTTATAGGTGAACAAATAAAAAAAATAGTAATGTGTTAATTGAAGAAAATGAAAATTAAAGTTTCTTTTTTACAATTAGAACACAGTAAAGTGATTTTACTGTCTTTCATAAGACGTCAAATTTTAGACGAACCTTAACCAATTTTTAAATTAGTTGTCTATTTAGAAATTAATTTGATGAATTCTTTTATGGAAATTACATAATTAAAATAAATATATTTTTATTTTCTGTTTTGTGTTTGATGGAAGACTACGGGAATGAAAAATAAAAACTTTTTTAACCACCGACAATTCAATAAAAAAAATACACTTATTAATGTCATAGGTCTAATAAACGTCGCAAGTTGGAATATTTTAATTTTAACTGATAAGATAAGAAACGAATAAAAAACTGATAAGAAACTCGAAATTTGCTTTAAATGTTTGGTGTAAAATATACTTAGGGAAATCTGCTAGCTCACTCTCGTAAGCCGTGATGCTGAGTTCCATTTTCTGTCTCCTACAATTTGAGTATACAAAATAGATGCTTACAATATGCAATATCTCAAAATTAAACATAATAAGAAATAAGATTTAAAAAAAAAATCATACTCAGATTTGAAACTTATCATTGTGAATTGTATGTCCATCTTTCATCGATATAAGATTAACCAATTAATAAATTAAGGACAATAAACACTATACAATAGACAATGCGCTTATAATAATCGCTTTAAATGTTCACTCTAATTGTAAAAGGTTCATTGTGCCTAGATTGCCAAAATTAGGCGTCCCTTGTTTTATAGAACAATAATAAAGTGAACTGCTAGTGTATACGAGTTAGGTAATTAGGCTAGTTAGAACTGCTGTAGAGCACAATTTAATGCAGCGTCTATTATATTATGTATAAAATAAATGAATACCTTGGATTGGTTGGATCTCGGTGGATGCTAAGCGTCCTTCGGTTTCAACATAGGCTGAGTGATCTACCTTTTTGTGTCTGTACACTGCTGTGTAAAATGTTCTTGTCATTAATTATGTATTGTGTTTTATTTTAAGATATTGTTTAAATAATACTTTGTTGTCATATATTTACCTTCGCAATGTCTGGCATAATAAAGTTTTTTTGAATTTGAATTTGAATATCCATATGAGTTGAGATCAGAAAATATATTGCAACAGGTTTGTGAAGTCATATGAATTATAATAATGTAAGTGAATTAAATGTCCGTTGTAAGAGACAACACGTTTTGTATGAGATGGGAAACTGTTGTATTGGAAAAAGAGTTCACAATGGAAACTAATAAGAGGACACATTGTTGAAGCGGAAGTAATTAGTGGTTTTGTTATTAGACTTGCATGGCTTAGTTACGAGTGAAGTTATGAACATAAAATAAGTAAATAGCGACTTTAGGGCGCCATAACAATGAAAATGTCACTTTATGAAATGGGCTCGCTGTTGATTAATGGAATAAGAGTGGTGGGTTGGCCTTCTTACTTCATTTATTCATACTGATACCCCATGTCAAAATGGAACAATATCGTACATAATATTATTTGATAAATAAATGCAGAAGGCTATAAAGTTTGCAAGCTTTTGTTAGACAATGATATAAAATAAGCTTTTAATATACTCAGTTTATTAAGGTAATATAAGAATATTAACAAAAGGACATAATGCTCTTAGCATTAGATTTATTTGACAACAAAGAAATGTTTATTTTATCTTTTACCATAATATATATATATATATATATATATATATATATATATATATATATTATGGTAAAAGATAAAATATATATATATATATATATATGAAGTTGTCTGTAAACATGTTAACCAAATCATTATTTGTTACTTAACACGGATATTCCGTGTAGGTATATTTAATTGTCTCAATCGGTACATAGGTGACATATCTATACATATTGGGCTGATCTAGATGTCCCAATCAAAAATAGTATTATACACAATACAATACAATACAATAAGCCTTTATTAACAAACAAAATGTTACAGTAAATTTATTATTGTTAAGCTAGACATCGGTATTCATATGTTCGTTTTGCTTATCAGCATAGTATTATACAATATATGCAAATTAAAAAGTTAACCATGATAGGTCGTCTTACAATTTTAATTGTTGATATATTTTTCAACACATTAAAATTATAAATAATATATTAGAATAATATTAAAAAAATAAGTTTAATATACAATACTGAAGTATTAGATAGTTCAGTATTATTACTATAGACAAACAACGATCTGTATAACGTCTATGAGACAGCATTTACTAAACGTGACTTGAATATCTGTAAGAATAGAAGACAAAATTTTATATATTTTAGGAAGGGCTTTGATTATTTAATCGAAATCGTCTAAGATGAAACTGAAACAATATATATCATGCAATATGTCTACCAATGTGACAATGTCTGACAGTTCGAAAAGTGACAACCCTGACAAATAACTCTACCCGATTTAAGACGGTCACACATTTATTCAGTGTATAATAAAAGAATTAGTTATAACAACATATCTTAAAGATATAATTTCTTAAAATATAAAAATTCTCTCAAATATATTATCATTTTTATTACTAATTACATTTATTTATGTAATAAATCGAATCGGAAATTTTCACTGAAAACGTTTTTTTTATCTAAATTACATTATGTCGCATTTATAATATAAGTCTCATATACATATATATCACTTTATTTTTTAAACCCTTCTGGTTTTGACGTATTATATATAAAAATTGAGTTCTATTGATCTATTTTATTATTTTAAACTCTATTATATACTTTGTAGGAAACATGTTTACACCAAAACACTTAAATGAAAAGTAAATACAGCGGCAGGATCGATTTAGAAAAATACCCCAATAATACGTAGCACGAAATTAAAAACGTTCAGTAAATATTTTCTGGGGTTGCTTTGAATGAAATTGTATTCCAATATGACGGGCGGAGCATTGAGAGTAATGTTTAAATAGGCTGCTAATCCAACCAATATTGAAATATCTGCGACAATATTCAGGCGGGATGCGGTGATCCGCTTTTATTAAAACACCGTTTTACATGCGAAACGCTTGAAAAAACCGAGGTGCGCCACTATAACGTGAACGTTGTCATCTCAACGTATTAAGTTACAACAATAGGTATTACATTTTCAGTCTCAAATTAGAACAGTGAGATTGTTTTGTTGCGTTTTGTATGCAATGATATTTGTTGTCGCTTTTCTTATGAGTAGTTATTTCTAAAATGTATATAAATATTTTCTTTCAATGTAAAATAATTTGAAAAGATTTATGTTTTAAGCAAACCTAAAAATAAATTGCGTTTGCATTATAAAAGTGGACGTTGTTAATCGTATCTATAATTTTTTTGTAGAAACGACTTACGGTATACTTTATGTATATTTTAGTAGCGTATGACCACGGGTTTTCTTAAGTTGATAAGTTTTATTCATTATAAAATAAAACTGAAAGTCTTTTTAAGTACTCAATAATGTAAGTACCTTAAAAAAAGTGACTGATTTGATGGTCTTGAGTCTCTGGTGTCGCAAGAGATTGTGGGTCATAGCCACATGCAACCAGGTAAGCTCGTTTGCCCTAAAACAAATATAAAAAAAATAAATAAATGTTAATGTCATAAATAAATGTTAATAAAAAATAAATGTCATAAATAAATAAATAAATGTTAATGTCAATGTTAAAATATCTAATTCACTGTGAGTTTTCAGAAGTAAAACAGTTAAAAAATAAAACAATTTATTATTATGAAAATTACTTCTCCTGCCTCCCTCTTCTCTATGTAAATATAAGATTATCTTACAGGATATAACGATACTACAATATCTAATTTCATAAGATCCAGTTAATTTACATACGAACAGCCTGTAATGTCCCTCCGCCTTAATAAAATATATTCAAATAGATATTGAATGGGAATTGAACTTGATCCTAAATTATTTTAGTTAATTAATTAACCAATTCTTAGTGATGGTTTAAAAACTTTGGAATTCGGTTCTCTATTGTTAATATTATGTAGTATATTTTATTAGTGAATAAAACTTTATTATATTGTCATATGTTTACTACTTTGTGCTATATGTTTAAAAAAATGTTACATGATTGTATTTAATAAATTATATTAAAAAAGTAATTACATATACGAATAATGTTAGAAATATTCTTGAATTTTAAATAAAAATAAAACTTAAAAAATCCGGTTATGACAATTGCTTAATAAACTATAATTTAACACTAAATCGTCATGTTTAATATAATATTCCATAATCTTAACATATTAGCTATAATAAAATTACCATTAATCACCTGACCCAGGTATACGAGTCATAAGTGCCTAGTTAAGAGGCACTAAATGTTACTTAGGGTGAATACATAATTTTTCCAAAAAGACAGGAATGATTCCTTTTATGTTTCGTCCTAACAAGTATTAATGGTCCTGGCCGGGCCACCTTCCAAGGATTCTGTCATTTGCGAGCAATTAGAACTCCCTCTTCTCGTAAATTATCTAAAAATATGATAAATACAATTTTCATTAGGTATGCCCCAACGTAATTTTTCGACTTCTAGATCAAAGAAGGTAAAGTAATTTGATAAAGACGTGACTAAGTTATTTTATGCAAATTAAAATACAATTTTTGTTTTATATTTTCATATCTTGTATCTAATGTAATATTAGAATTCATTTTATTGAATCTTCCTTAAAGATTACGATGTAATTTTTGTTTAGCTTAAGTAAATAATCTGAGACGTTCTCGAATTTGCGGGAAAATTTATTAGATGCACGTTTCTTCTTACCAATCCATTTCAGAGTAACCTAAGCTACTACAAATGGTAAATGAAAAATAAAACTTGCAGCTTACCAAGTTCTTCAGTAACCCTTGCGAGGCACGGTGCACTCACTCCACTGCCTTGTTACGGAAGATAATGCTGACCTATAAGTATATCTAATAAGCTAAATATACTAAAGCTAGCTAATAAGCTAAATATACATAATTATATTGAAGGTTTCCTACAATAAATCTAAATCAAAGGTTTAGAGCAATGTTATGCAATTAAAATTAAAATTCAATTCACAAAAGAAACGTATTATAATGTTTTTAAGGTAAAAACCATAATGAAATTGAGGGATACGTCAGCTGCATGAATTCGTTCAACCCTTTGGAGTAACATGAAAGGGGTGCAGGATTAGGTGCATGGGGCCTTAGGGACCGCCCACTCGAAGTAATGTACAGGAGTTTCCTAATATATCCTTATAACGAACAGCCAGTACTTTCGGGATTTTATATATTGTCTACTAAAACAGTAAAAGACTAAGTATAGATTGAACTTTTTGGTCACCCTAATTTATTAACAAAAACATAAAAATACTTTTTGAAGATTTCAACTATAATTTTTAGCCAGCAAACACATATAATAACTATAATTTTTGACACAAAACACTGATATTTTTTTTATAGCAAGATTTGTATTTTTTTTTAATGTCAACTCCCAAATGACAGATTATAATAACCCAAGTGTCGCGGGAGGCTTCTCAAACATCTACAGAACAGCAATCTGTGAATCATACAAAGAATTGTCCCGTGTGGGAATCGAACTCGCAACCTATGGTTCAGCAGTCAAAGGTCACACCTAACTATCATACCAAGAGGTTACCATGGTTATGGTACATTGGTTACTAATGTTTTGATTACATTAGAAATTACATAATATGCATCAATAGCGTGATGTTTTTTAACATACTAACGCCATCTAGTTATCTACTATGCAACTACGTTCACGTAGACCGCATTTTATTTTCGTTGTGCTTTCACGAATAAGTCGTAATTGCTCGAGTGTGTCGCTTCACGCTTTCCTTTGTGCTTTTAATTACATAAATGTACTGTGTAATGGAAATAGATTTCTGATAGTTTCTCATAATAACAGTTGTATTCGGATAACATTTAAGATTAATAATTTCTTAAGGCTTAGGTATTTTATTATTTATTTTGAGTGTACAAATCTTGTACAGAATAAAATATTGTACAGTGCAGATAAAGTTGATATATAAATAGTTTTTTTCGTTAATTAATACATTATATAATAGTACAATATTACAAGATTGTATTAACGCTTATTTTAAAAGTTAGTTAGTAGAAGTATTGCATAATGCTATTTATAGGATTATATTTATTGAACAAAATTAATTCGAATGATCCAACAAATTATGTATTATATATATAGGTCGGTACAACAACCCTATCCTTTATTCATTAGATTGTGCTGCTTGCAAATTAAGTTGGCATTGTCCCAGAAATTGATATTTTCGATCGCGACTTAACTACAATAAAGATAGAACAAAATATATAGTTGTCTCATTTTCTCAACCAATTTTAACACTTACTATAAATGGACACAATATCATAAGATCTATGTTCATTTTAAAATGCACCACAAAAAGGAAGTGATTATTTTAATGGTGGGAAGTCGTAAAAAGAATGGTATTGCTTTCGTCATTAATGTGATGGACATACAATTATTTTTCTGATAAAAATCTGTTACAAATGTAGGTAGAGTACCAGAAAGAAACCGAGAAACAAATTTTACTTAGTGAGTTGTAAGCTTTTATTTTATTTTGAAAATGAAATATTTTAAATGATTTTTAATGTAAATAAGTTTTCTGCCAAATGATTTTACTTCTTTTTGGTTTAATATAAATAAAAGAATTATCTTCATCATCTAAGAGAATATTTATTGCTATTCTTCATTTCTTTGATAAATTGATTTATTCGATCATAATATATGACGATATATTATGATTGTCCAAATATTATATTGTGTGATTAGTAAGTTTCTAAGTGAAGTTTAATTTGATATAATGAAGTTTGAAGTTTCCAACTTAAGAAGTTTGAAGACTTACGTGGTAGTCATTTTAAAACGATAATTATTATTTAAAAAAAAAGTATCAGAGAGAAATGTATTGTTTTTTAAATAATAGTTTAAGAAAGTCTTCTATTGAAGACATAGTAAGTATTTTATAGAAAAAAAAAAATAACGCCAGTCTAAATAAGTCTAAATAACGCCTATTGTATACAGTCCCTGAATAATATTGAATCCACAAACTGATTATAGAACAATTCACACCCTAAAAAAAAATTACAACATAACATTATCACCCGACATTTTTATCTACCGAGTACCATTTTATAAGGTAGATTATTTTTGTTTTTGAAATATATTAATCCGATTGAAACTATTTGAGCTAAGCAATATTCAATCTCCCGAGGGTTTCAACAGAAAAAGAATATGCTTCTTTCTTATAATTTATAAGAGAATCTTCATTTTTAACGCCAGATCGTCTATAAATACGTATATTTTTTTAATATTGTATGTCTCTTTAAAATTGTTATTTATTTGTGTCGTGAAACACCAAATTCGAATAGAAATCAAAGACCCTTTTTTTACAAGAGTGTATGTAATCTTGACAAAGCATTTAAAAGCTTTTTAACGTACGGGACATTGGAGAATGAGTTTCACGAAGTTATTATGATATTTTATTCTCCCCCGCAACGCCTTATTATTTTTATACTTTTCTTTACAGAAGGTTATCGGCTATAAAAAACGAAATGTTTTCTGCTTGATTGAACCCTCGTGAGGCGCGTATTTTATTTCCTTATAACTTAGCAATATATTGTGACACATTCTTAAAAGGGACGATTTTATTAAAAATATTCTTGTAATAAAAGACAATACGCGAATTGAATATTATATGATGTTTTTGTAATATCTTTTTATAAGGGTCTATTAAATACTAAGTGGCAATATCGAAGTAGTTTACCGTGACGTCTTGATAAGTGGGGGCAATAAATTGATGGCTCATTTTCTAATAAAGCGCACGGTGTCCGCATATGGAGCAGCTCACGGCTTGAAACTTAGTTGCATTTTGCATGAAATCGATAGTTTCTTAAAAGGCTGGATCTAATAATAATAATAAGGTTTTCTATACTAGGGTTATTATTTTTTTAAGATTTATCTAACAGTAATATTATAAATAGGTTGTTGGTATATCAAAATTGTTTGAAGTATTAATATATTGACTGAGTTGAATAGACAGTGAATATTTTAGATTAGCAACTAGCTTAGCCTCGTTTGAGACAGAATGATTGTGGAAGGTGAATTTTAAAATAAAAAATACCAATCAGCTGCTAAAATAAAAGAGCTAACCTTAAAATAAACCATTAAAGATAATTAAATTGAAATGTATTTCTTTTCATACATGATTATCGGGCCAGTCTCTACCTCATTTCTGTCGTCATGTGGCTAGTGTGTGTGCTATTGTGAATTGCAAGTTTCTAACCTCAACAGTTGGGACTTTTCTTCATAGGATAAATCAGTCAGAAAAAGTTTTTCTGTATATATGTTTGTCTAGATAGAAAAAACCGGCCAAGTGCAAAACGAGCTAGCGCAAAAGGCTTTAAATATCATTCGTATTACTATCTCATTCGCATCATTATTGTTATAAAATATAACACAACTCAATTTAAAAATATATTTGTATATATGTTATTTTATATTTAGCCTTGTGCCTCACTGGTAAGCAATAAACTGAAGCTCGCATATGGATTAACTCAACTGTCCTGTTACACTCACCCGTTATAGGCTTTTATTTGACTATTATCACTGGATATCGTAAGGTGAATGAGACTGTCAGGTGAACAATCCCATCTCCCTTCCCAAGGTAGTATCTATATTCGCAAATATCTTCAGACAATATTACCACTACTTACCATCAAATGGACTGAAATAAAATAATATAATTTTGAATTATTTAAACAAGATGGACATATTATTGAGTATTGTATTTAATTGTACATTCACGAACATACTCGTAACGCTCCACTAAGTAATTGTGTCCTTGTATAGTAAATATACACAAACATACAAATATAGATGGGCAAATAGATGGAAAACTGAAAAGAATATTTAAAATTTCTAATTTAGGCTAACTATAAAATAATATGCTGTATAAGTTGTTGCGGTATAAGTTATCTTCAAATTGTATATAAATATTATTAGATCTATATTTAAAGCTGTTTTAGACTTAAAAGCATTGTAATTACGAGACAAAATTGTAGAGAAATCGGAAACTATTCAGAACCAAAATTGATTATCTATACATATAATAAAATTGTCACTGATCCATTTCTGTACATGAGAAAATATTAAAAAGAAACATCATCGGGGCCTTTATAACCGCAAGAGAACCCAAAATAATGTTCAATATCTGTGTGTTTGTGCACGCTAATCTCAGAATCGGATAAATTGATTTGGATGCAGTTTTCGGAAATAACGGAATTTCGGAAGTTTTTTTTAACAATCGGTTAACAAATAAAGAAGTTGATAATCTCTTATTGTCGTACCATTGCTGCTTACCAGTTGTAAGGTTTATAGTTTTTACATACATTAGGTACGTTTTAACATAATCGAAATCTTTGTGTTCAAACGAAAAAATGCAAAGAGTATTAAATTCAAAACAATATCTGTCTATTAGGTAATGTTGTAAAGTATTAGGTTATACGGCCACCAATCATTAGAAATGCTCTAGAATATAACTGTGTTTTACCAATCAGTATAATAAATAAATCTGAAATATATATTTATAAATCAATATGAATTACTATGACTCTGGCTAATAATCCTCTAATAGTGAGTTAAGCTTTTACCTGCTTCTTAAATCTAGCAAACCTTATATCGTCTGTATTGGGACGAAAGTGGTATCTACTAAGCTTTTTAGGAAAATCCTAACCAATGTTTCTTACTTTGCAGCAAGGATTAAAAATGAACCAATCGAAATTCGTGTTAGAATTTACTTATAATCAAATTTGTCTAGGGTTTTATCAGTAATTGTAATTGTTACCAACATATTTAAAAACCATGAGTGACCGAAATTTATATAAAACTGATAAAATATTTGTTATAATATAGAATAACCGTTTATAAGAGATATATGAAAACCTAATTTTGCATACGATGTTTATTAAAAATATTACTGAAAAATATTAAATGAATCTTATTTAATCTTACAAGTTCTCCAGCTCACTACGAGTATCTCTCAGCAAAATAAGCAATTGAGTTTAGATTTCTGTATGTATTCAATTTTTCAGACGTGGAATAGATTTGAAAAATGATAAATCAACAGAGTTTAAAGAATATTTAAAAAAAAATACTCAAACATAGGACTCTACCGTAGTAAAAAAAACATTTTGTGGTTCTATGAGTTCTGATTTGCGGTTTTGAAATCCCTTTTGGTGTGTGTAGCCCTTGACAAATTTACGAATGAGTGGATCTCAAAAGTTTACTCCTGATACGAGAGCTACATACCGTGGTTATAAAGCACTAGTTTTTTTTTTTTTACAACAAGTTAAGGTAAAAAGAGGTCGCCAGGCGTCCGTTCTCCTCGAAGTAGTTGTCATCGCATGCAGTTATGAATATATCTCCACGACTTTTTTTCTGAATATAGAAACTGTTAGCTATATATATTCTGATTCTCTAGTTACTCACGGCTTGATGTAAGTGCATTAAGGCTTATGTAGACACTCTTCTGAGTGTCTACATAAATATTAACTATAACGGCGTATGACGGTATAGTTAATATTTTTTTGATCCTGATATGTATTTTTTGTAAAGCTTTACATCTGATACCACGAAGAGCAAGAAAAGAAACAAAACTTGTAAAGTGTTATTTTATATTATCATAAGTAGGTCGTGAAAATAGTGTTTGCTCTGTGTAATGTAAGTCCCTGAGGACATTTGTCGTAGACTTTCTACGAATGAACTTTTGTTAGAATTTAATGTTAATATATATTATAAAATTTAGAATTTTTTAGAAATGTCTAGAAATTTATAAAGTAGGATTCATCGAATCTGCAAACTCCAAAATCTGGTCCCGTTCATCTGTCAACTGAGCTGTCGTGCTTTGTGAACGTTTTACTTCAGACGAAGGTGATCTTTAATTAGGTTTCCTTTAAATTTCTAGTTAATACATTAAAGTGCATTTATATTATAAAAATGTTGGCTATAAAAAACACTTCTCAAACTATTACTGCATTACTTGCCCGAATTACCATACACACATTTTATTTTCGTATTGTATTTAATTAACTATCACAACCTAACATGGCTGACGTATTCATAAATAATTTAAAACTGGGGATTTTTGAGAAGTACAAACTTATTTAGCATTCTTAATTAATACAATGTTTATCATAGTTTTAACTTTAATGAAATATGTCTTTAATTACAGTGCCTATTTATTTAATCGTTTTTTTTGAATATACATGAAATAAATAATTAATTGTTCTACGTGAGAATTAAATTCACGAGCATCAGCCCTCAGGCCCACTAAGCTAACAGGCACCAAACAAGGAATTAGAAGATTACTTGAGTACAATTAAAAATACATATTTATCATTACTACTTACCCAGTTTTATTAATATTGTCTTTCTAATAATATAAATAAGTGTTTAGGGATATCAATAACTAAGACATAACTTTTATACAAAATTTATTTAGTAACTTTACAGAAACATCTAACGGTCACTATGATATTATAGGTTACGAGGAATTCGATTTCCGGATATGTATATCTATTAAAAAATAATTAAGTCTTTCTAAATAATATTAATACGAGTAAAAATAATAATTTATTGCATGTAGGAAAAATCCGTCAAATATTTTTTTTTCGCATTTATACAATTCAATTAAAATTTATTAATATTCGAATTTAAAATTGATCTTTTAACCTACTTATTCAATATGGGATATCACTACAAACCATCTAATCTGGACATTATCAACATTTAATACAATGTAAGACATAATACAATATTAATTTACTCATGCTAGATTACAAATGTAATACAAAGCACACCATATTGTCTTTATTGCGGCATAAAATGAGTTATTTACATGTGATAACTTTATATACATCCGTTAAATTATTGACAAATATATAATTCTAAGAAGATTCTACTAGCAATGACAATTTTATCTTTTGAATTCTTTGTAACGCTTCTATAATTAATTTTAGGCAATTTACTGGGACTTTTATTATAGTAATATCTAATTTCGGTTTTTTGAGGTGAATAATAAAAATATATTATTTAGTTTAAATGATATCACAATTAATATCTAATAAGTAATTTGTAATAATAAGTAATTTTCATAGTACACTTTTACCTTTTATTTGAAATTAAATACGGAACCCAACCGTTGTTATAATTGTGAAAGTAAAGTTAGTTTAAAGTAATTAAGTAAAACATATTATACATATTACAATATTTGTTAAGGATCCTGGCGTATAATTGTAAGATACGACCAAAAATTAACCAATTTCATTATGTAATAATATTGTAAATGGTTAAGGACTGCTCAGTAGAATCGGTAAAGGTTTTAAGATTTCTATTTAAACATTCTATCATCAAGTAATAACAATTTTTATACATAGGGCATAACACTTAATGAAATTTGTAAGTATGCAAAATATATTTGTTCCAAATAATCTGTTATTAACATACAGATGAATTACGATATAGGATCTGATATGGCACAAATACCGTAAACTCTATCAGTCTTTTATAAAAATACGATTCGAACAATACTATCTATGATAATTTCTAACATATCTAAATAATTAAATAGACTAGAACATCACAATATAAAATTTCTTTGGTTTCATTACCACTATATTTGAGTACAATTTGCGTGGTGAAAACTGTTTCAAGTTATAATCGTTCCGTTCTAGGAAATTCCATTTGACTTGTGTCCCGAACTTATACACCGCATATAGGTGTGAGCTAGCTTTTACTTTACAAAGCGAAAACTGGAATCTGAAAAGTTGATTCGATGTTTTGAAATTAAATGAAACAGTAATTCATTTCTTATATAAGTGCACATTATGTACATCAGATATTATTGCAGTTATTTACACTTTAGAAGTCTGTTGGCACAATACTTATTGGTGTGTTAGTAGTCAGCTAAGCAGTAGGATTGCTATCACACTGTACATGAAGCCACGAACTGATGATGAACTTGAAGATTGAGTTGATTCATAGTCTGTTGGGAAATAATTAAATTATTACTGATTTCTCTATTTAAAAAAAAATGTTTAAAACAAAATAATAATATTCCAACCAATAATAAAACCATCATTTGAAAAATTACATAAAATAATTATAATCATATTACAACCACATGTTACATAGAAACGGCAAAAAAACACAAAGAGCTTTATCTAAAATAGATGTTATTTATAAACAATATGGCTGTCTTCTCGCTATGTAGCGATCCCTTCCAGACAACTTTATATTTATATAAGAGTAAGATTTACTTAAGACTATACTCACGTACTCGAGAACATATCACAAACTTTTATATGTTGTTAGAATGATTAGATTAGGGTTTGATTTTCAAAAACAGTAAAATCAGCGTTATTTTATTATTACTATGAAAATTAATATGAGTAGTATTTCATTTTCCAAGAAACTTTGAAAGTTGTCTTTTAAATTTCTATCGAAAAAACTAAATACCAAAACATTTAACAAAATTGCGGATTTATGTATAGTTATTATTCCATGTATAATGTAATATACAAAAATAAAACAAGTTTCCAGATTTCATTAATTTGGACATAGTAACGATATACATACCGACGTCTTTCCATTCTTCAACCTCATAGTCGCCAATTACTCTGTTTTCTGCTGAGGTGTCCCGCCATCGGTTCTTGTGTTTACCTTTGAATTTGAAAGTAATTAAATAAACATAATAGGTATATAAAATATTTGAAACAAAGGCTTCCAAATTGAGTACAAAATATAGCAACGTAAAGAATGTATAGGAAAGCCCAAATCTGTAACAATAAAAACGTACACTGAGAGTCAAAGAGCAAATAACATCGTTTTTCCCACAATAATATTACTAACGACCCAATTGTACGGAAGCATTGGGCCAGGCGGCAAAACCAATAAATACAGAATCTACCGACGACCTTTCTCGAGAGTCGAATCGAAGCCAACGATGAATGTATAAAAGGCACGTGGGCCTAACAACTTTTGACTGCTATTGCTCTTATAATCGTGGTTTACGCGGCTATATTGAATTTGCAAATTTTCCAATAAGCTGTTGTACAAGAGGGAAAATCGAGATGAACATGAAAAATTAATTCAGAAATTGCCGAACCCGAAAGGGTTTCATCTGAGTTTCTGAACGTGTTTATTCATTATTTGAATAATTCTTTCAGAAATCATTTTTTAATTTTGATTTCAATTAAAACATAAATAAATAATTTTATTTGTTAGTAGTTACATACCTTTTTTTCTGTGCGGAAATGTTGGTACGTAATTAACTGTAGTGCTTGTCGTGGATGGCGCTGGGATTTCTAATACGAACAAAATGTAAAGGTATTACAAGATAATTACTTAACTTTTTTAAAACTTATTTGTTCTAATGTGATTATAATTGGGTTTATTTTAAATGTAGAACTCATTAAAAACATCTAAAACATACTTTCTTAAATTAAATCATGGCACTTAGTTGTAGCAATACATTGCGTAGTAAAATGTAAGTAGATATGGATGTATCCATATTTAAATAATCAATTTACCATCAAGTCGTATGAGCCCATCTGTTTCACCTAAAGAGTTTTTGGCCACACAGCGGTAAGAAGAAAAATCCCTTGACGACACTTTGCGTATCGTGAGCTTCATTTTTCGACTATAACCATCGTCATTCAAGGATGTTATGTATTTATTACCTAAAAACAAAGCCTGTTTAGTATTAAAAGTGTTGCCTATAATATTTATACTATTTTATATCAACCATGCATGTATCCAAAATAAAACAATATTATTAATAAAAGTCCGAAAAATAACATGCGGAAACCTGAAATAATCATATCTCCACGATCCGTAGTCCAGTAGTTAATTGAGGAAGGGTATGCCTCGGTATGACACTCCAAAGTTACATCCTGCCCTACATATGCAGCCTCTAGCTGATTGGGGATCGATAGCATCGGTGGGACTGCAAATATCACATTCCATTTGCTATATATTAAAACGAAATAATAATTTATCTAATGTTATTAAAACGTTTAAAATTTTGATTATAATAGGAGTTGTTTAATATTATTGTATATATTTATAATTATTTTCAAAACTACATGGATTGATAATAAAATTAACTAAATAACATTATTAGGAACGTATCTTCTTGAAAGATAATTTTGCTTGATGATTTAATTGAAAGTAAATGAAATAACTCTATATTTAATGATTAGTAAAACAAAACAATTGCTCTAAGACGCTCAAGCTCACCATTATAATGAAATTTGGGCAGAATTTATATGGAAGTTTCATTGGTTAATCGAGTGAAAGTTACGTGAACATTTTACGTATCTTATAAGAAATGTTATGAATGTGCTGAGATAGGGAATGTGAATTAGGGGTAGGAAATCGTCTCATTGGCTTCCCAGCTAGGACGAAGGTGTCGGGTTCCGAAAACAGATTGCCATTATCGCATCCGCGCCGTATTCACGTCGGCATTATGCTCTAATTGGCCTCAATTATGGCCGTAAGGAAGGCTTCATCAGGTAAAGACGCTCCGTAAATACTCGTTAACGATGCCCACCCCAAGAAAAAATATTTTTGCACGCTGACTACCTCCGAAAGAAAACGAAGTGAAAATGCGAACGTACTTACGTTGTAGGAATTTGAGGCCGAGTTAACAGGGCGAGAGAAATGTCGCGGCGGTAACTTTATGCGAAAGTGATATTGGTACATTTATAGACGATGGCTCTATTCGGTTTAATCTGAGGATATTTGGTGTCTATCGAACGTTGGTTCAAATATTGAATAGGAAAATAAAAATAAATAAAATCTTTAGGTATATCCTATGTCGTCCAATTAAAGCTGATAAGGTAAATAATTTATAATGTTTATTTATACATTTTTTTTTAATTTTAGGTTATTATGACATAAAGCATACTTACACTGTACCATTAAAACAACTCGTTTACTGATGGAAGGTGGCACACCGTTAGATGCAATACATAAATATGCGCCCATATGCAACCTTGACACTTTTGAGATAGTGAGGTTTTCACCATCCACAACATTGACTGAAAATATTTAAAAAAAAGTTATTAAAATAGAAAAAAAACCTTTTAAATTTCTTTGTAATATAAAAATCGATTTTGATACAGTTCTTGTCACCAAATAATGAAACCATAAAAAAAATATTAAGGTTTTTGTACACCAATATTTTTTTTAAATCATTATATGTCTTGGACAAAATTTAAATTATTGATTGTTGAATTGCCAATGAGACAAACTCGCGGACGCAAATTTGTTCAGAATTCAGAACATTAATATCAAATAATTACATTCGCTTTATATGAAAGTAAAGTATGAAAACATAATATACGTAATACAAGTAAACAAATTACAATGTTTATATGAAAATAATAATCGTCAAAATATGAATATAACATTACACCGTTATTTTTATGTAATATCTAAAATTTAAATTGAAATATATTTTCGATCTGATATTACGTAAGCGAAGTTCCATTTGCATTTCTAGATTCAATCCTGTAAATATGCCGGCTATGCGAAGATTGTACAATTTGGTTGTATTGTACGAAACAATTGGTTCAAGTTGTCATTTCAACGGAAGGTCGTTCGATGTCCCGAACCATTGGTCCCAGACATTTACTTTAACTCACAGGAACATTTAAAGCTCGATTCTTCCTGGAATTCGAATTATTCGAAAGAATCTCTTAAGGTATTTTACTTATCCCATTGAAAATTCATGGTTGGACTCTATCTTTTCAAGTGGTCCGTTTCTTTATTAGATTTCGAGTTTGTATTTTATGAGTCTTTTCCTCTTTCCTGATCCTTCCCTTATTTTTTTGTAAATGTATTGATGTAATGATAGGAAATAATCATTTATGTTACTTGTCTCCGAAAATTGTTGTGTATAATTTAATTTATACTTCCTTTTTTATGTATACTTATTTTCTTTAAAACGTTTAAGGGTACATTTTCTCTTCCATATACAGAACAGATACTCCAGTGATGACAAGGATTAGTTTTGTCTGTTTTGATTAGAATTTTTCACGAAGACTTATTTTTTCACAATACGCATAAGTAAATTTAAATTGATAGGCACTAATAAAAAAATGGATTATAAACAAAATAGTTTTTTTATTTAAACTTAATTTTTGAAGTAATAACTACAGCTACTCTGTAGTTATTGCTGCGCCACTTTTTAAAGCAATGAAGCTTAATTTAAATACTAAAATGCCGACGTTTTTGGGACATAGCACAAATTGCTATTTTGTTTTTCTCCCAATCTTATTTTTTGTACAAACATCACAAGATTTTGCCTTTGAATTTCGGCTTGATCGTTTTTTTGACGGAATATAAATCCGAAATAATATAATTTCTAATAGTTGGGTTTCATTAATGGACTTATTAGAGGATTCTGGCTTTGATAGTAGTTGAGGTTTGTGTGGTTGCAAATGAGTAAATTCTTTATCGGTTAAAGTCGGTATGAAAATAGAAATCTGTTTAAACCTATTACAGACGAATTGAGAATGTATACACGTATATGTTTACATGGAGTGAATAAGTTGAAAAATCGATTCATAAGTAAATATATATCAATGCTTAAATCCTAGAATAATTTCATCAGTTAATAAGGTACGAAACCTATTCTTTTAAAGAAAAAACTTAATACGTTATTCACTTATTCATATTCACATTAAAAATATTATTCACATGCCAATGATAATGAAATAAATATGTATCGGCGTAAACACAAGGATTTTTACTGTATGTATGTAAATGTATGAATTTTACTGATTTTCCTTAAAGTTTGCAATGTAATTTTTAAAATAAGTAATAATATTATTTTTTTATCATGCGATTGTATTTTTCTAATGACATGGTTTTAGTGCTACTTAAAGTTATTGTCATGTTAACAAACTAAATTATAAGTGTAAATGTTTAAATAATAAACGACCAATTGATAATATATTATAGTCATACAATGACTGAAATCTAGGAAACTATTTATTGTTGAGCCCTGCAATTGTAAAAGTACAACAGAATCTTATTTTAGAGTGATTGCTATGGCGGGAAGCAATCTAGCGAATATAATGAGGCAACATTGGGAGCTAAAGAACTTCTTGCTCGAATAGCCTAACAGTATGAATCTCTCTGAAAAGTTGTAAATAAACGATGCTATATTATATTTGTCAAGTTTTATTAAGAAAAGAAAGATAAAATGATAAATAAATTTTTCTTACCCAGTTCCCCATTGCAATTAAATTCCTGGCCATCTTCTCGTCTCCACATAACGTATGGCTCAGGGTAGCCGAAAGCTCTGCAAACCATTGTAACGTTCGTACCTTCCCGCACCACCATATCCGTTGAAGTCATGTTGTCGATGATCATTGGTGGAACTAAGAATCATTTAAATAAGAGAATAAAATATAAATCTATTTCGTTTTATTCAACAATAATCCAATATTAATATTCTTACCAACAACTTGTAGATATCCCTTCCTAGAACGCATGGGGTCGGTATTGACTTGGCACATGTACCACCCACGGTCTACCTCCTGCACGTTCTTGATGTGCAGGTACCACGAGCGATGGTCGTTGTACGATAGACTTATACGCGGGTTTTGAGTAATTATGTTATGGTGGATACTCAAAATCGTTTGCGTATCTACACGGACCCATGCCACCTGCGTTATTAATATGTAATATTAGAACCGTAAATAAATAGTTCATATCAAGATCATGTATAAACATATACTTCTACCTAATAATGATATTGAATCTTGTAAAAAAGTATGTAGTTCAAAATCATAATTTAAGAAATATGGTCAGATAAAGAAACAAATTATCAGTATTATCAGTAGGTATATGGTTTATGACATTCTATTTTAATATTAATAATTTTATAAGTTATCTAATAATTTAATTAAAAAATTGTAAGACTCTTTTAGGAAGCGACTATATATTTTAATTGAATGATGCCGAATAAGAAGATGTATGATGATTATTTTACTCTCGCATTTACAATTTAAAATAAATGAGCAATAAAATTATAACTAATTAGTGATTTAATAAATAAATTTTAAGGCCGTAATCAGTGATTTTAATATAATATTCGATATGCATTCTGACCAGTTTTTTTGAATATTGTGTTGGACTTGTGTTGATGTTCAGAGAATCATTTTATATTCTGAAGTATTATTTGAAATTCATGTCAAAAGTGAAATGCATTTTTTTTATGAAAGTTAAATGTGATATACAAGTGGTATAATATTTTAACGTTTAACGTTTACGTCGACAACTTTCATAAACGTCTACTCCTAAAGACTGGGTAAGTTGTAATGTACTTATTTATTATATAGAAATGAGAAGATACTAGAAATATATATAACATATTGATTTAACTTCTCCACCCACCAGTTTATTAACTGATTATTTGAACTAATCTTGTATTAAATTTCAATAAAGCCTTCTTATTAAAGGAAGACTTACGACCGTTTATAATAATAACCGTCAAAGTTTAAATTCTAAATTGTTGTGTTACGAAAGTCTACAAAGTTATTCTGCACTATTATTCAAAATTCAGAACACACAATGAGGTAATTCAATAATCTCTTTGTTCCAGGTCACAACGCTACAGTACTCGACCGCGGACTTGTTTACTCGTCAAAGAATATTAAATCGTCTTCTAAAACTTAGTACTGGTTTACTCTCATCCCTCTTAAATCTGAGCACACTACAAATGCCACTCCAATTTCGCTAACTAGCCGTCCTGCATGATTAATAACTGGCGAATCGTGCATTCTGTGCAAAGTGATATTAAGTTGGCTTGTTAAAACTTTACTCCATGCGCCGCTAGAAGTTGCATAAAATTCTTACTTTACTATCCATTTATAGCCGACTTCGCCCATTAGTTCAGGAGTCAATACATCCTGCTTTCTAAAAGTAATACGCTATTTTATGGATTAATTTCTGTGTAGTTCAATCTAAATATTAATAAGCTATAACTTATTTGCATGCAAGAAGCGCTATATCACATGATTATGTATTTATGATGTATCAGGGCATACAAATAATACATTAATTTATATGTAGTATCTGAATATGTTTACAAACATGTATAATCATGTCATGTTTGCTTAAATATTAAATAAAAATAAAATTTTATCATTCAGTTATGGATAGAGATTCAAACCCGCGACTTTTAGGAACTCGGCATTTTAATCTGCCAATTGAGATTTAATTTTTCAAGTTATATTTGTTTACAATTTAAATAGGCTTAATATGGTTCTTAATAAAAACATTGATCAGAATTTTCGAAATAAGCATAATAGATATCACCACCATCCTGGTAAAGATGTTTATATACAGTATGTTAAATTCATTAAATCTTGTAGCGATACGTTAGCTCAATTATTAGCGCAATGAGACGATTGCCCAGAGGTCGCAGGTTAGAATCCCTGTTTAATTATATTTTCTTTTATATTTATTGTATACTTATGTATGGTACTTTTTGCCCGTATGTGATTTAACCACATGACTTTTATTTTATATAATTATAATCTGAGTAATAAAGTTATTAGCATAGCATAAATAATTATTAGCATGTTATTATAGCTTCATCCTTACCTATTCTATAATTAAATAATAATAATTAATTTAATTTTTGTTCATTTATTTCAAATACCTTATATCCTCTTAAATCCTCGACGACGCACGCTAGAAGCGCGTCTCGGCCGACTGTCACTGTCACATTGGGCACTGGTTCCACGAAACGGGGAAACAATGATTCTGCAAAAGAAATATCGATAAGTTTTTATCCCCATGGATGATTTTGCATGATGATGGTACGGAACCCTTTTTATTGTAAGTATATTAAAAATAAATATTTACTCAAATTAAATTAAGAAAATTATTATTAATAAAATACTTTTTATAAACACTTGAATTTTAGGGTATGAAATGTAGATGTAAGTATGTCTTCTCTTCATTTCTTAAGCAAGCGTCGAAGAGTAAGAAATGAAGTGTTTCTTTTAAATAGTGCGGAATAATTCGAACTCCTATTATTTTCAGTCATATTTGTTTAAGGTGTCCTATATTATAAATAAATTAATTGTCCTATATTATAATAATATCATTACATCATTTCAACCTATTGGCATTTATTATATTGGAAATAAAATGTATTACAATTTTGTATCTTTCCTTTGTTTATTATACAATTATTTAAATGAATAATAATGTTAAATAACAATAATAATAATTATTCATTTAATTAATTGTTTCTGTCGATTAACAGAGCATTAATATTTTTTTAGGAAAACTTATTTTTAAATATTGTGCCTGTAGATTAATATCTTGTTCTTAAATTTTAAATAAAATGTGAAGACTTTATTGGTGTACCGTATGTTTTTACTATTACTATTGTGTATTCTTGTGAAATTGATATTCTTCCTAATAAACAATTAAATGCCTCCTATTCCAACTTTTATGGATGTGTTTAGTCTATTGTCAGGGTTCGGTTGAGACTTTTCCTTCTTGAAAGTTACTAATTACTTTTTTAAAGGATGTGGTTACCTGACCAAATATATATGCTGTTAAAAGTTACTTGAAAAATATTTTTCTTGATTTTTATATTACTTAGTGATAGAAGTTTATGTAGCGTTTGTAAGAGTTTTTAACGCAGAAATAATGAAGTTTGTACACTTTGAACCTATTGCATGAAATATTAAAGGCTACTTCAGTAGCGTACATTACTGTATCACATATTTATACTCACTCAAGATAAAACTAGAAGTCTAGCAGTACATTATCAAAAATGGTAATTACAAAACTGTTTAAATTTATTTAAACAGAAATCTCAAGATTTAAATATTAAAATACGTCTTTCACTACACCACTTACACAGAATTCTATTACGTAAGACTCGTAACCACATCCACTCAGTAAATACATTTTATTACGTGGGTACTTTATTAATTTAACTGAAAATAGCAAACTAGGTTCCTATCTGGTTTCTAGAGCACTGCCAAGTTCTGTATGCTGTGTGCCCCTTACACAGAGTAGTTCCTCTTTTTTAAGTTTACGTTTCCCATTGTAGACTACAATGGCTTGTACAAATACTTAGTTATTTATTCAGTTCTTTTCTTGGAAGTTACATGAACCCTGCTAATATGAAAATGTATAGTATTTGTTTTGTGAAATAATAATCGGAGCCGAGATATGTGTTTTGAAATAAACATTCTGTTATTAATAATACAAATTTGCTATTTAATGTCTTATTTTTATATATGTTATATGCGCAATTTATATTTAGAATAAGAAATATTGTCTTACATTAAAAATACTAAGGAAGCGTATATTTTATAATTTCACCCTTTGTGTAATCAAAGTTAGTTATACAAATTATATAATATAATTATAGGTTTATTACATTTTGAAATATTAATAAATAATAGTATATAAAAGTGACAAATTACACATCTATTCAACTCTAACAGCTTTTATTTCTATTTGGTACAAAACATAACATGTATTATATATTCAATTGAACGAAATATAGGTCATATTATGCAAGGTTTGAATACAATTGCAAATGAGCAATAAAGGGTTATACAGGACGCCTATCGACCTAGATCGATTACAATTAATAGCAACTGTAAGAAAACGTGGACAATGCATTCAAATATTTTATGACAAAAAATATTAGGAAACTTTACATAAAATACCTGAAATAACTAGTCAAATAAAAGAAATAGTCTCGAGACACGCAAAGTTGGATTCCTTAATGTTTTTAGTTTATGACTTTTATTTCGCGTATAAATTGTATTGTAAGTACATAAGTTTTAAAAATGTTCAATGATTTTTTAAATTCTAAATATTATGCACTCTTGGCTTTTGATATTTCTAGAGCAGCAGCAGAAATTATCTTTATAATTTTGTTGACGCTTTTGTTTGACCTACTTTCGCATATTTTTGCAATCTTACTTTTAAGATTGAATCTTTATAGTTAAGGTTAGGTTTACACTTTTATTTTATTGCCGTACAAAAAACTATTTATATTAAAAAAATATATATTTATTTTGGAATTAACGGTTTTATTTCGACCAAATAGAGCTAAGAACCATCTAGATGGAACGGGGTTTCTATTTAAAAAAACCGCAATCAAATCCATGCACTCGTTTGGCTGCTACGATGCCACAGACAGATACACGGATAAATAACTTATAACTCCCCTCTTATTTGGGTCTGGGGCTAAAAAAAATCAAATGTCCTTAAAATAGTCATAATGAACAATGGAAGGGTTGAAATTACATTTATGTCCGCATACATATATGATACACATGTCAATTATGAGTGATGTTAGCAACAATCTATTTACGGTAAACAACTCAAGACATGGAAAAATATCCGCGGATGATTGATGAGTTATCGCGAATAGAACAAATCCATCCAAGGCCCATCAATCTTGGGACTGTACTCTGTAACGTCTCGCTCTAATGAAAGAAGAGCTTTAGTACAAACAATGTTGTTTCTAATATCCTTAACATGACTGATGGTATCGTATTTCATTGAAATTTAGTTCTTATACGAAAAATGAACACTTAAACGGGAAATTTTAATAGGTAAATATTTTTATCAGCCATATTTATGATAATTTTTTGTTATACTGTTATTCCTATTTTTTTTTAATAAATAATTTTGTCACACTAAACTGTTTATCCAACAAACTTTTTAAACTTTTAAAATGATAAATTAAATAAAAATGTTATAAATATTAAAACCAAATATTACGTGATCCATGACTCAAAGATAAATATGATAGAAAACTATTTTAGTTAAAATTAGAACAAGATTTCTAAAGAGGGATGACAGTAGTAATATACATCCGCGTCTTTGTAGAAAATTCATTTGTTGGCATATTGTTCAAAAATATAGATAAGGAAACCATTTACAAAAGCCATATACTTTGTTACTTTAGTAATATCCAAATAATAAATTGACTTAATTTATCTTATTTATATATAATATCTAGTTGTAGTTTCAATTATTAATAGAACATTTAATTTAATTAATTGTCAGTGCTGTTTCGTTTATTTACACTGCTGGTATTGCAGAACTCGCAATTTTGTAGGTTTCCTCATTAACTGCTTAATTAGGAAAGATAAAAATATCTTTTTCTTAATTTTTTATTTCAAAATACTGTTAGAGTTGAGTTGAGTTATTTTTTGCACAATATTTTATATAATATTAAAGAGATAAAATTAAATAAAATTGTCACACGAATTAAAATTTAATAAAAAAAAATAACACGAATTTGACTAAAGGTCAGTCCATATATGTAAATATTAGTAATGGGTAAATAAGCGTTTGGTTTATGTGATGATAACCTTCACCCAATGGGATCTGCAAATATGGGCGCGTTGGCTGTTTGAGGAACATATATGTTAAAACTAGACGACACATGATGGACAGAGGGGAGACTGGTTAACCGGTTTTCATTTACCCTGATAACCGTATATATTACAACTCCCTAGATTTACTAGAAATCCTAATAATTGAGTTAACATTTTCATGGTGTTTGAGCAACAGGATTATTATTCCACATTTCAAAGGCGAAAGTCTGAAAACGTGAATTATTTAATACCTGACTTTTTTGCTAAACTAGGTTAATAATGTATATATTTTTATTGGAAACACAAAGAACTTTAATATAAAGTTATAATTTATTTCACTGTCATGATGAAATAAAATATTATTTAATAAATTTCTTTAGAAGCATTGGAACAAAGAAGTTTGGAAGTAAGGTTTATCTTGTGTTAAAAAATTTAAGATGTTTTTTCCGGTTCAATTATATTAAATCGATAATACCAACTAAGGTATAACGCAAGCACTTGTAATATTATTAAATCATTATGCACTGGTTTTAATCTTTAGTCTTGTCATTCACTAGTAATATTTGTGTTCAATAGATTATTTTATTTTTGTTTATTGTAACAAAAAAAGATAAAAAGTATATTAATTTTTTTAAATGAAATATATTATTATATTTTTAAAAATATTCAATTGAATGCTAATTTGTAAAGCCTTATTTGTGTTAAAAAGTGTAATGATTAACTATTACTTCAATGTTAATTACCTATACAAACAATACTTTCAATCTCTACTGTGTTTCATAATAACACTTTTCTGTATTAAGTTTCGTCATATAGACATTATAAACATTATATGTTCTTTAAATTAAATAATTTAAAATTAAATTACTGTAAGGAGTATTAAAAAAATAAAATAAAAACAAATGTAATTAATATAGTTAATTGTGAAATTTGTATGTATGTTATTAATAAATTATCTACATATTATTTTATTTGACATCCTTACTGCTCGTAATTTTATATTTTAGTTAATGAGTGCAGGTAAAATATGTTCAAAAATTACAATATTCTCCGTAAAACCTTTCCTGTAAATATAAAGGTTAAAGGGCCATACTGACTCGACCCGAAAATAAATTGAGCTTCTATATTTATTTGAATAAGTTAACGCTTAGTTTTGAATAAAAAAAATACTATTAAAATAAAAAGTAGACTCAATGATTTTTTTATTACAATAGCAACAAAGTATTTTATATTTTAGACAAACTCCTTTATATAATCGTAAATGTTTTCAATGAGAAGTATGAGATAAAAAAAATATTAGTAAATCCTTCATGAAGGAAATTTATTATTAGTCACTTATATTATTATAACACATGAACAAGCTATACACTTATTATGTGATACTGATATATTAAATATCAAATGTCCTTTCTTAAAGCGAAATTTTCTCTTTCAAAAATAATTATATTGAAAGTATTGGCTATGTGGGACAAAAGCTTTTCCCGGTGATTACACATACGTATTTATTTATAATTCTCCATTACGCAAAGTGATTATGTTTAAAATATAGTACATTTTTGTAGTTATTTTATGTACTGCTTTTATTTTTAATATTGCTTTATGAACTTCTATATTCGGTTACAATTTGTTTTATTATGTTAGAGAATATTTCAATATTAAAAATGAAAACAATTCACAAATTGTTATAGGGTTTAAAAGTTAAGTCTCTATCAAAGTAAAAATAATTCTTCATTTATGAGTAGAATTCCAGTAAAATGCAGTAAATTAAGACATTGTTTAAAAAAAGAATAAGATTGACGATTGTATTAATTAATATTCTCTCCTGTTGAGTATTTTATTCTATAGACCGTTTTATATTTTTTATGTTTTATGAATACGTTACTAATATATGTATTCTTATTTTGAAAGTTCGTGGTAATCTGACTACTGTAATAAAGTATATTTAAAGTAAAGAGGAAACGTATTATAATGTTTCCCAAAAATATTTTGTCAAAAAGACTTCAAATGACACTTCAAGTATTTAAACCTAAAGGGCTATACTGTTAATTAAAATGTACTCTGTCATTTATGAGCCCATTAAAATATTAATTATGAGCCTGCTGTAATCACATTCTATTTAAAAGGTCCCAATTTGATATGTATGCAAAATATAATATTTGAGATAAAAGCGTGGTACCTAAGTGTTTACGAATTCAATTGATGGCTTTCATTCTTAGTAGTCCTATTTACCTAATTGCTAGACTGCAGTACATTGTGGTAAAAGTCTACGCCGTCCGTCCAAGTAAATTTGATTACAAGAGAAGTGGCGTTGTTCGGAACATCCGTATTCGCTTTGCTTACCTCTTTCACTCTAAATTAACTATCTTTGGCACTAATTGAAAAACATGTTAAATACCCATTGTCCTAATAATTGTATCTTCTGCATTTCTATAATTTTTCACTCGGAAACAAATAATACTTATTGCCATATTATTATATATATAATATTATTTTCATTTTATAGAGTTATTTAGATTTTATTTATACCACATATATGATTGTCAGGTTAGCAAAGAGAATGTATATTGCAAATAATTCGAAATGCCATCATGCATATGTTTATGCTTTAAAATTGAATTATCCATTTTCCATTTCAAAATAGTGTTCTAAAAATAAAACCTATTCTAGTAAATTCGAACTGGCGAGTCTCATGCGGCACAACAGCGGCTTCAACGAGGGTACATTCATGACTATCGATTTTATGCAAAACGCAACAAGATTCACTTGAATTGTCTATGTGTATTATTCGAAACACCTATCTATAGAACAATTACACGGGAATGCTATGGTCCTTGTAAATGGTCACAAATGCAGTCGGGCCGTTGATATTGAAGTCCTATGCGATGAAATTGGGAGAACCGAAGTTGTGTATAAACATGAAACATAATTAGCGGTGCGGCGCCGAAAGTGCCGCGGGTAGGAATGGTTCTGCAGTTACATAATTCACAAAGTCAAATTGTAATAGAAGAAGTCTTTGTACTTTATTTCATAAACGTAGTGCAACGCTCACATTTATTTATTTATAAAGTAATAATGGATGTTAATTATACACAAGTGTGCTATGATGTTCTTTGAATAACAATTATTCGTATTGTAGACAAAAGCCACATACCAAATCACAATAAGCTTACTATATTCCAATGACTGAAACAATTTCTGCACTAATAAAAATAATATTTAGTAGCCGTCAAATACAAGAATTCTATTAACAATAGTGCAATAGTATTAAGATTAAGTCACAATAATTTCAAACTATAACGATTTCGTTATTGTATGTCCATTAGATTAGTAATTTAATAAGTTTTAAGTTAAAAACAGGATCATTAATTGTACTTACTGGTCAGGCATAGCAGTATTTAGCTAGCGGAAAACATTTTAGAAAATTGAAAAACTAGCTAAATATCTTTATAAATTCTGTAAGTATATTAGAAGTAAATATGACACAAAACGAAAAAAAAAAACTTTCGTGAGCGTATGGATAAGTAGCTTGTATATAAATAGTAAATAAATAATAAATATTAGTATACAAATAGCTGTTTGTTTCTCAATAAGTAGACATCAAGTTATATGATCGATCAATGTTTTATTTTCTATATTGGGGTGAAAATTTGAATTTATTATTGGTAGAGGGTTTTCGATAAAACACATGTCCAACATTTCTTTGCGAACATGACATGCAGATCCATACAAAATGGATGGCCGGCCATCCACCAACACTCGTTCCTTTTCATCCCTTCCTTCTATCTCATAGCTAATATGTGATGAGGCGTGTCTTTACAAATAATTGTTTGAATATGATTTGCAAACATTTTCATGCGAATTCCTTTTATTAGGTTAGCAATATCATGCAATTATCACGTTCGTGAGCCTGTTCTGTAGTTATATACATGATCATGCCTTGGTGGAAATTGTAAACATTAACACGTAGATAATTAGTGTTTACATTGTGTACTGTTTGTTTCAAACAATATATATATAATGTATAAACCGTCACTAAGATTGCGTGCTTAATTAACTTCGTCTAATTAGGATTCATATATTCAAGATCATTTTAGATCATGATTTGTTAACAGTTACTCTTTTTTCCAGTACCAACTCACTCATATATTATATATATATAATATAAATTAGCGATAAAATAGCAATCCATAGCATAGTATCCATCGGAGCAGTATCAGAGAAATTAATTATTATATTATAAATTCAAAATTTTTTTTACGTAAAATTTCCATATTATACGAGGGATCGCTAAACCATTCGATTTATATAACCTTTGTAAATGTTTGTACATAAAAGATTAAAACATCAAAGTCATCTCAATATCAGATGATAGGTATTTACATTTAATTGAACTTCAAAATGATCTGTTTCCATTAATTATATTCAACGAAATACAATACTATTAAATAAATAATAATAATTAATTAATGTTTGAAAATGTCTATAAACATGTTCAGTGCTAAGCTCATTTACATTTATAAATATTTATAGAATGTAAAAATTAATCAATCGTGTTCGTGGAGGTTCGAGTCTTACTAGTATTGATTTAAAATTACAATTTGTCAATCCGGATGAAGAAATTGGTTTTTCCTAGTATATTATAACAAAAATAACTGATAAATCATACGAAATATAAATGAAAAAAAAACATCGCAAGACCCGAGTCTGAGCTTATAAAAATATTTGCATGACAGCTTGGCGTTATATTACAGTTATAAATCACAGACATCGCGACAGAGGCGGCTGGCGCTACGAAGTATGCCTCTGTGGTTCCACCTTGTAGGCGACACCAATCAGATGCATAAATATTACACTACACCTATGCGGTATGCCTACACACGCCACGATTGGCATCTACCAATGTCAACCGTTAGATAACATGCCCCGACTTATCGTTCAACTAGCGCATTTCCGTAATTTGTTTGCGACAAATATCTTAAGCGATGCGATAAAATAGCTTTACATAATTTGCATTTGACTTGGCACTTGCAACTTGTATAGATAAGCTTTTAAAGCATTTATAAAATTGTTATAAGTCTATTTCAACAGTTAAATTAAACCTAGTATAGAAAATTATATGAAAGGAATAATAATAGTTGTACGTTGTGTGTTGTATAAGCTTAAACAGCATTGCATTTGGCCTGAACAGTTTGTAACTATAAGCTTTATTTATTTTAGTCTGGAACAATGAAAAAACTCTTTATTATATATCAACTACTCAAGTGCTGAAATAAAGGCCATATAGTGCATGTCGCGTATTGGCTATAAAGGTTTTGTTAACAATGCAAAAAAAAAAATAACACCGAGGTCAGCACTCGTATTGTAAACGAGTAGTAAAACTTTAAAGCTTTGTGTACACCGTCAGCGTTAGTACCTCGGTATGGTTTACAGATTGTATCATCAAATTGCAAAACTAACATGCTAAGCCAGAGCTTGAAATAGAGATACATATGTATTGTGAGATTCACTTATAGCTCGCTACAATAGAACACATCGTTGCATTGTCGTTCAACCGTTAATAAAATACGATTGTGGGGCGGAAACCGCACATCGAAAAATCGTTGGGCGTCGCGTGAAATGCTACCGGTGCCGGCATCGGCATAGACGTTAAGAAATATAGCCAAACGTTGCGCACATACGAAATATATGGTACAATAGAACTGCTCGTGTCGAGCCGTGCCGGTCTCTGCCTTTTTATTCATACCTACTGGTTATTGTTATAATCTCCAGGCAATTCTTATAAAGTTTTTTCGGAAGCTTTTAATTTTGGAGTGCACCATTGTGAACAATTCAGTCTTATATAAAATTTAAAATTTTAATTTGACTATAGAACAACTTTCAAAAACATATTTTTAGAATATACTTTTAAAAAATGTAGCAATAAACTAAATTAATATCACACTAACATTGAGTATGATAATATATTACTGATCTAAGATATTGAAAGGATTATATAATAGGTATTTGAACCTTGATTTTACGAAAATGTATATAAAATTTGAGTTTAAACTACTGACGACCATTTAATGTAGTTTTAATAAAATTAAAATTTCATCCAAACAAGAACTACTAAATTGCTTTAATTCATAAAGATATTTTATAAATCTGCATATCGTGACTCCAGTATGCTGAAGAAGTTGACTTACGAAGCAACTGCTGCTAACTTTAAGGGAAGAAACTTGTTTTGAAATATTCTCAAAGACCGAGCAATGCAAATAAGGAAGCTTTATGTGCATTGCGATTTCTTTTAAAAATATCGAACTTTCCATAGAACTTATCAAAATTAGTTGGAAAGTTTGTAAAAATATGCAGCTTAGCAACTATTACGTCAACTAAGCAAAATTTATAATATTTTCTTATTACACTACACTTATATAACATCTGTAAACATTATATACCAGTATACAATAACAGGGCTTAATGAACTGAACCAAATAAAACCCTGATTTTAGAAAAATCATCATCATCTGTGGATTCAGAAATAACTGTTTCGAGTAGGAATCCAACACACACCCACTTGGCTCTGCAAATACGGCCTCTAATTATCAGATCCCCAGAATCAAATCTTTTTTCTTTTTCTTCTCATTGTAATGAAACGTCGCCATCTACCTCAGTAGATCTCTAAGTAGGAAATGTCACCAAGTCTTAATTTGGCATTTGGTAAAAACAATAAAAGTTAAATAAGTTTTAATAAGACATACGTAAGATGTATTAAAGTATATATATTTTTTCTAATTATATTTAGTTTGGTAAATTTTTTATTTGGTTTAGTTTTGTTAAAAGCAGTTATTTTATTTAATTAAATATCCATTGCTAGTAGTTTATATTATTATAAGGTTTTTATTATATCATAAAATAGTTTATACTAATATGTCAAAACCATTACATAAACGTAGATTTGTCTTAACTTCACGAGTGCAGCTTGCTGAGTTTTTCCAAGAATTTACATAGATAAGTTGTAATTTATTATGTGTTCAAACTTTAAGGGAACGCTGATAGTGTATGCATATCTTATGATTTGTTATAACATTTTTGTTATATACTACTAAGAACAATTCTTTACTCTAGATAAATTGCGTAAATAAAAATATATTCAATATTAATACAAAAAATGAAAAAATGTATTCGTTTTTTAAACTGATTAAAATAATTTTATATATGTCAATTCGAAACATTGAACAACGTGTAAAATGTTACATTAGAACCGGCAGGATCATATAAATAATAGCCATTGGTGCGATAATTATACTAGTAATGGGTTATTATCTACTAATTAACTTTCAATATCCGATTGGTAAATTGAATTTTAAAATAACGACTTATTACCATGTGAAGCTATTATTTAGTAGATATTATTAGCAAAACTGTTTCATGTAGCCGTTATGCTTTGTACAAAATTTAATTCCGTGAACAATTGTGTTTAAATTTACCAAAGGGATTTTGGAAAAACAAAATAAAACTGAATCCTCTCATCTTACCTTATCATATAATAATATTACTTTAAAACATGTGCATCATCATAATTTATATATATAACATTTTCTGCAATATTTTAATTGCTAGTGATATATTGAAGCAATTTGGAATATAATTTGTTAACTTTGTATGATACTTGAAAACTATATGTCTGATTCTAATTTCAGATATCTTGCATCTATTTTACAAAAAAAGTAAAGTCAAGAACAAAAAGTTTCCATAGATTGAGAATAAGAATAAAGGTGTTTCTTTATCCAGATGATTAAGGCACGCACATATAAATAGCATGGTCTTTAGATTTATATAATAAAAGTAAAGTTTGTAATTTAAAAAAATATTGTATTTATTTTGTGATTTAGTCAAAAACTTTGACTAAATCACACGAATGAAGACCAAAGGAAAATTGACAAAAGTGTTCTGTGCAGTAAATCAATAGTAGTAGAATTTGAAATCAAAAGTAATTTGCGTATATGGCAACGCGGAGATGGTGTCAACGAAAAGACGCCAGAAAATTCAAAAGGAAAGCAAGTTGAAGCCGGCACGGAAAATTGGCTTCATTAGAAAGAAGACGCATAACATCGGAATACACACGGGCGTTTGAAATAATAATTCACAGTATATATTTTTTTTAATTATTTTTTATTACATTTATCAACAGTTGAATAATATGGAACACATTCATAAATTATTTTATGACGTATCTAAATATGTTTTAAATATTATTTTTTTTGTCACATAAATTAATAATAGGATCCTATTTTATGAAACTTAGGTACAGTGGTTAAAGCGAACTGTAATTTACATTAAAGTTTGTAATGTACACCACAAAATAATTCATATTTTCTTAAAATTGCAGTATTTTTATTCGTCGGTGCCTATTTATTTATTTTACATAATATTTTATGACGTTTCATATTATGTATACACTTATTTTAAAGAATTATAATCAACTGTGCTTTGTTTTAAAATTCTTAATTGATAGAACTTTTAGAAATTTTAGATAATTAATTAACAAGCTACTTATAACAAAAAAAAAATTATACTATTATTGCAAATTTAAACAGGTCTTACTTATAAGTTGAATAAAATCAAATAAGCAATTCCTTTATGCTCCTTTCAACAATGTGAAGATTTCTGACACACAGACTTTATAAGCAAAGAAACAAATCACAAACATTTACGGCTACTATAATCTTTTATACGACAGTGGAAAGAGGTTTTATAAAACTTATATTTAAATCCTTACAAATGAAATTGGCCTTTTGTCGAAGTCGAATATTTTTTAATATAATGTATTTATTCAATAAAAGTATGAACCAATGTTTTCTATGCACTTTTGCCATCTTATAGAGTTCATTGATCCTTTTACTAAAAAAACTAGTCGGACGCGAATCAATAAAATCTTAGAAGGCGATTTTGGCTTCGCCATCGAGGTTGACTTTTTTCCCTTGCAATCTCTCTCTTTATCTCTTGCAGTGGTAACCTGTGGGAGCAAGGTCCGGGGAGTACGCTAGATGTCTTAGACATTCTAATTTTATAGAAGCTCTTCTAATTTGGTAGCCGTCTGTTACGCAGTGTGTGATCTAGCGTTGTCGTGAAGCAGCAGTAGTGTGGAGCGATTGACCAGCCTAGGTTGTTTAGCAGCTAGCTTTTCCATCATGGTTTGGAATTGCTGACAAAAAACATCTGCCTTCATCTGATTTTCGACAACTTTCATGAACAATAACGGCACTAGTCCACCAAACGCTTACAAGTATTTTCTTTTGGGTAAATTTTCGCCTGGGGTAGGATTTGGCTGTCTGACCAAGATCCAATCATTGCGATGATTGCTTCCGATTATCGTAGAGAATCCATTTTTTATCACAGGTAATAATTCTATCAAAATCCCTTCCTGATTGTGCCGTTTCAGTAATGTAACGCAGCAGTTGACGTCCGTTTTTCGGTTTCCATCAGTCAATTCATGAGGTACCCACCCACCTTTCAAACTTTTTAATCTTCCCAATTTGCTTCTAGTGGATTAAACCAGTTTGATCACTAACACTGCAGGCGGTAGCTAACTTGGACGGGGTTTGCAATGGATCCACTTCCACAATAGCCTTCCATTCTTCTATCTCTCCAGCCGTCCACGAGGCTTGTTCTGCTGGTCGAAATTTCTAGAACGAAAACTATGAAACCAAAAACGAACTGTGTTTTCTTTTGCAACGCGACCGCCATACATATCAATAACCCTTTGAGTCGTTTCCACAGCACTGGTATAAACACGTACTCTTAAATAATGCGATATTTTAAGTTTTCCATTTTGTAAACTGAGTAACGCAAACATAAAAAACAGACGTTAAAAATAAATGAATGACGGTCAACGAAACAAAAATACATTTGTAAATAACTGTAAAAATTTGAATCGGCAATTCCTTACCAAAGTGGAGTGGATTGTGATTACAGTGGCTAGTACGAAAAATGCCAATTTCATATGTAAGGACCTAATAAATATCAAAAAAAATATTTTATTTGTCAGATGGCATAGTAATTTCTATAAACTAATATTCAAAGTATTTTATTTTTATTTCAAATCAGATTACATAGTAAGCAATTTCCAAGTATGCAGGGTTCCAAAGGATAGTTCAAAGGAGGCAATAGGGTAAGAATTTCCCTGGATAAATAGATCTATTACAAAACCATACAATATAAGCCATTACAGTTACAATACGGATCATCATAATTAGTTAAAAATGTAACTTAATTATCTAAGGATATATTTAGTCAATAACAAAAGGACATGTAGGACTTGCTTTATTGTACATGTAGGACTTGCTTTATTAAATTAACTTAAAAAAAATATATTACTGACATGCCGAAACAAACAAACTAAAGCATGTTGACGGCATAATGTTGGTAGCACCATCGACAAATTTTTTTAACAAAGACGAGGTCGACATTGTGACTTCACAACTAAAAACAAAATATTATGACTTACTTATAATCGTTCTCGAGCTTAAAAAATATATAATTTAATTATAACTTTGCTTAGTTTTGACGAGTAATCTCGCTTAAACTTCAAACTATTTGAAAAAACCAAAGTAATAGAAAGTGGTAAGTAGCGCTGTCGCACACTTCGGTAAGGAACAGTGTGTATTCCTTGTTCACAAGCCTTATATTTCTTGGGATAAAAGTTGACCATGCCGCTTTTCAGTTTAAGCTTTATCTGTGTGCCATTAACTTAGAATTATTAACCGAGAAAAATACAAACTTTCCCAATTTTGATTCTTGTAGAATATTATTTTTAATTACAGTAGGTTAAAATATTTAGGGTCCTATGAGCACTAAATTTAAGAAAAAAATCTAATTTTATTAATACGTTTTAAATTCATGATATGATAAAACTAATAATATTAACAAGAAATATTATATGTGAAAAGTACGTACTCGTACTTCTAAGTACCTCTGCCTATTTGTTTTGTTTATTGCTTTTTAAAATGTCTAAGTTTTAGTTTATATGTATCTTGAACAATTTTATCTTTTTATTTATTGTAATAATTGTATAGCGAATCTTTATTCGACGACGATATCCCCTTCTCAATACTAATGATACTACACCTAATTAATCGGTTTCTCTCAGTACATAGAAGCCTAATTTACGTATCGAAGCGTCCTCTTAACGATGCTGTATGAAATTCTATCTATATCTTCATCTACGAATATGTGCACATAAATCATAAAAATAGGTTATGTGGTGACAAAACGTATAAAAAATAAAATTTTTAGTTAACAATTAAAATTTTGTTTAGTTTCTGCTTGGAACATATTCTAGTCTCGTTAGCAATTTAACGATAATTGGAAATATGACTAAGTTAGGACCAAGAAATATATTTACAACAAAAGAATCTCAGATTTTTATCTTGCACCCTTTCCTTAAGATCGTTACTCTATGTTTACGATTGTCATATAAAATAAAACTCATTTTTCCTTATACTGCCATAAATTTAAACAATAACCTAAACAATTTAAGAGTAAGCCCAATCAGTGTTCCATTAATAAAACGTAAAAGATTGATTGAATAATTGTTATAATAATGTGACTTAGCAATAAACTAGAATATTCATCATGACCAATAAAACAAATATTCATTCCAAATTAAATGAATTAAAAACTGAATAGTTTATATGAAATCTCTTAGGGTTGGTCTTGTATTCAACATACACAAACTATCAAAGGAAACTTATTTCGAATAGAAAAGGTTGATATTATATTTATATAAATAATTCAAACAGTTATCTTTTAATTTTAATCTTTGTAAATATCTCCCAAATTTGAATATTTAGATTAAATTATTCAAGAATCTTATTAAATACTTGCGATACCTACCAAGTAAATCAAATTGACGAATGTTTGTCGAATAGCTACAAATTCTGCGAACATATTTTGTTTATTAAAGACGATAAAGGTTTTTTATTGCCAGTATATATAATTTAATCTCATTGTTCTAAATTGTTTTTTTGCGGAATATATATAAAACTAGAAAATAAAAACTTTTACGTTTATTAAAAGTTTTGCCATTTATATAAAAAACTTAAAAGGTTTAAGTCAATTCTTTATAAATTTGTAGTTATTGATTAAAATAATAAAATATATTTTATTATTTTAATCAATAATGATGATTGATTAAAATAATAAAATATATTTTATTATTTTAATCAATAATGAGACCCCAAAGACCTGCAAATTTGGTGTTACCGTTTCGAAATGAATAAATTGGACAATAGACAGGCTGATGTTGGGCCGCAAGTTATAAGTCCCCTCGCTAGTATATTAACCAAAGCAACTATTTTCTCACTCGTTTTCAATTATTTATATTAAATAATTTCCTAATAAACTCTCTATTGTGAACTTCCTCACTGGTGTACTCGTATTTTTTAATTCTGACAGCAGATCAGATAATGATAAGTCAGGGGTGACCAGGAATCATTAGCTAATATACAACTGACAAACTCAAAAGCATATATAGCAACATAGAATGTAGTGAGGATGTTGCGATCCAAGGTTTATCTAAGATCCTAAGAGAATACTTTTACCTCAATGGAAAGCTGAAAGTTATGAGGTCTAGATCACTCTAAGTTTTGGTACTGTGGTTACTGTGGTGGTACTAGTGGTTGGCCATATTGTATACTCCAAAATCTTTGAGTTGGATTTGAAAACCTTTACGAGACCCTAAAGTATAGTATTGGTGGTACTAACGATATTACCGCTAACCAAAGACTGATGGCAGCTGTTAAAAAGTGTTTTATTAGATCGGTCGTTAAAAATAAACACAAAAAATCTCAGATTAAATTTTATATTACCTAGAAGAAAAAAGTTATAAGAATTCAATACATAGAAAAAGTTTCCCTACCTGAATTTATAAAAAGATATTAGAATTCCTGATATAGACCATTTATTAGCACAACGGCTTGAAAGTTGATTTGCAACAATGCTGTCCGTCAGACAATACACAATTTAATGCCGATAAAAGTGAGTGAGCCGCTGGAATCTAGAAACGCAAGATTGTGAAGAATTTTGAATATAATTGCAATGCTGATTATTAAATACTTTCAATATTTAACCATGCAAATGCGTAAAAAATCCAAAGTTATTTAGCTAGAGCATATTATATCATAGTAAATTTGGGTGTTAAAAATAATTAATAAATCACAATACGTGCTTCAAGTAGATTTATATTATCGCGATACAATAAGGTCTTGACGAAGGGTATTTACAAGTTGAAGGTAAAATCATAGTTGATGGTTTTATGGTTGTGTATGTGTTGGAGTTTATAAATTATTTAATTTTACCATTAGTATATTGCATTTTATTATAAAATGCATGTGAATTTAAACGTACAATAAAATTTTGATATAAATAAAAATTTTCAATAGTAATAATATTGCATGGATGGATGAAATATTAAAAGGTATAATTAATATTTCGATAAGCAAACCTATCAAAGAGTGCTCTATCAAAGAGTAGCCAAATGTATTAGAAATGCATATTTCTCATTACTAATATTGAGGGCCATTTTAAACATTATTTGGTTTTTTTTATTTTTTTGTGAGAAGATTTTATTTATCATATATATTCATACTAATTCTTTTTTAACATTTTTAATAATTACTTTTAGTATCTAGTAGAAACGCCTTGGATCTGTTATAAAAGAGTTTTTAAATAAAAATTGTGCATTTTTTTACACAATATAATGAATTAATGCGGTGATAAATTTGGGTATAAATCAACAAAATTGATCTTATTTCATAAATTTTTATGTCTTGTAGTAGATTCCTTTTTTACATAATATTGTTATATTTGTTTTTAAACTTGATTGCGAAAAAAAATTTACTAAAGGCGGACTTAATGATCTAGGATTCTCTACCAATCAACTGAAATAGTAAACAGCAATAATAGATAAAGGATGAAATAAAAAAAAAACGATTTTAATAATATGAAAATATTATCCACTAAATTACTTATACACATTATAAACGAATACAATTAACAATATTCTAAGAGTTTATAGGAGTCATATACTCCAATCGGAATAAAATAAATAATTATTTTTATAAAATTAGTAAAACAGGAATTGTAAAGAAAATTTTATACGAAAAGGAAAGTCAAGATTTTCTACGGGAATGTTTAATGATATGTTATGAGAAAAGTGTACGAGAAAGTTTTGCTATCGCGGCCGCATAGCTGGTGTTAGCAAGGCTTGTTTATGTGGCAATTGGCATCGCAATGAACCGGCATTCTAGCGGGAGCAAGTTCCAAAGGCGTTTCCGAGTTGAGTAACAAATTGAAGCATACCGCCAGCAACTCGCAAATAATCATGCACAGGGTACCCAGCTAGGTAAGTTCAGAGTTCTGCTCTGAAAGTTCACACAACTTCAGTGTAATAGTAATTTGGCCCAGCAATCAAATTAGTCCGTAAAAGTCATGTTTTCTTGTATAAAACACTGTTTTTATCAGTGGTGATTGAACTGTTGCAAATTTAAATAGTGTGTAAAAATATATTGGTGTGGTGACCTCTAAACTCTATTTTTTATTCGAAGTTATATTATTTTTAATACTTTTATTTATAATTAAATATTTTAAAAAAATGTATGATATTTTTTTTGGTTATCTGGACTCCATATTTTAGGGGACTTATTATCTTTTTTTTATATAGTATATTAAACTTAATTAAACCTTATAAGTACATTCGTTTTCATAATGGTCAATAAAAAAATATCTGATAAACATCATAACATTATTTTCTGAGACTGTATTATGATATTTTTAAACGATCTCCCCAGTCAATTAATATCCATACTGTGTTCAAGTTCTCAGAAATACTGTTAATAAGCAACGCGATTAAAGATTTCATTGTTTATTTTAATTTACTCATTGCTATCGATTATTTTTGTTTATTTTCGGGACAAACAAAAGGAATTGAACAAAGAACAATGAATGTGGAAGATAAAGGTCGAATTTAGAGCAACACGGGTACAGATTCAACAAAATCCAATAATACCCTTTTGAATATTCTACGGCTCATCCAGCAAAAAGCTAATCCGCTGAATAATGGCGTTATAGATATCAACGTCGAAGCAGGCATGGTGAAAAATATGCCAGTTGTTCAACTGTGCGATTTGGTATATGGAATTAATAAAGCTTTTAGATAATAAATTTGCTTTTGTTGGTGATATAATCGTTTCCATAACAATTAGCTGTTAATATGACAATGATAAAACATCCACGTATTGATTTTCAATGGTAGGTTGTACTCTGTTATTTTTTGTCGAGTGATACATATATTGGTTAATTGTTATTAATATTGATATATTGGATTTTGATTTGATTCTGAGTTACAAATCTCACATCATATAATTTAAAAAATATAAAAGCAATCGTTTTTAAAGGTTTTTAAAACCTGGACTTTACATTTTTATTTAATGTTTAGATATATTACCATTCTTCATTTACTGCTCTAATTGATTTATGTGAATACTAATTTTCAGGTGGTGACAGCTGAACCAGTAGTCTACAAATAATTATTATTGATATAGTAAATATATTGTAATATGAGAGTAATTGCTTTTTTCTGAATATTTTGTAGTATATAATAATCATAATATAATATTTTATAATATAATTTATAAAAAAAAAATTAAAAAATTAAAAACGAGAATTTCATATTTACTTGTAAAAGGCTTAAATAAAATAGGAATGTCTGTTTGTAATTTAGATATAAACTAAACTAAAACTATTTGTAAACCTTATAATATATTTCCAAATATATGGTTGTCTGTGGGTCCGACTAATCTAAAAAACTGCAGTATCATCTTGTTTTTTTTTATTGAAGCATTAAAGACTATTCTCTCTTACCATTTCTGTTATAGTCTCCTTTATCTTACATCTCTTAAGGGCGGCAACACATTAAAGTATATGTAAATGTCCATACGCGGCCGCATCAGTTACCTTCAGATAGACCGTCAATTTCTCGTTTGCCCGTAAGAGAACATTACTATCAGTAATTAATAATTTACGTTTAAATAAATGACTATGCAGTTATTTAAATAGTTAGTTATATTAGGGGCTTCAATTCATTTCTTCTTAACTTCCAACGCCGAATAGGGTTCTCTCGTTCTTGCCAATTAATTGCATAGAGCTGTGCGGTGCTTCTCTATTCGTTTTTCTTAAAATATAAGGGTCATTATAGTCTATGCTTTCTAGAATAAATTTAATTTTAAAGCTATAAATAAAATCTTTAAGATACCCACGAACTTATATTCATATAATAAAATTAACTATAAATTATAATTATGCAAATAGATTGAGAAAAAACTGATCTCACACTAAAGATATTAATTAAAAATATGTTTTTGATTAATTATTGATATATATACAGATATATATAAAAACACAGGTTTTTACTACTATTAATAATACAGATTTAATAACATATACACTAATTGATGAAGTAATAAAAAATAATTCCTTCTTTTTAACTTGTACATAATTTTGTCCACGTAGACTGTAGAGTAATATGATCCCGAAAACTGTACAGATATTCTCGTAATTGAACTGTCGTATGGCTATTCTAAGACTTTTTTGTTGGTCTCGGCTTATAGACAATATAATACACTTTTATTTTATAACTAATTATAATAAACTGTTTAATGTTTCGGTAAGTTTTATATCAACATTTCAGAGAATGCAGTTATTTTCATAATATTACTTGGAATTTTAACAATAACCTTCTAATTATGTGTACAATATCACCGTTTTGTAAATGTATACTACGAGGCTATTCTTGTCTTCTCGGCATTATTTTATTATGTTATTATGTATGTATTATGTTTGAATACCTTGCTCTTTTAACTTTTAAGGCATTATTAAATTCTTCAAGCTCTTAGCTAATTCTTAATGTTAATTATTTATTCTTATAAATGATTAGACTTCAAAATCTTTATTATCTTTTTAATTAGAGATTCACAATTTTAATTCATATAAACTTTGATGTACATAATTTAATTATTAACTAAAATTCTTTTAATATATATTTGCTTGTATATATAAATAAAATGTTAAACCAACAATGATTTAAATGTTGGCCTTTGCGACTCTCTTCATACTTCATCCTTAAATTATGCTTAGTATATTTCTAAATATAACTCGGTTTAAATATTTTTAATGAGTTATAGTATTACTTTTTGTTTATTTATTTTATGATATTTGTATATATTTATGTTTAATGACCTGTCGTAATGAAGACTCCTTACAAACCAATCGATCGATAGCCAGTATCCATACAAAAGTCGAACAAATATTTGTTTGTTTTGTATAACTATAACAAACAAATGCCATTTCGTTTAATTATTTAGAACTACTTGCCATAAAGCATAATTTACAACGTGTTCAACTTTATTACATTAGTAAATCATATGAAATTCTATCCTCATTTTAATATATATAATAATATTAGTCCATCTAGTATGGAATTTATTGATTTATAAGAATAAATCTTTTCAAAAACACTATCTTACTTTGAATTCTGACTGAAACTTAAGCTAAAACTAATATAACTCATTACAGTCTCATAATGATTCAAAGTTATTATAGTTATAACAATAAATCAAAAAGAACATAAGCTTTTATATTATTTGTGAAGTTATTCATGCAAATAAAGGTGTATAAAAATAAAAAAATACATTTGTTTATGTTACGAATTCCTATAATTTCAATCAAATCAATCGTCCTGGTAGTTCAATAAATAGTAGTTTTTGAAGAAGTTTTTTAATATTTTTATTTTTAATAGTATTTCATTTTCATAAATATATATTTTAATTTTAATTAATTTTAAAAAAATGTTTAATAATTTAACTTATTACACGTAACATAACATGTCAATGATTTTTGATGAATCTTAGACTAACATAACTTTTCAAAGGGAAGTAACTACATTGAGTTATAAGCAAGTGTATAATAAAACTGAATACATTGTACAGCTAAACTTGTATGTTTTCATATTGACATGGTATGTAAAATAAAAAATAAAATAATATTGTTTTAACTGTGTTTGAAAAAAGGTAAAATAGCAACAAAAAACGAGATCTTATTTCGTCAGTGTTTAATAATTTCAATAATAAAACATCAATACAGAAATCTTAGATAACTACATTCATTACATTATAACATTGTTACTTACCATCAGAGGACGTTACAGGAACTGCAATTACCAAAAGTTTTAATAAAACAAAACACGTAGCGTATTGTAAGCAGTTCATATTGATGTAAATATTTAACCGATCAGCATGATAGTTAAGCAAACTTTCCGGCTAATGGAGGTATGTCAACAAAAGTGTTATCATGAGTTTGCCGGTGCGGCGATGAAGTTCGTTCATTGATTCGCCGGCTCGGTTCTATTAAATATTCATTGAGTGGTTGTGGGTCGAGCGGGTGAGCGGCGAGCGCAAACGGTGCGATCGTAGTCGCGCTCGTGACGCGTTACGGTGTCGTAGCGCGTAGCTGCGGCCTCGGGGCGCTCCGGCTGCGTACTGCCCGCGCTGCCTACTACCTCGCCGCTTTGTCTACGAATCTTCTACGCTCCCGGCGCTTGCGTAGCCCCGCCTCGCTCTCGAATGAAAGGACGGAACATTGCCAGTATTTGTAACAGTTTGCGTCAAATTGATATAAATGGAGACGGTTTTAATAAAGTGTAATTGACTTTTGCCAACTTTGCGTCGCATTAATTTCGGCCACGCTAAGACGCCTCAGGCAGGTGCGGCGTTAAATACCATCAGAGTAACTTCGCTTTTTCCTATGAATAATCTCAATTTTAAATGAATGTTAATTATGACGAGATTTTAATTCTTGCAAAATACCAAAAAGATTGATGCTAAGTAACAAACATAAATTTATCCTTGTTAGAAACTTTATACATAATTAAACATGGAATGGAATTTCATTTCTTTGTTATTATTTATTTTTCCTTATTTATGACAAAATGTTTTAGTACCGGATTCCTAATTACGTTGGCCCGGTGAAGATAGACATTGAACTACATTTAGCTCCGTATTGAATAACCTTCCCGTCATTATCTTTAATATTTTATCATAAATAAACTGAAAGAGGATTCTCCAATTTGATCCTTATAAAGAAAGACAAATGCCTGCGATTTAGAGGAGTATACTGAATTTGTGAATGTAATTTTAGTCGAATTTGCCACAGTTGAATCTCTTAGAATGTTGTTTTTCAAAGCTTAATCATTAGTTAATATAATCTCATAAAGTACGCAGTAGGAAGCCGAAGCACGGTGAGAACGCGCCAGGTTATACGCATTAGACACTGACTTAACTCGTTATAATGATAAAGGGGAAGACTGTTCATATAATTCAATTTTGAAAATTAAATCTTTATTTATTGTTCGTATAAACTACTTTAAATAAGCAGAAATTGTTTTATTTTAATGAGGTGTATTTAGGTCAAGAAATAATACATTCATTTATTTAATCATTTCGTCATAATTAAAGTATAGCTTTGTCTTCCATTAATGACAAACATAATAAGCTATAGCCTACTGCGTGGGTGGCAACTGGCAGGCTATCTTTATGCAGAGCACGCCATATTAAATACTTATATTATATTACATTTTGATATTTATTTATAAATTTTAAATATGACTTTATAGTAATTACCGGCGATTACTATTATTATATCTTACAGAATAGTATAAAAGCCATAAACACATTATTTCTTTCATATTTTAAATAAAGATTTTAAACATTTATATTTCTTTTTTTTCATTTTGAGATCTATTGGTCTATTGGTTAGTGGCTCAGCCTCCGAGCCTAAGATCCTGGGTTCGATTTCCATTTAGGACAGTTATTTTTTTTATTCACAGACTCTTGCTTCGACTCTGGGTATTATTTGTGTCCGCTATTTTTATGTTTGTAAAATCCCATCTACAAAGAGATCTAATGTGGGGGTTGCTTAAAAAAATAATATTAATATAAACATTCAACTACATATATATATTTTCTGAGCAAACAAAGACAGTAGCTGTCGAAAGCAGATTTAATGAGGCATATAGAATTAATGTGAGGTCTTTCAAAACATTTTTAACTATTTTATTATAAAAATAATTAACTGTAATAATAGTTTTATTGGATAATATCATTTTGTTGTGAATAAAATAGGAAACTAGAGCGATTCCTGAAATTTCTTAATCTCATTCATCATTTAGTCTTTTAACAATTTATAACATTAGTATAAGTATGCAAAAAAATATGTTAAAAATACTAATACAACCAAATATTAGTATAGTTAATAAAATAATATCACTATCATATATACATAACCTAACCGGGGCGAACTATAATACCATAAAGTTGCATAAGCAAATACTTTGAGGAATCACCAGACGGAAAATCCTATCTTGTACAGACGTTTCATGATTTGGATATATCCTGTAATATTATTGTATATTACCAGATAAATAAGGCTGAGCGATAAGCGTGGACAGAAAACGGGTCGGTTATATAGGGGACCGGTCGCATCTAAGCCTCTAGAACCCTTTTTTCCGTCTTCGCAAATCGTCGGAGATTAAGCCAGAAGAGCTCACACCTTCTCGCCAATATTTTTTGTGGCTTAGCCCGCGCAAACAGTTGTAATACAGATTTGGAGAGTTCAATAGACTTGTGGCAATAATACTTATTCCTTATTTGTTTTTATATTATTACATTTCATGCAATGTAGTAAGTAAAATGTAGTTTAATTTTAATATAATACTAATATTACTTAAATAATAACTAATTAAGTAAAAGGTTATTTTGAAATAAATGGTTCAATAATTTACTTAGATAAAAAATCTTCTTACGCGAGGCAAAAAGAACGTTAAAGTTTGTTCGTTTCAAATTCAATATATTATGGCGAGCGTGCTCTCGCTCAGCCGACACCGAAACTCATTCGAGCGTTGCTCACTGAAAATTTATTGTTTTTCTAAGAAAATTTTATTCCAACAATGCTACATTCCCGTTTAGCCCTTGAGGAAAGAGTTTAAAAAGCTTAATGATATTGACGCTGCCCTGGTGTTGGATGTTATGTAAGTGCCTCTAAGTAACGGGTTTCCATTTAAAATTGTCATTACTGTAACTAAACAACAAATTCTTAACAATTAAACAACAAATTAATTAATTCATTTTAGTAGAAAAAATTCTCAAAGATAAATACAACGTTTATCATTTGTGACACACAAGTTCGAAATCATGGTGCCCTGAGCACAAAATACGTGTCGATATCAGCAAAGTCCACAAAGGTTAAACGTTCAATAAATATAGCATCGTCTACACTAACAAAAAGGGTCCATACGCCATCGGCACAGTTTCTAGATAAAGTCTTTTATCGGACACATAATAACGTCCGTGAAAAATCGTTAACTCGCATTCACGTCGCTGGGACACGTGCGCGCAGGGCACTCCTGAGACTGATCCCTCCATGTGCTTAGATTAAATTTGTTCCTATAAAAATGTGTTCACTAGTCGATAACGTCGAAAATGTGCAGATGTCGCCAGACAGTGTATGAAGTCCGCAAGGGAGCCCGACGTGCCGCGCCTACTGACGCTCTGATTCTATCACAAACTTTGATTGTTGAATAGTAAATTAAATAAAACTACCATCTTTTACTCCTCAGAATAATACAAAATATAACCCAGTCAAATAAAAACATCATCCCGTTCACGATTAGGCTTCGATTAATTAGTTGTTTTTGAAAAAATAAATTCATTTATCCATTTCAATAGACATTAAGCACAGAATGATAAAGCAAAAAGGTGGACTTTAGATTTATCGCATTAAAAAGAATTAGGGAAAGTGCTCTGACAAAAACTTTTTTTGTGATCGCGAGGAGAAACTTGTACATTTAGGTATGAAAAAAAAATGCGAATCACTCCCTGAAAGCGAATCAATATTCAAACATAGAAAGTTTTAAGGAAACTTTGCATTAAAGAAATTTGTTTTGGTCGTTTTGGTATTGAACTTCTATTTTAAATTTTAGAATGAGATAGATATATTAATTTTTTTACATACATTATTTGAAAAGTAGTAAACCATTATCTATGTTTTATTTATATTTGTACATTATACGAGACAAATAGATTATAACCCAGATAATAATCTGGGTTTTTCGTGCTAAAGTCCGCATTCAGCCACAGTTAAAATGTTATTCCAAGTTTACTTTATTACAGTAAAGTACTTTTGCAAAACGTTATTCCAATTCGTATTACCTATTGAACTATCGTTTATATCAGATTATTTGTCGTTAAAATAACGAGGCACCCACTTACTATTCCCGTTAGATTGTATATCAAAATGAAAAAAATAAATTCACGTAGATTATTCTAGTGTTGCTAATATACCTGATTTTGAAACTAAGACATAATTATCAACTAATTTATTACACAAATTCGAAGATAAGATTCCTAATACCTTTGAGAATTATAATATTATATCTTTGGAAATCTATTATCTATGTTTTTACAATCACCAACGACAATCGCAAATATTTCCTAGTCTTGCCATAAATATTGTAACAAACAAAAAAAAATAATTTTTTTATTGCTAATAACATTTACTATAGTGTGTTAGTTCCATACCCAAACATAAAACAATTAAAAATATAAAAAGCTTATTCGGAGTAGTGTCCATTGGCTCCAATAGAGCCCTTTAAACGTTGAGGCCAGTCTTCAGTTCTGATGAAGTCCGAGACGTTCCCTTCCAACCAAGACTGCGTGGACCGAGTTTTATGACCCGGCGCCGAGTTTTGCTGGAAGAATCATACTTGGTTATTGAACATGGTATTATTAAAAGGCTTAACTACCTTTTCAAGAATGGTATCTTGATACAATTGTGCCGATGCTTTGATACCTTTTTCACAAAAATATGGCTCAGTCACTCCTTCATAACTCATACCCCACCAAACCATCACTGAAGTCGAATAATGCCCACGTTGCACTCTGTCGATTAGTTGGGAAGCTTCCTTAGAGCTTTGAGCATAAATACGGTCATTTTGTTTGTTAAAATGTTGCTCAATTGTACAAATTTTATGATCCGTAAACAAATTTTTTCTGTGACCTCTCTTTGCGTACGGCTTCAGTAGTTGTTTCGATTTTACTACTTTATTCATCTTTAATTTATAAGTTAAGAAATGACCAGTGCGTCTCTTATAGGCTTCAAGTCCTAAGTCATCTCTTAAAATACGTGACATGGTTCTATGTGCTATCTTCATTCCCCGAGATAAAATCATTCGATTTCGTACAGGATTTCTACGAATTCTTTCTCTTAGTGCCTTGACCACCTTTTTCGGACGAACACTACATGGCCAGACTAATTAATTATAGTTCCGGGGAATTAAGCAATAATTTCGCAATTAAACAACAATTTCGCATGGTAAAAACATATCAAAAAGTATAAGTTAAGAAATGACCAGTGCGTCTCTTATAGGCTTCAAGTCCTAAGTCATCTCTTAAAATACGTGACATGGTTCTATGTGCTATCTTCATTCCCCGAGATAAAATCATTCGATTTCGTACAGGATTTCTACGAATTCTTTCTCTTAGTGCCTTGACCACCTTTTTCGGACGAACACTACATGGCCAGACTAATTAATTATAGTTCCGGGGAATTAAGCAATAATTTCGCAATTAAACAACAATTTCGCATGGTAAAAACATATCAAAAAGTGTGAACCATGCCTGTTAAGATGCCTATATATTAATAGTGAAACTATTTCTAATTAGCAAAATAAATACAAGTTGATTATACGAGTGTACGATATTAAAGTTGGTTCATTGTAAGTGCTAACAATTAGATTAGAATACATTTTCTAAGGCATTGTTTGATTTAGCAAGTAGGCGCGGAGCAGCACAAAGCCTTCGTTAGATAATGCTTGCAGTTTGAACGATCAATCTTTGGGCTATTACGATGTTTTAGCGCCCTGATGTATTGTTTCAACTTCAATAAAGTTTTGATGAATTTTCGTGTTCTCCCAAGTCTTTGCTTAATTGAAGCCACGAATATTGATGAATAATTTGACGGCTAAATAATGTTATTTTAATTAATTTGTCTTCTCTTAATTCTAAACTCCTTTACTTGAACGACAAAGTAACTGTTTTAATTCAATAAACTAATTTATCTTTTGATTTGTTGTTCCCAAATGTAGTTCAACTGTATTGTTTATTCAATTTCAATACCAAATTTTGAATTGATCCGACTAATAAAAATGGCTCTTATCGTTTTACCATATTCAAGAAGGAAATCAAAGAACTTTTCAAACATCCAGTTCACATTACACACAATCACACTTAATATGCATGCACTTGAGGAAAAAAAATGAAGTGATGCCCAAAGAAATAGTCTAATGCGGACGAAGTTGCGGATTAGAGTTAAATTATAAAAACTTCCAATATAACTATATTTTTATACGATATGTATAATTGTGATTAAATATGACCATAAAATATACGTATTAAAATATGATTTGTTATATTATTTTATTCTATCAGGATGTATTATTAAATTATTTCATATTTTTTCCATTTCAAATTTCTAAACATTAAAAAAAATATATTATATATAAGAAATTCATTTTGTCTCCTATTGTGTACCATACAAAAGTAAACTGTATGCATCATCAAGGACAAATAGCAAGAATTATAATGCCATTTTTTCTGAAATTTCTTACATAACAAAATGTAATATGGTTTTTATGGGAGTATTTTTCTTTTGATATAAAACGGAATTGTTGTTGTATGAAAATGTATTCTCACAATACGGTAGCCGACGATAATAGCTTTCACGTAATTTAAATACAATAAAACGAAGGACCCCAAAGTAAACGCCAGGAGTCTACGAGTCATCGTTTGTATCCCATTGTAAAAAAAACTTTTATAAAAGCCGATCCCATTGTTGTCAAGATATTTACTAATAACTTCCTTTATATTGCCCGCTATATAAAAGCTCAAAGAATCTTAATATTAAGAATAACATTATCAAATAATTTTATTTTGATAAAATATAATATAAAATTGGCGATAGACAAACTTTATTAATTGACTTGTTTTTTAGTCATTGATATATTCTTAATTTACAAAATTAAAAATCTCCCCATGTATATTCATAGAAATATATTCAGATCTGCGGGAATATTATTATTATTCATTAATATCACATATTAAATTGGTGAAAGAATCTTGTTTGTGTTCACAGCACATACTCGCATTAAACCACAAATAACAATTCATGTGAAAATGTACAAATCATATCAGTACGTCCAATACGACTGGTCATAAATGTAACAATCAAACGAGGCTCTCTATTTTTTTATTCTAGTTTGGTGGTTTGCGTATACCTTAGTATATTGGAATAGGTAGATCAAAACTGGCAGGATAGTGCTATGCGAAAAAAAGACAAAACCGAGTGAACGTAGTAGTCTGCGTCGTTTCCTGGCTCGAATCGTTCTCTTTGCTCTGCGGTCGTCCCTGACAGATGCATGAATCGGGGCCGAATGTACGATGGACTTTTCAATAGTGGTTTGTTTTAAAGGAAACGATTTATTCGCAAAACCATAAAGGTTTTAGGAGGTAAAATATAGAATATAAAACCTAATATTTATTGCGAACAGTTGTAAAACTTCTTATATCGTGTTTTAATTTTTATTACGTTATATTGTTAATATGTAGATACTTCCAGATTTCAGTTCATTTTAATAATACAAAATTATACATAACAGAATTGAAGTTTTGTTTGTCATTTCGTTCAGCATTTGAAAATAACTTTCTTGAACGTAAACACAATATTAAAAAATGATTGATTCAGCACTGATATATGATAGATGTATCAATTTTACAAAATTTAAAAAGTAAAATAAAAAAGATAGATGTTATTATTCAAATTCGGAGTAGAGGATACTTAATAGCTATTTTTTGTAATATTGAAGTACCTACTTTATATAAGTGGATAAGTTTTTGAATCTTTAGCACTTTACCAAAATCTTAAAAAAATTACTTAGTGATTGTAAAAAATGAAGATGTACACTTCACATGCTATTAGTTTTCAGACGAAATATATTTGTTTTTTATTTTTAAAAGGAGACTACAAGCCCAAGTCTATTTATTTTATTTCAATTAAATATATAAAAAAATCAGATTATATTAAAACGGTACCACAGGGTAGGTAAAATAAAATAAAGGTACGAAACTCCATGGACACTTTTTAAACTTATTTATAAAATAAAAAATATTATTTGAGTCGCAGTCTTCATTCATATGTAATTATTTTGGTAGTTAATTGTAAACAAATTTCTTTTTTTTTTCTTTTTTAAACAGTCTGAATCAATGAATTGATGTATTAAAATTGGATCTAATATTTATATTATGTAAGACCGGTTATAATTTTTTTTTGCTGTGTTTATTAGACACATTTTTTTACTAAAGTGGTGAAACGCCTAACTAACTTTTATAGTGTCCATGGACCCATGTTAAATATAACTCAGGCAGCTCTGTTTTGTAAAACAAAAAATTGATTCTACATCTGAATCTTATCCCCAGAACAGAATACCGCAAGATATATTATGGAAGAAAGCAAAGTAAACCAACGTAGCTGGAAGATATCAGTTGGAAATCTAATTTTGCCGAACCCATATAAACTTAAATGCTTAGCTACATTATTAATTTTAGGGCTCCACCATAGTTTTACATCTAAAGATGTAAACAAACGGTTTCAACAGTATTATCAATTACGTTGTTAAGAATTAAATTTAGGACCAAATACAAGTTAAAGAAAATATGAGACTTTTTTAACTAAAAGATTATTTGGAAATTATGTTTTACGTGTAAAACCTTGTTTTTTTGTATACTTTTAAAATAAGTAATGTAAGAATCGTCGGCGAACCAGCCAACCAACCAACTATTTATTTTAATGAATAGTATAATCTAGAAGCAAAAAAGAACCCGACTGCCCCCTTGAGGAACCCCGATTTTAAGTAATGAACCTGTAAATAACAGCCTATTTACTAACTTTCATTTATATATTTTTTCTTATTTTTTTTTCTTTCTAGATGCTGTATGTTTCTCCTTAATCTTAACCTTAATCTAGGACATTTAATACACAGGTAGATAAATAATGTAACTATCATAACCTTCATTATTTTAGTCCTTTTCCGTCCAATACTTGACATTTCTCTAATCCCACACGACGCCACATATATCTGTTCTGTGCTACCTCCATCAATCGACACGCAACAGTCGCTACTATGCTATTGATCCATCGAATAGTTATGAACTTGAGCACTAGGTTAATAGCCAGTGTCACAGGTCACTGGTACACCTTCATTTTAGGAGATTGTACGAAAGTTCCTAAAGCTGCCCATCCAAATTGGATTTGTCGACTGAACTCTTTAACAAAATTGAATTTACCTTGTTTGACTACTTTGTCTAGGTAAACATAATGATCAACGAATTCGGCAATATCGTTCCCAGTCTGTAGGAGTTTATTTTAAAACCCATCCGTTGGGGAACAATAACAAATATCTTCTCATCAGTCATCAGATAAATGCTAATCTTTTGACCAAAATCATAGGAAGACATGAGAGAGCCCATTTTATGCTGATGCATATTCTATAATTACTATTATTATACATTCAATAATTGTCCATAACACACTCTGGCGGCCAATAAAACTATGTTAAATAGTATGTTTTATTTTATTTATGAAAATACTGCATAAAAAACCACTACAGAGTATGTAGTAAATATTTCTATACCATACCCAAGAGTACTTTTTATGCCCTGCCTACCTGCCCCCCGGGGTTAAATGCAAGGAAAGTCCGTATTCGAAGTCCGAAGTCTCTAAGACTCATGACATCGGCGGTGGAACCCGTGTTAGTATTATCTCAATTGTTGTTTTAACATGGTCCATGAGATCGCTATCAAATTCGAAGAAAGGGTTGCGGGTTGGACAACTGTGTCGACATTCACTTATGCGAAACACAATGACACGGATTGGGCCTCTGCTTTACACTTCTGTGCGAGAGTGGTACAGTCAGAAGGTGGCAGCGTGATTTTACATCATTTCATACTTTTAGGTGCCTCTTACGATTCCTATGGGTACTAGTACTACTACCCCTAGGGGTGTTCATATTTTTACTTTGGAACACATAGGACAAAAATAATGTAAATTTTTAAAGTTTATTATTAATCTTATTTTTTTTTGGTTATTTGTGGATAATCAAGTTATGGATATTTTCTTTTACAGGTGTAGATAAAACCTGCAAACACTTATAATATGGTATATGAGTAGACAATATTTCTTATAAGTTAATAGCAATAGCATAATTATATTTAATAGATAAGAGTGTATAATGGAAATAGCAAAATGACGTGCACCATTTTGTGAACGGTACAATGCACGCGAATTGAAATACCGCGTTTGCTTTGAAAATGTCGAGATAAAGACATCAATCACTTACCTGAGAACATTCAATTCCCTAGTGAATACCACAGGAAAAGGAAATATTTTTTTGTGAAAAATGCCATAATCGACATTGTTTTTTTGTTTAGTTTATTTCGTTTCAAGTAAGTAAGTTTTCAATCGTATAAGTATAAAATGCTTGTGTTTAATATTTTTTGTCAGTAATGCATAAATCTCCAAATAACGCACGAAATTTTTTTGGTAAGTTGTGTTCTCGTTCAATTTATTTCACACGTCATTAATATTGAGATTGATTTCGACGCAGTCCCTAACGAAACATGAAATATTCTCACTCATTAAATCACGTGGCACGAGAGTGGAGTGGTGCTCACGAGGGCTCTTTTGCAATCACGACCCAATAAATATATGATGCTCAACACTTAATAATTAAAACAGCGTTCAGATTCAATAAATGTAACTTAACTCACACAAACATATGGTGATAGAACACCAAAAGCAGTAAACCATTTAGATAATTTTTGTTGATTGTTGTTGAATGTTAATATGAAAAACCTAATAAATATCTAATTTTAATTAATACATTGTAAGGAAAATCTAAATTAGCTAAGCTGGACATTAGTTTTACTCATTTTTACTGAACTCCAACTAGAGGTCTCAGACATGAAATTTACAATTCAATAGAAACTGCATAAGGCTTTGCATGCCAATACGTCCATTTGAGGCACACACGATCGACTTTCCAATTGAAAGATGAATGAAATCATTCAAATAGGATATTCAATTCAATTTAAAGATTTACTTGTCCAATAAATGTTTTCGGGTTTCTAAATTTACAATACTAAAACCAAATTCTTCAATTGTACACATTGTTCACATATTTATTTTGAATATACTATATCAAATTGAAATGTATGTAAAATATATTAGTTAACTAACACTTATATGCATTACATTCTGAAATAGACTCCATATGAACATTTTTCAATTGAAATGATGTGTCTCTTCCGTCCTTCGAATCGAAACGAAGCAATAGCTGGCTCCGCAAAAGTTGGCAAGCCTGGCGAATCACACCACTGCCAATTTCCATTAGCCATCATCCAAAACGAAAAAATACATAGACGATCACTTTTTCATTCAATTAAAATTGGCCTCCAACCAAATCGGTTTCACATTTTGAAAAATAAGCATTACTAAATTTTGGGTATATTCAATTGTATGGAATCAAAAAAATCTAGCAGGTGGGTTTTAGCAGAAAATACTGCGTTGTAAAAATTGGTCGATTATTATCAAAATTGTTGCTGAGAACATTGGAAACCTATAAGCTTTCAATATCGCAAGTTAACTGGGGTTTTGTTCCCAGTAGTTGCTGGATCTGAATATCAAAAATGTGAAAGCAGTCGTCAGTAACCAGGACACGTATATCGGGACCCTATCACTTCGCTCTATACTTACTTGCTCGGCACCATCTGTACATTCCACCTAATTCAGTATCAAATTTGATTGTGAAACAATACTGTCTCAGTTCTTTGGTCTTAATAAAAAGATTTATAAGAACATTGATTACCAACAACAATTTATTCTTATAATATTTTAAATTAAAGAAATAATATTTATTTTTATCTTACACAGAAACGATCTTATTTCATCGATTACTATTTTTTTACATACAGGATTACAGACAAGAGAACTCAATGAAAACAAATAGTGACTGAACGAGCACTAGAGTAATTCTTTTCAAAATATATTCAAGGACCAGAATGTTAAAAAAATTATTAAATTTATATACATGGCCCAATTATAGATTGATATTGCTAGAAATTTGAAACAAGACAAAATTATCATTATTATAAAAGTTAGATGTGGTGCTCAAGAAGATGGGTACGTTGGAGGGTGTTTTAATGGCCTCTTGAAAGGATCTCACCGAGTCCTCCACGTCACTTCGTTGCTCTGATTGCACAGCCCGTTATTTGTGCTATGAATAATTTTACTTTGTACTGCTAAAGTGTATTTTTAAACCTAATGCCTAATGCCAAATATCATAGACGTAAAGAAGCGGTGATCTGGCTACACTTATGCACCTAATAGTGTACCTGGGGCAGTTTGACTTTCAAATAGAATCACCGTTTGTAGTACAATTAACATTATATAATTCACGTCTAATGTGTAGGTTATATAGGTCTAATAATATATATATTGTTCTAATAATAAGATCGAATAAATATTTGATAATATATATATAATACTCACAGGATTGTTGACTCTTATTATTTTGGTTTTGTTTATTCAAGCAATACTTTATATAAATAAATACAAAATATCACACTACAGTCAATATTATACAAATTGCTTTTCGACAGAAAAGTCGGTTTAAGTTACCAAAGAATGATAACATGATTATCGTTAATGGGATAAACAGAAACGTATAAAATACAAATAATTAGAGTACCGAATGCTAAAAGTAATTACATATGTTTGTTGCTACTGCGATTACCACGCTATGTAAAGTTTGTTCATGAATACTATTACACTAACCTAATTATCAAACTTGTGGACAATTAATTTGGATTAAATGGGTGCTATAACATTAGGTTATATCTATCTGTTGTCTAGCTCAGTAATTATGGCAGGCTCGCGTTAACCGCCTCGCTCGTAAACAATATCGAAGCCCATTGAACGCCGGTTCTATATTAATTTAGTTCGCATTAATACTGCAAGTGCTATCTAAAATACATAATTTTATTAAAATTTTGCATATTGTTTACAAAGAGCTTATTGTTATTATGTCGTAAAATTAATATCTATTCAAATATTTGCAACAAAACAAGCGGGTCAGGTTTTTTTATTATTAAATCTGTTTTCCTGTTACGAGTCTGAATTTGAAGGTTTCTGTACAATATAATATGTTAGCGCTATAATGGTTTCCCTTTAAATAAACACACAAGGTTAATTAGAATTATGTTTTCGGATTCTGGTTACAAAATTAATATTAAATCTAATTATCTAGGGAACTATGAGATGCTAAACTTATTAGGCTTGTCTTATATATAATCTGTAATATAATTATATAACTTATAACTTTGCAAATCGCAAGACATCGCATATAGTAACATTGCGATTCGGTAATGAAATATGTTTCGGAGTTTGTATTGCATACAAACCTGCCAACATAACTCATTTGTCATAAAAGCTTTTCAAAATGAATGATAATATTAAGTTCATTTATTACCTGATAACTTGTTCTAGGATATAATTTAAACAACTGCACCAAAACTCTGAAGTCAAATGATAAGTTGAATTTAACAAATTTTATATAAAATCCACTTATATTTTTAAACACAACTTTAAAATGTCTTTTAACGAGCATTCCTCTTTGATAATACAAACATATTTATATTATAAGATACGGCCTGTCAGAAGACGGTCAGTCCAAAAAAAATGGACCGATAAGTGCAGTAGTCACTAAAATCTTATCTTAAAGTGGCTAAAAACACCTGCATCTAATTTTTAATATGCAGCATATAATTTTACATTATTTTCAATAATTTTACGATTACAAAATTGTGTTTGTACTTAAAAATAAATCTCATTTCATAATTATTTTACACATCCATCATCATTATATATCGTACCAATTTACATAAACAATACGTTACCAAGTATAAAAAAAATTCTAGACCCATATTCGATTGTCTGTTTACTATTGTTACTTATACAAAATAGTATTTAGCAATCATGTTGATAAATTAAACTGAACATAGTTTAACGCGTAATTAGAACATAGCTGCATTTCAATCGAACAGCCCTACTATCTCTACAAAAGTAGCGATTCAATGTAAATTGCCCAGTCAATGGGCACACCAATGGGTGCTCATATCTCAATGGCCCATAAACAACACGACCGTGAATACAAATCGCATATTATAGGGTTTGTTCTATAGACAGGCTTTGCAATATTATCACTATTATCAGTATAGACATGAGTGATTATCGCTATCAGCTTACATGCGACGTTTGTATGCCTTGGCTTTGGCTCTGGCGCCGTGCCGTAAAGTTTATCACTCGTCGAGGTAACAAATGTTTGCAATTATGTACTCGACCACAGTGTTATCTAAGTAGACTGTTAACTGTATAACTTAACTACCAACTACGTGAAATCGGTAGTGTCATTGTGATTAATGAGTTCCATTTGTTATGGCAAGAAATTTATTTTCTTTAGAATAGTTAGCGAACATCAGCAATCTTGGAGATTCCAAGTTTTTAACTTTATAGTTAAATTTAAGACTATAAATTTGTTAAACTGTGTTTTTTTTATTTTATATGACAGCATTAAATAACTCTTAGTTATCAAAACACTACAAGACAAAGGAAATAAGTATTCAGAAAGATCGCATTTTAAACCATCTAAGAGATGGCGTTTCATAATATTATACAGATGGGTACTGCTTTAGACACTTAATATTATTATAATCTAGTGGTACGGAAAGCAGGCACAGGTCGCACATCATATTACGTTGGCGAGAGAAAACAGATGGCTGGATTTCATTACAATATCTCAACGAAGCGGAAGGCGAATCGCAGCCGGTACTTGTAATGTTCCTAGATTATACAAGACGTATCGCTTTTTTGATTTGATAATGTGGACTCCAGCATACATATTATAATTCTTTTGCAGATACTATCTAGTCAGTACTTCTTTGTTTTGAAAAAATATATATATTTAAAGGAGTCGATTTTAAATGAATTGAAATTACTTAAATACTTTAAATGATTTTTATTGGATTCTAAGGCATTGGATATAGTTTCGATAAAGAGCTTAATATAAGCGAATTTTACAGGCTGCTTTAATTAAACGCAGTCCACTTCACTTAATTGAATTCCGATTCGATATATTAAGTAATTATCATTTGCCAATGTTTAATTAATGATCTGACACAAAATTAAATATAAAACTAAAATGGTGTTCCAAAATAGTTTTAAAAGTTAAATAAGGTTCAAATGTAACGAGAATAAAATAATTTACTTATAATTATAATTTATTTATAAAGCTCACGTTTCGTAATAAGCATTCATTTACGTGCAATTTTACCTTTCAAAAACAAATGAAGCTTGTCCGTCTTTATTATCAAGTTTAAATTATAGTCATTAACTAACGAGAAAATGAGCAGATCCGACCAATTTGCCCCCGTTTTATAGATAGGGTTTTGAGTTACCTTTAACTTTGTGAAAATTGAAACTCTAAACTCCAATGGCCTTTCCTTTCTTAGCTAAGGTAATCTTTAAAATGTTCTGTTTTTAGAATAAATTTATAATTATAAAAATAAACTATAGGTAAGTTATAAAAACTGAATAATGAACGTCTGCCGTAAGCATGAATCACTATAAAAGGCAATATCGTGGAATCAATTGCGTAATTTTTCTCTGACGCTATACGTAACCTGATTCGGGTAATCTGTCTTTCATCGTGTGTTTTACTTTAAACCCATAAAATACTCAATACAGATTTTACTCCACGAAGCTGTTTATATAGAAACTATTAACACTCAAATTAACAGTTTTTGTCTACCTCAAATTTGTTCATTAGCATATACAGTGTCATGAGCATAAAACGTCCCCAGCCTCCGGCGTATTGCGACTTTATTTATGTAAACGACGAATTATCATTTAGACTCATAAAGTGGTGCTATTTAGAAGGATACATTATCCCACCCAAATGCTTTAAATGGCTGTTAAATATCGTCAAAAATATAACATTTCACTTAATAGCCTAACAATGTCACAATTTTTTTTTTGTTTAATGAAGTATTTAATAAGAAACTACGGTTTAATATTATTGTTACCAACGATATTAATAAATTGTACTATAGTAAATGTTAAAACTACGGTAAATTGTTATATAGATCTCATCCACGTGGAATAGTGGCAAAAATACTAGCTACATTTCCCCTTTGAATAGCAATGCCTAATGCTTTGGGCAAAATTGAGCCAGTCTTCAACCCAGATGAAGTTATAAAACAGAGTTTTTAAAATTATTCCCTAGACCAAGTTTATATATATGTGTAATAATTGTTGGAGAATACTTTAGTAATACCAAACAATAAAAAGCTATATTATGAACCTGCGTCTTTAAAAATGAATCGGGGTGACATAAAACGGCCATTTTCAAACTTTCCTAATATGTGCCCAACCTCTGTCATCTCATGAAATAATGGAGGTAATATTTGAAAAGTTTTCAGAGGTAACCCCGTTCTAACGCCTACCGCAAAGAATTTGCTTCCACAATAAAATTCGAAGTTTCTAAATCATTGCTCTCGGATTCCAGTAAAATATATTTTGTTATTGCATTTACAATGATACATTTTACATTACGTTTTACTTTAAAACAACAACTATAAACAGTATTTGATTTACAAACAATTTAAATATTTAAAATATAATGCTTCCCAAGTCTTATTTAACTAAAGATTATTAAAGATGAAGATTGTCATAGAAATTGGTAGAGTGTAATAAAGTTGGATTCAGGCGCTGGTGTTAATAAGTGCGATCATTTTTTATCAGACTTCCGAGTGAGGTTTCACAAAGCCAAAACAATAAATCACTAAGGCGTTGTGGCTTATTATTTCGTGGCCACACAGCACCCCTCCTTCCTACTAACTAACCGACAAAGCAATATTTTTTTCCCAGGTTATTATTAATTAACTGTTTTCGATTTGGTGATCGCTTCGTATACCTAACTACAATCGTACTCGTATACCTAAAGGGAAAGCCGACATTGTGGAAGTTAGATCATTATATTTTGTTAAATAAAACGAAAAATATAAGATACACACAAGGATTCGAATCCTCAATCTCTGGAAAACCGTCCTGTCGCTGGATCAATCGAGCTATAGCAACAATATTATTAACTAACTAATCCTCCCTACCTTTGTTCCGATTAAAACTCTAAGATTTTGAAACATTCCAAGAAGGTTTTTATAAAGATATTATTGAGGGCTTTTACCGACTTTCATTTATAATAATAATAATGATTTATTTCAAAGAGTTTTATAACTACATACATGGTATATTTAAATTACTTGCACTAGGATTTAACCTGTGTGGCAGGTAATTTATGCCGCCCCAGGGCACCAAGAAACATCTATTTTAATAAATTGAATACAAAAATAATAATTATTTTAATGTTGTAACTTAAAAAATAAAGAAGGGTAAGAAAAACTAATTTATAACATTTATATTATATGCAATATTACGCAAGTTCAATACTCCCAAATAATAATCAATAACCATTTATTTATTATTAACCAACTCAAAAATATCTTTTTTGATAAAAATATAAAAATATTTAAAAATAAAATCTATCATAATTTAAGAGATAAATCGTCTTAATATTTCTAATTTAATTGGGTCACTGAAACACTTATAACGAAGATTATATTTATATCACATAATTTAGAAAATCGATTCTCTCTATATAAATCGGCACAAAACCAATATATTTTCCGACACTTGAGCTCCCAGGTAATTGTGGCAGAAAGTTTTGGAACGTGTGCTCAATGTTGATGAGAGGAACCGCGTCTTGTGGTCCGTGGGCGACTCACTACTTGTTCCTTGTTTTAATAGAATAATTCTCTAATAGAGATAAATCGATGTGTGGGATTATTTCTTTAATTTTGTCTTGCGATTAATATTTTTGCGATAGATATATAACTCTTTACAAGATAATATTTCGTATTTTGTTTAGATGCTGTTTTTCTCCGACATATTATATAGCCTAAGCATTTTTGAACGACTATTTATCTCTATAGAATTATCATTGGTTTTATAAATCATATTAAATAATATATATAATTAATCTTAGTATTTATTTATTAGATATAAATATGTTTAAAATAATTACGTACATGTCCATTATCAATATATTACCTATATAATATACTACCTATCAATATAGGTAGTATATTAAACACATAATTCTATATATGGTCACCTGAATCCGCAAGATTTGCACATAAATTTAGCACGGACCTGCACGAAAGGTCGAAGTAATTTATATTATTCCGAATACAATTCCATTTTCCTATCACAAATTACTGACTGTTAAGGTTTCGCATAACTTGCGAAAATTGCGAGTCTGTGAATTTTGTTTACGGCCATTTTGTTTCAAAGTCGATATCTAGCAAACGTGAGGGTCATAAAAAAGAGATAAAATTCATCGAATTTATAACTCTTGTAAACACGTAGCTTAAAATTTCTGAGTAAATAAATTTAGAAAATCCTATGTTGGACTTATATAAGCTTAAGATAAATATACTATTCCATAATGATGGTATATATAATTATCTTTTTTTCTAATTTGGAAAATTTTTCCGGAAACTCAGTTTTTCTTGGTAAATAAAAAAAGGATGTCTTCATACTGGGAATAAAAAGCTTGCTTTCAAGTTTACGACATCCCTTTCCTTATCTTAATACGGCGATAGGTGCCGAATGAACGATGTTTAGGTGAAGACGGATTACGACGGATTCGTAAACAAAATCTTTAGAAACACGATAAATGTAATTAAAACTTTTACAAGATAAGCACTTGATCCGTTTGTGTGTTATTTTATTAGTACAAGTTCTAAATAGCGTAGGATTTAATAAAATTATAATAAAGAATCTTATAATGATTGTTTTTTTCTAATAGAAAACTAAAAAAAACAAAGTGAGAATAAATAAGACAAAGAAAAATACTATATTTTTTATATTTATACAATAACTTACTAACTTAATATTTCGTAAAAATAGTTAACGAGCAGACGGTCTATGTGAGATGGTAAGGACCCACTCATGAATATGTTATTTACTGATAAAGTGGGAAGAATTCAGGAAACTAGAAAAATTAGGCGCGAAGGGTTGGCTAACCCTACACCCTGCGTGTACTTAAAGTCTAAGTCTAAGTTTTTTAAAAAGGCTTACATTGTAATTATAAATACCTAAGTGAAATGCCTACAAATGGGAGGTTCTTAGAGAAAAGCCGGTAAGAATTTCAAGACAATCCTTAAGATTTATAAATTAAATTTTCTTTTTTAGAATTTTCTTTTGAGTTATAATTAATAAATAAGAATAAATTTGAATTTAAATTAATTATAACGTAATAAAATATATAAAACGTGGTACAGAAGGAAGACTACCCATGATACTACTAGTACTATAAAGCTCTTACATTGCCCTCGGCTTAAGACGTTCTTAACAAGGAACCTTAACATTGAGTGTAACACTAATCACCACAAATAAACTACATATGTAGAGACATAACTGTAATCTACTTCACCTTGATCTTTTGTTGAGAAGAGGTACTAGCCATCCCACGAACTGCAATCAAGGTACTAGAAAACTCTAATTCAGTTAAAGAGATATACAAAATAAATTTACAAATATTATACAAAGAATAGTGATTGTTGTTTACAGAAACTTGATTGCGAGCATTTTTTGTAAAAAAAAAAACACAATAAATAAGACCACTTTCCCAACGAAAGGAATAAAAGATTCGAAAAAGCGGCAAAATTGAAAGGCGATAAGATACATGTTACACGTACACACTTCCAAACGGTATAATTTTACTTAAACACAAGTTGTTTTCCGTAAAGGGCATTTGGATCAAAATCACCCTAGGGCGCTACAAATCACGCGAAAACCTGTTGTAGGTAATTTCGGAAGACCCGTGATCTCAAACGCTCTTGATACCTGATAGGTAAGCTTACAAATTGCGTTCGAACTTAACCGGCAATATTTCATCCGTTTATTTATTGCGATGTCTTTATTGACGTATATCTTGGTCTGGGTTTTAAGTAAGGTGTGTTTTGAATTTTTTTGTTATATATTTATTAGTAAGCTTTGAAGTATACAGTCATTTTAATTAGTTTTCAAATTAGTATAATAACAGTATTAACCTAATGTTTTCAACAAATAAAGGTACTTACACATCAAACGTTGCGACTTGGGCTTAACCGTTTTATCTTGGGATTAGTATATATCCTGGCCAATTTACGTGACTTCGTGTTACATGACGAGCCCTTGTTTGCAGGATCAGGTGCGAACTTTTTGCACTGCGGGAAAAAGTATTTTGATTACAACTACGGTTCTTTTTCGTCTTTATGAGCTAATAAAAAGTGAAAACAATCTTTTGAATTACAATTACATCATTTCATAAACAATATTATAATTTGTTTCGTTTAATTTATTAACTTGGTAAAGACTTAAACGGACCATAATTAAACATTTGCAGGAGTTGTGCAACGTCTCCTTTTAAAATGTATACTTCTTTCTTTTTATATTACGCTCCATTGTATGAAGGCTGTTAACTGCCATTTGCATGGCAGCGGCAATGTATCGCGGCCTACATATCGGATAAGCACCACCCTTTTATAACTTGCCTTCATTTTTGCGTCGCTATTTCGGCATTTCTATTATAATTTTAGATACTTATTATAAAAAATGTTTATTTTACATAAAAAGAGTTTGTTCCTTTCACCATTACTTCTTGCTCGCTGACTTTGCTTATTAAGACTAACAACAGCCACTCTTTTTAAAAAGCGGACTGTAAAAATTGCAGCGCACGATGACTTGGCTTTTTAGTTTTTTGTACAAATTGCAATTAGTGAGGAGTTTGCGAATCCTCAGCGTGGTGTCAGAGATTGATGACAATGGAAATTTTATACATCGTTAGTCAGGACCACGTTAGGTGAGTCCGCTCTTTTTTCAGTAATCCTAGCTGTTCAAGTACACCTTTTCTTGGCACAACATAAATATGCCTGCAGACCTTTAAAAGCTAGAACATATAATAAAACATATTTCATTATTACGTATATTAAATGAAACATATCCATTATAAAAACCGCCTGTTATTTTTTAGCGTTCAGCATTATATTGATCGGCAATTAATCGACAGCTAATAGGCTATAAATTCTGTCACCGCAACAATATATAACGAAAATCGAAAGCGATTATTCATTTTTGAGGACCATTTGGTACCAAACAATAATACCGAAAAACCTATTCGCTTCGCCACGACAATGATTTTTTATCCCGCGGATGGGTATTATTGAGCTGCACTGTAGGTACCGACTCATTCGTTTGTGTTTATCAGCAGGGAAACCGATAACCCTCATTCCGCTTGGTCTGACGCAATGCAGAGATTAAAGGCTTTCACTCTTAGTGCCGTATCGTTGCATATGATGTCCGTTAGAACCGAAATAAGTCCAGTCTGACGTACTCTTGACACTCTTGTTTTCCTCACATATTTTCGGCGCTTAAAAATCTATTCCATGTTAATAACGATTTTTCCGTTTGTGTGATTAGGTCTTTTTTTCGCGTATTAAACTTCTGGGTATATTGTATTACAATTTGATGTCTTAATAGCTAATTATTTATGTATTTTTTTTATTTCTTATTATCTTGGTAACTTCACGTATATCTACAGTTACAATAGAACTCTTGCAATATGGGTTTTGTCAAAACATTATGTCATAATAAATAATTGAAGGGCATTCAAACTAATATAATTACAGGCATATATCCATAATATTATTCCGATAAAATTCTTAACAAAAAAAAAGTTATTACAACCATTTATATTGTACAGATCATTATTTTTCACATCCGAAAAAACGAAATCTTTTCATAGAATTTAAACAAAGGCGCGAATCTTTGTTGGTCGGTTCTTTGACATGCTGTTACAGGCAGTTAATCTGGTGATCCGGACGAAATCCTGAGCCAACATAGCGACGCTCCTTTATGTCACGCGGCGTTAACTCGCCTCCTCACATGTAGATCGCCATCAAATGTAGTAAAAAAGTAAATATGTATATTATCTAAGTCTCACGAGAATGGAGACTTTTATAATATACTTAAAATTGTATGACAATTTTTTTTAAAGCATGTTATATTTATTATGATAAAATTGTCTTTTCCATGACTGCATTTTCGTTAACCACAAATACATTTATGTTGTATGTAGTTGTGTTTGGAACTTTAGCTGAGAAATACTGACCGACACCTCTTAAAGTTAAAATTTTTTTTTATTATTTTTTTAATGCCATTTGTTAATAATGATACTATAGAGATATTTAACAGATTCAATCATTCCATCTTCGTGAAGTTCTCCTGGTTTATTTAACATGACTTTTTATTGGTCAGTTCGATTTCTGCTTATTAAGTTGTATCTTTATATCCTGAATTAAAACATACTAAATATACCTATAACGAAAAATTTAATCAAAATCTATTTTGTCGTTTTTTCTTGAAGGAATAAGATACTTTTAATTGTGCATCCATACATACAAACCTACATATATACCACCCATATTTACAACCATTACCATACTTAAGAATTATATAATATTACTTTTATGAACCATATTAACGATTATATTATACTCTTATATATTTAATACTCAATTGAAAACGGTTATTTAATTAATTGCAATTCTTTTAATTAATCAGAGTGAGTGAAGATAGCTTGCAATTACAATCAGCCGGCGAGTGAAACTACTGTTAACCTTTGTCCTATTAAAACATCCTAATTATATAACAAAACATTTATCAGACTAAAAAAGTATTTCCTTATTTAGTTCTCTACAAATAAATTAATAATATATATTTTTTTTACTATTATGTTTGCGAATATATTTCGTTTATTAGTCATTGAGATAATATAATACCTAAATAGAAAGACAGATAGTAAAAATATGCATATATATTTTATTTATGTCTTTAATATCTTGATAATATATCATACAAAATATAAGGCAGCCCGTATCGTATATTGATGATGATCAGACAAATAAATGGTATAACATGGTTCACTTTATCATCCTACTACGAACATTGGTAATTTATTGCGTCGATACTGTCAGTGTTCCAGAATACGCATAATAAGTTAAATCTCCCATCGATGCCAGACCATAACATGATAAAGTATCCACTAAAGCATTTTGCTCTAGATAAAATAATAAAAATGTTGAACAAGATTATTCCCTAATGAAGTAAACTAAGATCAAATTAAAGAAAGTATTTTTTTTAATTCACAATGAAGAGGTAGACGAAGTGTTGTAGTCGTTTCAATGAGCACTCGGACAATCTTTAATTTAGTTAATTGCTAGTCACTTTGAAGAGGTTCAAGTTGTTCTTGAGAGATCACGAATGTCTTTATCCAATTTATTTAACGATCAAGGCGCTCTCATTAGAGATCGTACTGGACGAAGCGGGGGCATCTCGACCGTCGAATGTTGGCTGTCTTCGCTTCGCTGGCATCTTCTTTGTTAGTACTAAAGACTACCTGTCCAAATTACCTACCGTACTTTGGTATTTGACTAATCAATAAAAGGAATTACCATCTCGTTTCGAAGTAATTGCTGCTGCCCTATTACGATTCAAGAACCAACAATTCATAACCTTAAATAAACTGAGATTTTACTTTATTATGGATGGGAACAAAGTTTACAACCAATATTTCCTTTTAATGTTTTTTCTTTGTATTTGAACACCACGAATTATTGAGAAATATTACAAGAATAAACTTATATCTCAACAAACGCCTTTTGCCGACACGTGCTTCTGACAATATGATATAGACAATACTTTACGAAAGGATTGTGCTTCATTCACACGTTCGGTTTTACTATCTGGAATGGTTCGATCTTTGTAGCCATTTTTCCTAAAACATAACAAAGATGACGAGATATGAGATAGTCAGGGGGTAAAGAATAGAGGTTTGCGCAGAAGTAAACGAGGCATAAGTGACAATGCGTTAGAAAAGGGTAAGCTACATCGTCCTCACGTTCCTGAAATATGATTTCGATAAGTTGTAAGCTATTGGACAGGGTTCTCCTTTTTATAAAATGGTTTATTTTACATTATTTTGGGATCTAAAATCGTATTTTGATTCTCATTTTATATGATTTATGACTATAAGATTTCCTTTTTTGGTGACACAATATAACTTAATCGTCCATGAAAGTGATGTATGTACAAAAATATTATTGTATTATTTATTAGTATTGAATTGATAGCTCTCTTATTGCAAATAGTAAGATTCTCTTCTACAGTGTTATTAAAGAAAGTTAATATACTTTTATCATTAATTCAATACAATCCTTATCAATTATGAAAACGGTATTGTATCCTATGAGTTCTCGTAAGAACACATGGAATACCTTATTAATCACTTTATATGATGCCGAGAAAAATAATATCGTCACATGTTTCCGACACTGTGAGATTAACACGTCTATGTTTGCTCGGCATTCTATACTGTTTCGTAACGTCAGAAAATATTTTTCTGTTTATGTGTGGAATAATAAGACGGAGTTAATTAAACGAAAAATATTATCTAATTTATTATATCATTCATTGGTCAAAATGCTTTTAAGTTTAGACTAGGTGGCAAATATTTTTAAGGTAAGTAATATTCCTTAAAATCATAATTCATTTTTTAATAAATGCCCAAATTTAATAATCGGACACTACATAATATTTAAATTTAATATTTAATACAGTTAAATAAAACTACTTTGTTAGCATTTTATTCAATAAGCTTTGTAGTAATCACGTTGATTAAAAGATAAGATAGGTGTTTTTGCTTAGTCTGTGTTTTAGTGTTTCGTTAATGCTTTTTTCGGGTGGATTTTATTATATAAATTGTATAATAAAAGTAAGTTGTTTATATCAAATAACTCGAACGCAACATTAGAAACGGTCAGAAACTAAAGTTTCTAAGCTACTACAGTAATAATATGTGTGAGGACAAAGTATAAAAACAATCAAGCTTTTACGAAAGTTTTGAGCTAAAGTTTCAAAATTCGTGATCTGTGAAACGCTTGGTTGAGTTTTAATCAAGATAGTTTAAGCACACAGATATACACAACAGTAACACTTTTACCGTGTCTTTTTACCTTGCATTTTACTTTGATATAAATTAACTTAATTGTTAATTAAATACGATAACTGAACTATGAAAATACAAATGAATAGCTCGAGTAATTATGAAATTCAACTTTCAACATCGCTTTTAAACAGAGATGATACGCACTATTGAGTAATTATCTTGTTACCCATTAAAACTCGATATGAATCGAAACCCAATATGGGTTGCAAATTAACCATTGTCGACTAATTGAACAAAGTAATATAAGAATTTGATTTATCGTAACAAAAGTATTCAAATTTAGTTTAAACGCCTGTTTGTCTTATCAAAATGACTACCTGAATTACTAGACAAACCGTAAGCCACGAATAATTGAATATTTATAGCATAGATGCAATATCCAGTAAGTCTGTAAAAGTTAGTGAGTGGCGTTTCCATTGTAAAGTCACCGATGTGTGCTTACTTAAAAGTAGTAAAATATAACACAACTTCTTGCATATTTATGAGCTCGAAAGAGTTGAGTGACGGAAGTTGAAGTAGCCACTGTATTGTTGTAATAAACCAAGTTGAAACCAACTGTATCAGAGTTTATTTTATAAAAAAAATATATAAATATATCTCTCTTTTTATTTAAATCAGTTAGTAATGTAATAGTTTTTCTCTTTTGAATATATATATATGGTCTATATATAATTTTAATATAATGTTAGTATTGAATAAAAGGGAAATGTATATATATATATATATATATATATATATATATATATATATATATATATATATATATATATATATATATATGTGTATATATACATATACATATTATATTGTAATATTTCCTATACCTTTTTATTTTCCTGAAAAGTTGTTAAGCATCTACATCAGTAATGTTATACGAGACTATATCAATTTTGAAAGTAACAATCGAATGAACCTGCAAATCTTTGCAGCGTGTTTAGTGTTATCATACCAATTTTCTACCATACTCGCTGAAAATTTTCCGCAGTCAATAAGTTTTTGCTTAAAGAATGTTACGAATAGATTTTTAGGTAATAATAAGTTCAAAGGTATATAAATATATATTAGGAAATATTTTTGTTTAGACTACGTCAATATACTCTTTGATAATAGTTAAAGTTTTAATGAAGTTATATAAAACTCATTAAAATCTAGCTTTTAATTAAACTTTCAGATAATATAAATACTAGACGTAGCTAGACAAAATAAATAAACTGATTATTTCCAAGACAATCTATACTCGGACAGCGAGTGAACTTATCTGTCGGTATTAGTAATAAAAATTTACATAATGCGAGAAAAGACCACCCCGCAAGAAAACACAAATGATGAGAATTTTATTTTCATACTCACATTTGCGCAATTTGTATACAGAATGTAAATTAGAAAGCGCCTTATTTCAGCCAACGGCGTCAGGTTATTTGGCTTAGTGTCTCGCTAGCGCTTGACGAATAAAAATATACTTAGAATAAAGCTTCTCAGTCACATTCGTTACTTTTCAAATTGTGCCAGCCAAATGAAATGTTGCGTTAATACGTTTCATTGTTATTAACGTCCTTTCTTTCGTATCCATTTCCTTAATGTTATTGCGGACTGTTCATGTGGAAGTGACGTAGAATTAATTCAATTTCGTAAGTGACTATGATAAAATATATTTGAGCCACTTTTATTAATATTCAGAAAGCGATTTCATAACTTTGTTATTAGACTATATAATATATTTTGCATTATTTTTATCGGGTATATCTCCAAATTCAATTTTCACGGAGATATCTTTAAAAACTTATTTTATCGCATAAGTGAATCGCATAAATAAGATAAATTGAGCGTTTTGGTTTGTAATGTGGGCATCCGTGGGGAGGAGTTGAATACGTTTGAATAATAAAGCGATCAGGAAACCGACTTTCGTTGTTTTAAATTTGTTCCTAAAAACGTTTAACCACATGCCGTTTAATTAAAGTTTTTACAAAAACAAAATCACAACGGAGATATTTTGGTTTACTACGACACTCGATTTGTAGTATAAAATAGTATGTAGCCGGGGACATTGTATTGAATGTACAAAATGGAATCCGCGTTCCCAGTGGGGTGAAAGGAAAAAATGTTTTGTAGTGAACACGTCCCCGTTGCGCTGTCCAGTGAAAGATTTACAACGTTCCATTACAGCTGTACACTACTCTCTACCCACACGTGTTTTAGACGATCAAATGGATATTAAGAAATACAATAGATATTTTGACAGCATTAAGTGCACGTTTCTTAAGTAGCTCCCTCAAAACAAATATTTTCATTCTCCTTTCGTAATTAGGAGTTTCAAAGTTGGATCGAGGATTTGAGGCAAAGTTTATTATAGCTGTTATATCTGAAGCGTTACATTTAAGGATTTTGTGTAAACTTATTAATCTGAAAACAATAAGTCCCTTTTTAAAACATTGTTTATAGATTTGCGTAAGTTATTACATTATTTTAAAATTATTATTTTTGTTTTAGTGTTTTTCGTTTGTAATCTTTTAAGTATACACGAAACGAACCTGTTTACTTAAGTTAAAATTCATTATTTAGATTTGGAAAACACAAAAAAAAAGTTTGATGATAATAATGCCAGATAAAATGTGTAGTATATAATACATGTCTACATGTACTACACATTTTTATATTTATATTACATTACATTACATTTACATGTCTAAATGTGTACTACACATTTTTAACCTTCATTGCTATTCAAAGTTTCGAAAGACAGTAAATGTGGGTAAATAACATTCATAAACATTTGGTTTCTAAGCATCAAGACTAGCTTTTAAGATGACGACAATTAAATTAGAAGTTGCAGCTCTGGATCTTATATTGGTTCAAGGTTGATACCACTGTTACAATCTTGTCACCTCCAGTTTAAGCAATTATAGTATTTTCATTTTAAATTGTTTAGAAGTTTTAGTTTTTCATCCGCTAAACTAAGAAGTTCAGTTAGACTTTATAATTTTTTTAAACTAGTTGTTTATAGAAATAGATAATTTTAAGTGTTATTTTCAATAGTGTTTATACCAATATTATTTTGAAAATTATCTAAACCAGGAATAAGTGCCATTAGGGTTTAATTTCTTAAAATAATTAATATTCAATTTAAGCACATTTACTGAAAAGTAATAACACTGAGCAATTAATAAACAAATATAATTAACTATGCTCTTTCTTTCATCGTGCATTGAGGTTGAGGTGCAAAGGTTTTAATAAATGTTATTTGCTATTGCTATTACCAACAAATGATTAGTATTCGCTGAATATTATAACCGCCGTAAGCTTAATTATTTAGACCAGTTTTTGAGAAAGCGCTTTACAGAAATGTATTTTTTGAGAAAGCGCTTTATTGAAATGTATTTTTGAGAAAGCGCTTTATTGAAATGTATTTTTGAGAAAGCGCTTTATTGAAATGTATTTTTTATACAATGAAGGTAGAAAGGCAAAAACTAAATCAAGGGGAAATCGAATGTAGAAATGCCCCGCATGAAATGAAAACTGAATTGTGCCTTTTCCAAAAGTGCTTGGAGCTATGAAAATATTCTAAGAACACATTTTTATTGGCAAGCGAGTGAAAAACTTTAATAACTGGTTATTTCAATTTAATCAAACTGTAATTTCATTGTTGATAAATGATGTAGTTTAATTGAAATTATAATTGACTGAGGTTTTTGGACCAATTACTCTGAATAGAGTAAATGTTCATTTAGTATTAATTAAAATCATTGCAAACTTTTATAAGTACAACCTGTATGTAGTATCAGGCTTTGCTATATTTATGTTAAGTTTTTTAATAGTTAACAATGATGACATATAAATATTATGTAATAACTTTATATTTTATCTGTTAGAAACGGAGTAGGTAAGGAGTTTAGATTTCTGTTGATATCAATTCTATAATCATTAAATAATGAAAATTTATGTGACTCGTATGTAAATGGGACAAAAACTGTCTGTACTCTAAACCTTTTTCTCATACATGATTTTATTGATACGGCTTTTCGATCCGAATAGTTGAGATTCTAAAATAATAAAATAAAATGTTTCTAATGTTAATTTCACATTACTTCACCCGTTAAGTGATCTCATATTACTTCTCATACATAAACTTACTTTGACTAGTTTACACCAAAAAAGTTTTCTTATTAAGTAATAGTTTTAATTAAATGTTCTTACACGGCCAAGATGAATCATTAAATAAATTGAAACCATTCACATTCTCTTCAAAGATAAATTAAAATCAATTTAATTATTTTTAAATATTTATTACACCTCTTAAACAATAAGAAGTTTACCAAAACTATTTATGTTTTCATACGGCTAAGATTAAACTTGACAAATGTAAAGCCAACTTAACTTTATGATGGACAGCTAGGAAGAAATATACTAAACTAAAATAAAACACGATAACTTCACTTTGGTCTAGAAACGCTGAGAAATAATTTACTGGACGGACGCCTTAACTTCAAAAATAACCGCGGATAAATATATCCGCGGAGTTCGTACCTAAATATTTTTGACACTTTTAATTAAAGTTTATTATTGCTTACAGATGTCTTAGTATAATATATTTTTAAATATGCTGCTTTAAATCTATGTACCTATATATGAAGGACTTAGGAATGTTTTTTGTAAATGCACTCAGGCAAATAAGAATAAGAAATCTAACTTTGAACGGATATTTTTCCGGAGCGCAGTACAAAAAATGTAAGGTGAAAAATCTTTTAATGTAGAAACTATAAAGATGTGTTTTAAGGTTTTTTACAATTCATCAAATCGAAGATAAAAGATAGTATGAAAACTATTAATTTGTCAAAAGTTTTCAAAAATTTGAAAAGGTAATATAATAATAATATAATAATATCTGAGTAAAAAAGTATACATATGAAATATATACCTGTAATATAGGTCAATTACTAGTAAAACTAACAAATTCAATTTAATTCCAGCCTAATTTTAAACTGTTTTGTGTTATCCAACCTGATAAAGATGCTCGGGAATAGGAATGCCGTTTTAGCCGAGTTTGTAGTTTTTCCTTCCAAGCTGATTGTGTAGGCCACTCACGATGCCAACTCGTTTGTGAAGGTAACAACGTTGAGTGGAAAAGAGTTAAAAGCGCCCCTCGCGGCCTCAAGAGCCTCGGGTTTCGGTTACGGATCATTAAGCTTATTACATTTGTTGAAATTCCTTTTGTGTTTTATTTGTAAGGTGAAATTTTATTTTCTTTATATTTGATCAACGTGTTGCTTGCAAAACGTGTTTTAAGATCTTAAAGTTGATAAAATGAGTGGATGGAAAATTGTGACTGCTTTGAGACTTCGATCTCTCAACTTTGGGTTTATGATGGGCAATCTTCAATCACGTAATTTGGATGCTACGGATGCAGACCATGGTAGACGCTCACCACATCTTAGCAGAATAGAGCCGCGATCAAATACTCATTTTACGGATAAAGGTAGAATTCTTCATATCTTATTATGCTTGTTGGTAAATAATAATTTATTAAAAACATTATTATTAATAATATATTTCATCCGTTTGCAATCAATCATAAGGGTGACATTTTAATTATAGAGAACCAAGCTGTTAAAATATATATATATATATATATATATATATATATATATATATATATATATATATTCATAATCTAATCTTCTTTCTGCTAAGAAACAGCTAACAAAACAATATATTTCAAGAATATGTAAATAGAATACAAATAATAATAATCACCTTCTTGTGATCCGATAACCTGTTCAACCATCTTCAAAATCCAAATTGAATTCGTGTATATGTGTGTAATCAAATATGTAGGAATAAGCATTATGCAATATAATGTAAAATAGCCAAGTAAACCAAGTAAACATCAAAATGTCAACTTATTCATTCAGCGTTTGTCGGCGGAAGGTAAACACAAATGGAAATGGTAGCAACTAAATCGCATCGCAGGTACAGAGGTAAACAATTGAAGCTTATGGAAATCAGGGTCCGTAGTATTTTACCGGATTAAATATACTAGCAATTAGTGCCACCCCGACTGCCCTGAGACTAGTTATTTATCGCGAGGCCGGAGACTTAATTAAAACATCTTACTTTGAGACACCCAGAACTATATTCGTTAATGTGGATTTCTTTAAAGTTAATTAAATAAGTTCGCTTTTTAACGTTTAGGTCGGAATTAGTATATAAAATGTAAAATGAAATTCTAGAAATATAATTGGAAGGATACATTTACTTAATATTGTATACTATTGTAGCAACTGTATTATTTTAAATAGAAATAAAGTAAATTATACACAAATACCTTAATTTCCTTAAAATTAAATTAAATTTCGATGTAATTGTTGAAGCGGAATTAAGAGGTGAAAGCAGAAGAAAATTTCTTTAATCACTGTAGAGGGAGGCTGGATCATCTCGGGTTTGAATGTGCAGCTGAACTACGGAACTCTCGCGGAATGCAGATTTGAATTAAAACTCAATTTCTAAAGACTGCTCGGAGGATTAGAACAAGTTTGGATAGCTCATCTCGCAAATTAATTAACTAATTTTTCGCCTGGCGTCACAGATATGCTCTGTGGAATAATAAATTTTATTCCAATAATAATGACATTAAAAATTACATTTTATACAGAAAATTGAATTCTTTATTCAATTTACACAACTTTTAAATAAAACAAGGATGAATGGAATTTATTAATATATATTTTAAATATTGTCACAATCTAAACATGGGCCTCGGATAATATTTTGCATAATCCCCGCGGGGTTTCAAGGCGTGAACAATGATGTAGTTATTCGAATAAAATAGGGTTGATATGGTTAAACGTAAGCGAACGTGGGAATTTCAGCGCACAGCCGATAAACAATTAAACAGTCTGCTTAACTACATGGCCGTATGTTGTCACGGTATGTGCGTATTTGGTAATTGTAGCGGCTATATCAAAGCCGCACGTGATTGTTATGTGATCAAAATAAAAGTGTCTATCTCTATTTGTCCTATCAAATTATAATCAATTAATAAATTGAGTTTATATAATTGATTAGTTATAAAATCCTGAAGTGGCTTTTCCTGTCCAATTATATAGTATGAATAAATTAGCATTTTGATATTAATCTATACTGGTCAGTAGAGTACATGTTGAAGACATGATAGTAAAAATAAATATTGTTAAGTGTGAAAAATATAATGAAATAAGACCTTTTTTAGCAAAAGAAAGTTACAAAACCGACCTGGCATTCAGCCAAAGCTAAATTAGATAATGGAGTTTGCGTGCAAAAATATAGGAAACCGAAAACAAAGACAAATGGGGTCGACTCTGAATTAATGGTGAAATAAAATAACAGACGAGATTTTGGTTGGCCTTAACCGCCAGGACCTCATGTCGTCATGTTTTGACGTGCGGTTATGCGTGCCGATATTAATACTCCGAACGGGATATCTATTTACAACATACATAAGTTTAATATTCATTCTTGATTTGGATTCCTTTTATAGGCATATTTTTTTTTACAAAAAATCTAAGATTTGTGGCCATTACTATTAATATATTAAATATATTTTGAATGTTATTTGATGACGAAAAGGTGCATCAAAATACAATTTAATTTAAACCAAAGTAAAAATAATCAAAGGAATGACGGCAGGAACTGTATTAATTAAAATATGAAAATAGCGTTATAAGAATTGTCCCACCTTATTGTACAGTACCGGGGAGTAAATGAAACGAAATAACCTCCTATAATGTAGCTGGCTTATGAATTTGTAATGGATCTCTGTATAATAAATTCATATACTTTAATATGTAGCAGAAATCAACCGGACTAAATTATAATCCCGTGATCTTGGCAATGATTTATTATATAGCTTTTCTCGGCCGCCTGAATGAACCACATGAAAAATGATCTTGGTTATTGCTAGCAACTCTGCAGTTGACGCTTTGTTTAAGCACAAATGACTCACACTATGTATGTATGTGTGTATATACACTATTTGGACTTATGTTTTTACTCTGATAGAACCGTCCTGATGACAAATCGTTTTGATCTCGGCTCAGTTACTAACAAGAGTTGGATTGTAATTAACTTCTGTTTAATGATGAACTATTTGTTTTTTTGAATGATGCTTTTATTATTTTATGAAAATTACAATTGTTTTAAATTCAAAGTTGCACAGTTTATATCCTGCGTGTACTTTTACACATAAAATTAATGTTATATCTATTAGTCACGCATTATAATATTTTATATAAACCTTCGTATTATGTTGTCAACCCTAACAAGCAAAATAGAATAATTATTCAGAAAAAACACTTCTCCTTTAAATAAATGTTGCTCATAAAAAAAATGTAAATTTTTCAAAGGAAGAATTCAGGTTTAATTTTACTAACATTTTGGTAGAGCTGTCCCTGTAGCGGTTACGACACTGAATATTCCGCGGTAAATAGGTAAATGAACTGCGAAAAATTTATTATAAGGATAAACTATGCAATATTAAAAATCGAAATAAATTCGTTGATGTGAAAATGGTGGTTTTTGTAATGTGGGTGGGAATATACTTTTATTAATTAAAATTCTTGCATATTTTTATAGAATAAACTACGGTTCTTCATATTAATTTTCGTTTTATAAATACTTTGAAAATATTATTAAGAATGTTTCTAAATGGTTTAAAATATCGATTAGACATGTTGACATTATTTCTATTTGAAATAAAAGATAATGAATTCAGTTTACATTCTATTGTTATTTAAAATTCAAATATTACAAATTACAATTATAATGCGACCTACATTATCCTTTTATGGTGATTAATTAATTTAAATTTTATTCCAATTGACTATTTTAAAAAATAGCAAGGTAACCAACACCTAAATTATTTGATCCAACCATTACTTTATTTTTACTTAATTTTGTATTTTCTGATAACAAAATTCGTTATTATTTTCGATAACGTAGTATAAACAAGCTAAGTAGTTAACAGAATAAAAATAGCAAAGTGATAATACATTATTACTATAAATTACTATTTTAACTTCTAAAATTGTAACTTTTAATATAATCTTGCTTGCATACTCTTGTATGTATTTTAATCTTGTAATGTTAAGTAAACGTTGTAAACCCTGATATAACGCAAATGATTTTAAGTATTAAAATGAGAATGACAGAAATGACATGTAATCTGTGTTAAAATTCGTTGTTTTAAAAGAAACTACATAACTTTAATAATAATCAATATTAAATAAATGCTAAAATATTCTCTTTTCTAATTAAAAGTTGTGCTTAGGATCTTATCTCATTTTTAAATAAGTTTGATTTACGTCTGAAATAATAATCCATAACTAGATAGATAACTATTCTTTGTTGAGATAATTTAGCTAACTTTTTTAAAACGGAGGTATATAAAACTTATACTATGTTCAAAATTTTTGCAGAAAATTAAATTACTGCCAATAAATGAATATATAAAAATACACAAATACGATACTAGATCTTGTTAGAAAGCTATAAGATGCAGTTTACTCGGTGTGGACAATCTCTTATTGCCACTTCAAACACGGTCCGCCAGGAGTGATAAGGGTTTTCTTTTTCTCTTCGCAAACGGAAATTAAGTGTCACCAAACGGAAAATGGGGTGAAAGTCCAATTAATTATTTGATACTTTATTCATTTAATCCAGAGTTCTTTTCGATATTAATGCCGAAAGTGTCGGACTAATTGAGAATCCATCACTTTAGTCATTAATTATTTTTAGTGTTAAATGTTTCTGTCTGTCTCAATAATGTTTATTTAATATTAGTAAAAACAATTCTAGTGTGTCATCAATTTTTTCAGAATACATTAGAACGTTATGTTATACTAGATGATAGATAAAATATTTAATATTATTATATCCAATATTATTGAAACCTATTAGCAGCAATCACACGAGCACTTTGTGGCCGAAAAAACTTTAGCCGAACTTAATATCTAAACAAAAGTTTCCCCTTAAAAATTGGCGAAAGTTCTAACGAAGTGACTTACATCGTTTCGTTTCATACCGTCAGCTGTGTCGATCCCATCGCTTTCCTGATGTTAGCTAAAAAAGTAACAATCGTTTATTGGTATGATCATATCAGCCTGTCATGGTATGTGTCTATCAAAATTAATGCGATAAAAGTTTCAGTTGTTCTTGTTGATCGTATAGATAAAGTTTAATAAAGTATTCTGTTCGATTTTATAAATATCATCTTTTTGATAATATATACAGTTTTCTCCGAAATGAATAATGTCAACTTACATCTGGTTTTAAATAAAACAACAACAAACCAGCCAACGCAAAAAAAAAAAATTGGACATAGAATAGAGCAATTCCATGCATTCTGACCAAGATGTCTGGTTAAACGTGCAAGTTAACAAACAAACGATGTTAGCATGGCCTTAATCGTCGCCGAGGGAGTCGCACACACACACACACACTATGCGATCGTAACGAGATAATTTGCATTTGGAATTTTCTTTCTTTAGTTCTATTATGAGATTTTTCGTTTTTAAGTATTATAAACAATGTTTATAGTCCTTTTTGATTCATTATTTTTTCTAAGTAGTGTTTGAATTTTAATAATATTTTATTTAGCAAAATAATTTTTTCTTATCGATTGGAATTTAATTAGATAACAATGATTAAATAACATGATAAAATTTAGTGCAAAAAACACTTACCATATTATATGTATTTTTAAGCTTGAATTTAAATATTTTTATTAAAAAAAATAACAATCTATTAAAAACTATATCTTATACTTTTATCTTTAGTAAACAATTATTATAAAATGTGCTACGAGTCTCTGCAGAGGGAATTCGTAAATAAAACTTGTAATTTTTGTCAGTGTGGTATGACACGCGAATCCGATTAGCAAATAATTGGTAAATTTGGGAACATTACAATTAAAATATGTCTTTGATAAGGATAAGTGTTCCGAAAATTCTGTACAAGCTCTTTATAACTTTTAATTTACACCGAGAGGTCAAATTCGTTCGTCCTAAAATCTTGAATTATGTTCTGGCAGCATTAAAATTAACCAAAATAACAAATGAAATAATATTTAATGGTTAAGTAATTCTAATAAAGAATCATTTAAATTAAAATTACTAACTATTATATCTAGCTATTATAGTTGTTTTATATATAGTTCAGGTTTTAAACTTAAAAAAAATCATTATTGAAAGTGAAAAATATTAACCGCAATAAACTAGCTTGTAAACCAGCTTGTATCGTTAAATTATTCATTATTTGCAAAAATTAATAAATATTATCCATACAGTGTATTATTTTAATTAAAGTACCCTTTACACTGGGAGCATATTACAATTTTACAGCACAGATTGTTTTAAATGAAGGCAATGAGACCACCGCAGCAACGTACTGCAGTTGCTCCACTTTATTGGAGTAAAGGAAACATTTATTACATGTTAAGAGGCTCTTTATGTCTATACGCTTGCCAAGGATGTAATAAGGTATAACGTTCACGTGAGTAACACTTTTATAAGTTTTAACGCTTCAACGACTTGGCATATTATTACTAACGAGAAAATCTACTCTAATGATCCAATTAGTCAAAAAGATTGTCATATGCTTTTAATAGAGATACATTCAGTTTTAATCAAATGATATAAGGATGTTTTTATTGTTTTGAATCTTTTAATTATAATATGGTTTTAATTATAATATGATTATTTTATTTTGAAACTTAAAATTTTCCTGCATAATATAAGCAAAAATATATAGAAGACTTTGCCCATAAAAAATTATGTCGGCCCTTTTGGAAGTAATGTTTAGAAAACAGCAATATCGATGAATTTTATTTTGCATGACTTTAATACTTTGGGGGAATTTGTCCCCTTCAGGATTCCCTTCCGTTTCCCTACTATTATTGGATTTCCAAATCTGAGGCATAAAGTTTGTTTACGAATGACAAGCTAGGGGCGATTTAAAACCCTTTTTTTATTTAAATTTTCATAATATTATTCTACAAATATATACATACAGAGTTTTAAATATATGATATTTTATAATAAATATAATTCTTTTATATTAGATAGTTTTACATTTAATTACATAAACTTTGCAAACGTAGCTCAAATATCACATGAAAAGAGGTAAAGCGAAACCGATATATTTATAACGGTGAGCCAAGTCAGTTGTTGCAGCTGGATATTTTAGGTGTAATAGGAAAATCGGCGGTAACCCCCTGTGGTTCAGTCTCGCGCCTCGGGCAGGGCGGTTTCCGACAAGCTATAAATAGGGTGGCAGCCGCCCACTCCTATTAATCACATCCACCACCTGAGCGTACCACCTGTGCTATACCAAGGAAATGCAAGCAAAAACATTAGACCACATTAGTAATGTCACAAAACTAATCTTTTCGCTTTTTATTTCTTGTTGTAGAAATCATGTTAACCCATGTTAAGCTGGGATTTGACAATCCTGGATGCTGGTTATTTTACTTGAAATATTTATAACATTTGTAAAATTCTAAAAATTACAATCTCATTACCTTAGTGTTAGTTTAACCTTTAACATGACCTTAGAATGAAAGTCATGCTAACATTCAAATGTTATATTGCGAATTCAGTTTTCCATATAATTCTCCGTCATAAATAACAATGCTAATATTGCACTGAAACTTTGTATATAATATGTATGTCCTCTTTAGTCTTGTGTTTAAACCTTTGTCATATTGGTACAAATTCTTTACAAAATTCCATGAATCCGTGAATATCGTACCTGATTAATAGTACACTTTTAAAGAAGTAATAAAATTGAATTTGTAAATTTGACAAACCTTTACCATTTAATATAATCACATAATATGATGTGTGTGTGTCTTTTGCATGTTTTATGTGTGTCTTATTACAATATAATTATTAGTAATAACCCTGTTTTCATATCATAAGATGAAAATTATCAAGTATGTATTTTTTTTAATATACTAATTTGTGCAATAATCGTTTAATACATTTAATGTCCATAAAGATAAATAGGAAATAGAAGTTACTAACCAATATTTAACATTATAAGTATTTTCATTTCTTTATTTTGTTAAACCGCGAAAAAGCATATTTCTAACTCATATGAAATGGAATAGCAATGCTGTTTGTCATTTACATTAATTATATAAAACTTCATTTTTCATTTACACACATGATCGAAATATATGGCCATGTATAGCCATGTTAGGATTATTTAAATTTAAATAAATATACAATGAAAATAAAAACGATACGGGATTTTAACCCGCGAGAACACCTCTGGGCAACCGTCCCTTTTCCCAGAGGGCGTGGGTTCGAATCCCTGCCAGTATCGGTTTGTTTTTCATTCTGTATTTATTTAAAATCTCTGTAGATTTCTCTAAATTTCTAAAACAATGAATACCGGAAAATATCTTGTTTAGGTTCAAGATCGCCGCCGCGGGCAAAACAATGAAAAAGTTTCAAAATTATCTACAAGATTTGTTATACCTAAATATAAAATAAGGAATTTTTAAAAGGTTGCTATAAAACTAAAGTCATATAAGAAGTTTGTATTATACTTAAAATATTTTTGTAATAAAATATACAAAAACATTTGTTTTAAAATAAAATAAAACTACCAATTAGAGTAAAACTTTGTGCTTTAAATCGAAGCCCAGTCAAACTTACTATGTCTCAGTTCAATTTGTTATATACGTCTTTATATAAATTGTTATCTCTTGAGACCAATTAATCAAGTGGACCACCTGCTCTCTATTTAATACCAAGGGATGAATAAATAGAAGGAATGTTTGGATTATTGGTTATGTAATCTTAATCAATCTTTAATAAAATATTAGGTTAAAGATCGTAAGAACGAATATATATTACAGTGTTTATCTGAAAATAATATCTATGGAAACTATGTGTGTCATGTAATTCAAATTTTGTAATCTTACAAACATTTCATTACATCCAATGTATTTTATTCAAATCAAATACAGGAAAACAGTACAAACATAACAATATAGTATAATAATATCTATCTCTGGAAGGTAAAACTTAAAGTGGAAGCAGGTTATAGCCGCATGTCCATCTGCATTTCTGCAGCAAGAGCGTAGACGCTCGTAAATAATCCTTTGGACCTGAAAAACGTTTCAGTGAATCCAATAAAATACGTATCCGCAGAGACTACGCCGCAGTGAGCTCGTTACCACGCCTAGACGATTTATTGAGATTTGAAGGCTGAAATAGTGTAGGTATTCCATTTTTAAAATCTCTTATGAAATACTAGTCTCGTATTTCCCAGATATCCTAGAAGAGATTATTCGATACTGGTAAGACTTAAAAGTAGTCTTTGTTCAATATAACTATTTTCATAGTAGTAACGATATAATGCATCAATAATATAGAAAGCACAAGCATTAATAATCAAATTAAGAGTAAATATAAACGTTTTGTTGAATCCATTTTTTTTGTCTCATTAAAAAATTAAGCAAAATTCTATGAACATATCATTATACTATGCGAGGCCAGGTGAAAAACTTTATTTAATTATATGTTCCAACCTTACCATTATACTGAAAAGTGCCTTATTTGATCGGTCACAAATAGTCAGAAAATAATTTAATTATTAGCTATTTATATTGTAAAAAAAAATTCAAAATTTTGTTTGAACCTCATTATATTTAGGTATAAAATTTTCAATAACCTCAAATGTTTCGAAACTAAAATAAACTTAACTTTTCTTCTTCAAATGGCATCGAAGACCAATTGATGTGAAAACTTAACTACTAAGGAACTATAATTAACTCTAAAATAGAAACGTAATATATATGTTTTCATGTTTCAAACTATAAATATAAAGTTATAAAGAACATTTACATTTAGATTGATCGTTACGTTTGTGCTGAAAAGTCATTATTCATACAAAGGATATAGCTAAATAATCTTGCTAATCTTCTTTGTGAATATGAAATATTTTCATCGCCTGAGGCTCGCGTTCATATGACATGGGATACAATGTAGTAAAGATAAGGTGTGCCCTTCCGCGCCAGTGACTCTATTGTCAGACTCTTACGCAGCGCATGTTGAGGAGCCAATGACATGATCGTTACAAAGCCCGTATTAGGGACAGATAAATTTATAATTACTTGACTTATCCTTACACATACAAAAGCATTTCATATCAAGTAAATATTAAATGTATATAAAACATCCACCACGTGATATCGGCTACAATACGTTTATCGTAAAAATGATTTAAGAATTTGATATTTCCGTGCAAGCGATAAAATGATAAGCGGAATAAATTTTAGACAGTTTAGTTCTCCTTTAGTGAAAATGGCTTCCTTTAGATAGAGAAAACGTATAATGGAATGCAATAACTCTTGACCGGGTGTGCGAAGAAATAACAGTGTGTCATATTTCACAACCCTCCAACATTTTTATAAAAGAGGACCATCTGCTTTTGACCCCTCATTCTTTTTGTTTCTCAAATTATTTCTGTATTAGAATCATAGGTATTGATTTATTTAAAAGCGATCTAAAAAAACGAAGTATATTTTAGTAAAACGTAAATCACTTTCATAGCAATCAGCTTTTCTTCTTGAATATTTTTATGGATACACTATTTTACTTAAGTTTAAATTATTTTCTATAACAAAACTATTATAATCCAGACAAAATTGCAAACATCAATTGCAATACATAGCACTTTTAAGATTACCAGATGAAAAGAATTTATGTTGTCCAAAAAAGTTAATAGAGGGGTGAGTGTTCGTTTTGTCCATAAAAACTTTGGGGAGTGAACGTGTAAGGAATAAACGTCACCAGTCCGGGGTGACTGCGGTCATTTCGCTAAACGAAGATCAGAATCGCAAGCTGTTAGCATAGAGATTGCCATCGAATGAAAGCCTTCCGAAGTATTCCATCGCTGAATGGAGGGGTACGGAATATTGCGGTGCCGAAACAACCTAGTCCTGACTCCACTAATATACTTTCACGCATTTTCCGTTTGATTTTCTTTTGGCTAAAATGATGCAATTCACCCATATAGCTTTGCCCTTGATTAAACCTATAATACTGGAAATGATTGGGGCCTACTATTATATTTGTAATATTATATATTGTTGATATATTAATAATATAAAAGACGTTATATAGAATAGGTACATGTTTATTATTTAATATTGAGATTTTATAAATAAAAAATATGTCACTGTTTTTGTATTGACATTCTTTAAATATTTATCAAAACAAACTAAAAGAAAAAATACGTACTGCGAAATTTTTCAAAAACCCATCAATTGTTTGTATTGAGAAAACTTTCTTTGTCATTTGATCGATGGCCCTTGTCCATTAGGGCCTTTTAGAAGTTGTTCTTTCATTTATAATATATTTTAACAATAAATACAAAGTTTTGATAAGAAACTGTGCTTAATGAAAATACATAACGATTAATCACTGGAAATTTCTTCTATACAAATAAATTTCTAAAGAAATAACCTCTTTTACTAAAGGGATTCATAAAAGACTATTAATTCAAATAAATTATAAAGTATTAATAAATGTTTTAAAATATCCAAATATTACATTACTTAGTTACAAATCACATTATTTTTTACTAATATGATAGTGTAAACACAATACTTTTCTATTAATATTATTTGTATTAATATTAATTAACTAACATTCCTACGATGTTTAAAAGCAATATATTTGTTTATTCAAATAACGAAGAAATAAAGATTGTGAATTCAAGATAAGATAAGATAAGATATGCGAACAGGGGCCAAATACAGGTTCCTGAAGGTGCTAATATATATCCTGACGTCTGAACGGTCAAGTAATTGTGGCTGGAACTTATCTCAGAGAATGAACGTGAGGAGAATACTAAACAGACCGTGGTTCTTGTACAAATTATGAATGTTCCCGATGTTTACCTTTCCTGTACAATTTGTTTTTAGAATTTATGCATGCCCCAGCGAATTTAACCTTACAAAAATATTACAGCTTTTTACTGTTATTTGTTAATACCAACATAAATTAACGTAATGTTTTAAAATATTTTACTTTAAGATCAAAATAACTGGGAGATTAAAAAGTAAAATTTAATAATTCACACTAAAATAAATAAAATTAACATGATCAAGAAACTCATATACCTAGTACTTATACTCTTAGTAACAGAAATTAACGTAAATTTTTATGTCCATTTTACTTTGAAAACAAAAGAACGGGGAGATTGAAAGAGATTTATCAATATACTCTAGATATCAGTAAATTTAATGTGATAGAGATATTAATAAATTCCTGACAAATGAGCTGAAATTACTATAAATTATCTACCTGCTTACACTCTTAGCATAGTACACGGAACATAAGTATTTAGTATATTTTGTGTTTGTATAGGAAAAACATTAAAATAAAAACTAGATCCAAATAATTACTTCAACAATTAAATTAAGAAAATGTTGTGTTTGTATAGGAAAAACATTAAAATAAAAACTAGATCCAAATAATAACTTTAACAATTAAATTAAGAAATTAATTACATTACTTACATTCCTACATAAGATAGAGTTAGTGCCAAGATATATTTTTTTAGTTGCCTTAAAAACTCGCCACTAGTCTCTATTAAGTATCAAAGGTTGCTGGAATCTCACTGACGCAGACTTTGTTCAAGTTATTTACTTTAGAGCGAGCTCATTAGCTAAATGACCGTGTCTTATTGAATCAAAGGAGGACCTAACTTTGTTATGTTTGTTAACAACCAAAGATAGCGTTTAAAACGAACACAACTATGTAATGGTAAAAAAAAAATATTGTCTAGTAAAAAAACAGTTTAAAACTTCAAAATTCTCTTCGTTAAGCAGTTATAAATATTCTATATATAATTTAATATTTTATATTTCTGATATAATTGCATCAATGAGTAAAATGCAATAAATTTAAAAAAGTGGACACATAAATAGATTTTATACATTGTAACTTATTTATAACGGACTAATTGAATTCGGAATGTAAATCCATGAAGCACGCTATCTGAAACAAAATAGGGATATTGCTTTTGCCTTTTTAAATTGTGAATATGTTTAAACTTAATTTAAATAAGACGATTTAAAAACGTGGTTTAATAAAGTGCATGTTATATAATAAAAAATATTGTTAGTTTCATTTCATGTTATAACCGATATATGTTAATCTGAATTTTATTTTACTCGGGCAAAGGCCACAAAGCTTTCACAGAACAAACGATTTCTCTTTATGTTGACTGTTGTATTCTTTTCTGCGATTAACGTTTTATTAAAACCTCTATGAAAAATATTTCTTTTATGTATAGTATATGCAATCTTTTTAAAGAAAGTTTTCATATTATATTCTGTCTGTTTGTGTTTTTTTTCCTCCACCTCTTTCTTCTATCCTACTACAATTAAAAATATATTATATATTGCAAAGATTAAAAAATGATACTTATTATAAATACACAAAACCCAAAATCTCATTACCATTTAAGATTCAAAAATTCTATAGTATTTGTTACTGTCAAGATAAATGTCCAAATAAAGATAAAGTAAATACAATTGTACTAGCATTAGGTTTGCGGTGTTTGGAGACATCGCAGACACAAAACCGATATATGGTTATACCTGACAGCTGAGCTCTTAGGTGATTGTGGCGGAAACTTTTATCGGTTGTCGAACGTGCGCGAAATAGCGATTCCCATGCGCCCACCTGTACATATATGTATTTAGATACTGAATAAGCCAGCACAAGCGAAGTCTACCCCACAATTAGACTCAATTAGTTCCTTTGTGTTCCTCAACAAATGTGTAATGGTTGTTTTTGCTTTAAAACAATTAAACAAATGTGGTTTCAATGTTTTCTTCAAAGTAAAAGATTGACTACCATTCTCATAAAGTTAAATAAATGTCTGGTATAGCCTTAATGATGTTTATTTTGAATTGTGTACCAAAATATCAGAAGAAACGGATGCTATTGACATTTATTTTGCATACAAAAGTAAAAACTATTCTGAATGGTAATTTAAATAATTCTGCTAATGTAAAAATTTTTAATAAACTTTAAAGGCGGCAATTTAATAAAATGTGCAAGACATAAAATGGATACCCACATGTCTCGCATAGAGTTTCACTTTGCATTCATTTCTATCATATAAATGCGAGACAACGCTTCGTTTTATCAACAGTCACAACGTACGCTTTTCTTACTTAATTAAAATATAATATTTATTATTTTATAGACAAAAAATAATAATATATAACGTTATTTACTCTCAGAGTGTAGTGTTCCAGTTTCCTCTTCCTAAATTATTTGCTATAATTATTTTTGTATAAATCTCACTATTTATTTTAAAACAGCAGCAAAAAAACTTTACTGCATTTCGAACACCAAAAGATATATAAAAAAGACTCACATAAACGGTTGTTTTATTAAAAAAATATCGTTTAAAAATACGAATAGGACAAAAATAACTTAAAATGTTATTTTAAATTTCAGATGCAAACGGTGTGATAGGAAATCACCGACCCTCGCTGGGCAACTCGAGTGAGACGTAGGTATGTTCGTTCTCGATCGCAGCGAGCTCATGATATCTGTAATGGCCACTCGAGCTATCTGCTCAACCGTTATTCTCAACAAATCTTCCATATTGCGGCCAACTGAAGTTCAATCAATACAATGCACTGGAAGGTTAGTTTATTCCTTTGTATGTGTTTATCATAGGATTTTCTTTTCTTTGCTTTTACGACGATGAAATTGTCAATCTATTCAACTGGCATCTATAGACATTATATGTTTAACTCCATACAGCATTATTTGAAATAACATTTGAATATATTCATATTTATTTATATTCAAACTCGCAGGCCACACCTAACATTTTTGAAGTCAAATATAAGCACAACAGCGGTTAAATGCAATGTAATGCAAAATGATCAAAATTGCAAAATTGATATTAATATTAATCAGTGAGGTTTTAATTAAAATAAAAAGCTTTATACATATGCATATAAATGTATGCATTATTACTTAAATTCCATTTAGAACTTATAACTAACTATAATACGTTTTTAAACTATACAATGCTTTATTGTTTAGTTAAAAAATAACGAAATGAAAACAAAAATATTGGCTAGATATCTGGACTGACCTAAATACTCATTCAAACGGAGAGACAAAAAAAAATTACTTATTCCATTTTATTTAGAATTGCAGTTTTTTAAAGGTATCTGTATCGAAGGAAAAGGTATGTTTACGGCGGTGTCGGGATTAAGTGATGCCGTTAAAGCAGTGACAGAGGCCGGGCTGCAAGGGGAGGCGGTGAGGTGAATAATTGCTACAATCACTGCCAAGCCAACTAAGCAATGATCGGGAGAAATCCAACCTACAACAGTATTACGACTTATTTATTTTATTGCTACTGTAATTTATACATACCAATGAATCTGAAATACAGTTCTCGGTATTTATTTGTAAGTTAAATATAGAACACAATTATACGAAACGATTAAAATGTACACGTTTATCATGATACATTTAAATTACATTAATCAGATAAAATAAATCAAAACAGAACATTTCTGAGTAAATAAAAGTCATTCGTTTTAAAACCGATGTGATTTAAAATTATGCATGTATTGAATCCAGTTATTTCGTTACTACCGCAGTCACTCGAATAAAAGTATAAAATAAATAAAAACATTTTAACTTAAATTGTTTTAAACGTTCCATTCTTCAGTTTTTATTTCGTTGTGAATAATGGTGCAGAATCATAAATGTGGTATTACAAAGTTTGTGGCTCTATAGAAGTATACTTCCTAATTCAAAGCATAACTAGCGTATAATATTAAACGAACTATACTAGAGATTTTTAAAGTTTTCTTTTGTCGCGTTGTGAAGTGGACGTACTTACAAAAGCTTGAAGAAGAAACTTTGCCTGTCTGCGTTCTACTAGTTAATCGAAGTATATTTTATAATAACCACAAAATATTCGCCAAATATGGCAGACGTAAAATATTTGTTCATAAAAAACTTTTTAATGGTTAGTAGGTACTACTTTAAATATTGGTAAAAATCGAACCATGCGAAAGTTATCGTTTTTTAAATACAACTTTTTTATTTTTTATAGTTAGTGCTTATTTATAAATTCCGGCAAAGTTTTAATAGCATGTTCGCAACATTTGGACATATCATTTTATAGGTTGTTTTCTAATTTATAGTTAATATATCTACGAAACCTTTAAAACTGGCCCAAATGTGGCTATAAATGGGTTATGATTTTAGTTGGACATAATCTGTTTCGCCAGAATTTCGTATTTCCATATACTTAAATAATTTGCAACATTAAATAGCCATATTCTATTACCGTTGGAGCTCTCTTTTATCTTACAGTTACAATATATTTTTAAATTAAATATTGCTATTCTTTAAACCCAAAGATGCTATATTAAAACACATTTGTTTTCGTCATTATGTAGTGAGCACCATCTTAAATGCAAATAGGCAACCGTATCTGGAACGCCTTTACAACATTTCCTCGCACTTTATTGAGAATGTTCAGCAAACCTTCTACGCACGATTCTTCCGCGCCCTATTTACAAAGAGATACCGCACTAAAACCAATACCAAATAAAAAGGTATAGAACATGTTCACCGCCAATATAATAATAAAATCTCGCCGAAATGCAAAATCCACGAGATGGGCAACTACAGAGTTTAATTACTGTTAATGTAATTAGATTTTAGTTTACAAAGACCACGATGCTCAGCTGCTAGATTTACGTCGGCTGACCCGTCTCCCAAAGGAATAGGATAAATGCGACGCGAGGTAGCGATACTAATTATCCCATAGGTAGCACGCTCTCTAGTTGCGTTTGTACTAAATCTTGCGACCGCGTAGTGGTTGCAATCTCGATAAATGCATTTAGTTTTGCTATTTATTACAGTTTTAGAATCGTAATAATTTATCTTTGTATGCTCAAAGTTTATAGAATTTTTGGTAATCAGCATAATGTTGTTCATGTGTTCATTATGTTTGCAAAATTATATAATAAAGGCAGAATTAACATATAAAAGATACGTAAAGAGTATGATAGAATTACGTTTTGAAAATAACGTGCCAGTTAGATAACTGTATGGCGGATCCAATCCGATAGAAAATGTTCACAGACAAAGCTTAGTTTAACGAGGCTTTTGGAGGCGACAGAGTTGAATAATTGCGGAAACCCAATGACGAGTGGTGTACGTTATTTTTAAAAATCGTGTGGGTATTCTTCTGTTATATAACAAAATTGTTTCATTACAGTTTCTTTTGTTGATTTTTTATCGTTTAAGTATATCACACAAAAGGTGAACTGAAAATATATACCTATTATTTAGGGTTATGGCCACTCAACTTTTTACTTGTTATTTTTATTTTATAGTCAAATAAATCCTTGTTTCTGGACTCACAAGGTAATTTTTCCGTCGTGGAAGGTAAGGTATTTTTCCGTCGTGGAATTTACAATAGGTTCAATCCAGATGAAGTTGATCCCATAAGGATAACATCTTAGAATGATTAAAAATATTCTATAGAAATTATACAAATACATACAGAAAGTTATTTTATTTGTTAATTGAAGTAGTAAATATAAGCTTATTACATCATAAGTATGATTGTAATACGTTGTGATTCGTAACTCTGTATATTGGGGAAAACAACATAACAATATGATTGTATTTCTTAATTTACTATTCATATTTATTGTGGCAGGCGGTTCAACAATATTCACGTGCAATGCTGAAATATTATTACATTTAGTTTAATTGTAGTAAATATGTGAACCAGCTTTTGCCCGCGGCGTCATTTGCATCCGAAATAAAATCATACCATACTATATTTGGAGATTAATTTGAATATAATTAATTCATTTCTTTTATTACTAAGCTTCTTGTTAAGTGCTTTATCTTCCTAGAAAATGTAATAGTTCTTAGTTCGAACATTTTTAACTTTCAATTTAAATACAAACGTTAAATTTAGATTAAAAGTTTAATATTTAAAGAGTAAACTGTTAAGAGTTTTTTTTTAAACTTCAGTTTTATAAATTCATAGGTTTTTAATAGACCTTAACGAATCATCGAGGTGCTATTAAATAGTTTATAATAATTAAGTAAATATTTTTTGACATTTCTAGGGTATTTGATAAGGTATGTCTTGTTAAGCTTGCTTGCCGTTTGGTTTCTGTGCGAGGATATAAGACTTTTTGAGGGATCGATTAAAACGGGTAGTCAATAAAAGCTGCTTATTTGATCGAACGGTTCTTTATGCTGGTGTGCCTCAAAGTTCCCCCAAGCAATCTGCTCAAACCCGTTATCTTGTGAATGCAGACAACCACAACACGTTTGTGGGAAGGTCAAGCCAGTGTTTTGGTCTTTCATCGGATATATTTCGGAGAGTTTACAATGGTTTTGCACAAATGAATTTATTCATCTTTTTTCCATGACCGAACGTCTAGAAAATCGTCAGGAAGACCGACGGTGACGATGATTCACGGTGGAAGGTGTCATATAAAGTGTTACGCTTCGACATTCCTAGTGTGGACAGCAAAAACTCTGATTCTCTTAAAGTAAGTATGTTACTGTTACTACTTTAAAATATAATATATTATTACAGAAATTATTTTTTATATGAATAGTTGAAATGTGCTTTTTTTACCATCCCTCTTCTTTTCCATATTTGAATATCGATTTTTTGAACAAAAGAGCAACAACGTCATTATTAATAGTTCACTTCAATGTCATTTTATAGCTCGTCTCTTCGTAACTTCATAACTGCTCATAACGTGTAACATAAGTATAGTATCTTAAAAACAATATCACGAATTCAGTACCTACATAAAGAGAAACTTACAAAGTTGTACTGCAAATAATTAATCTGAAAAAGTTATCGTAAAAGAACACATTGCTTCTTGGTCTTTAAATTTTTTGCACTTCCATATTCATACTTCAAACTTTTCTCCTAACATCACAATGATCTCTGCGCACTACAGGATCATATTATATTCTACAAATGAAAATGAAAAATATTTTTTATTCATCGTTTCAAGATTTATTAAGAATGTTTCGACATTAAAGTATCTGTATTGTGATATTTATTATATTTTTTTTTTATTTTACAAAATTGTCATACATCTTTTTATCAGTGTAAAATCGCACCTTAATAATAAAAATAATCTCTCTAAGAGTTAATTTAAATAAATGAATTAATAAATATCTATCTACGAATATTTATAAATGTATTTTAACGTACATTATTTTTAAATATAGATAAAATAATGCTTGAAAAATATTTATAACCCGTTTGTATCAAATTTCGAATGCAAATAAATAAAATTTAAAATATTCGAGTTAAAACGGATATACTTCTCGCATGAAACATACACACGAGGCTTATGCAAATTGCTTCTTTGTATTTTGCTGGATTAAATATAGTGGAAATTAGTTTCATGTCAGATATCTGCCCAGTAAGTCCATTTTATTTTATGCACGCCACTCTTTTCGCATTATAATTTACCTAACTGTCTACTTTAACTTGTGTAATATAATAAAAAGGACCAAAGTAAACAACTTACTAAGTTTAACTCACGCAGCGTAAAGTGCTTCACGCTAGACTTAATTTGAGCTTGATTGAAATAGGTGTCTTCTATTTTTTGTTACTTTTTCGCTGAAAATATGTGTCGTTATAGAAAAATTTTAATATTTTTAAGCTTAAAAATAAAATTGCTTTTGAAAGATGCTAGAGCAGCAAAAGCCAGTATGCTTTTTTCCATACTTCTTTTTGTACACACAGTTAATAATTCAAATAAATAAATAGATTATTTAAAAAATATTTTTGTGTAAAAAACGCTATAATATCGCTCTTTATATATTAGATTAAAATTTAAAGCACTTGTTATATGAGGCGAAACTTAACGATTGTCTTCAACTATTCATTCTTTGTAAGTAATTTATTATATTAATTTGGATTTGGTATTTTTAATTGAATATGTATTAGATAAGTGTTTTTTTTAATATTATACCTTTTTTAATAACATTTTTAAAATTCATATTTTCTTAAAAATAAATTATTTTTTATGTTATTAATTACTTATTTCATTGTATAATATCTACTCTATAGGAACTGCCCAATAATAAAGACTAAATGGCGATGACAGTCTGATTGTTTTTTTTTTTGTTAATTTTATTTTATTATTTCATTTTGGTTGCATATTGATTCTTTTTTAGAATTTTCGCAAACTTCCTTTCTAATATGAATTTCTTAAACATGTACTCTTTTTCAATCCACACCAAACAAAAACTCATATAATATAACTGTATCTGAAATGTCTCTAATAATTCAGTTCAAACTTCACATTAATAATTAGGCCCCACGCATAGAATACAAGAAGTTATTCCGAAACGGTCTTATTTCTTCGGCCTAATGATGTTGAACGATGCTACAGCCGCTGCATATTCAAGATACCACCCTCATTTAAAAAATGGTCTCTCTTTCAGCCCTCTATCACATAAAGAACCCCTTCGTTATTCAAAAAGACTTTTAGTTGGGAACTTATAAATGGATAAGATATCTTTAAAGATTATCAATTTACTACATACATAACAAACCTGTATTGACTTTTGCGACAGTTATGAGTAACTCAATTGCTTCGTCACTTATTAGATTCTAATGTTGGAAAAAGTTTTATCAACTTTAGAAATGCATATTTTGTTCAGAAATTAAGATCTTGTACTATTTATAATTAATAAACTTAAAATTGTTCTTTAAAAACAACAACATATTTTTCCTCTTTATAGTTCCTCTGTAGTTTCTTATATAATATAATAATACACTTATATTAGTGTATTATTATATAATATAAGAAACTACACAGGAAAATATACTATGACAACATTGTGATATTATTTTTCAACATTTACTTTTATTACGAGATGGCTGCTTTTTTATGAAAAAAGAAACGTTTTTATAAGCTTAAAATAACTATCATAACATAAGTATATTTATCTGGAATGTTTCCAATTTCTAGAATGAAGCCTGTTTATTGGCGCAGTGAGGCATATAATGGAAGTGATGTTTGGCAAACTAAATTATATTCTACTTACGTTATATTTATAAAAAAGGATGCTTTTTATTAACATTCTGCTGCAGTCAACTTCCCGTTTTACAATTTAGTGGCAACAAAGCACATGGGACACTAGCAAGCTGGTTGAATGTATTAATAATAAATTTATTATAATGTTTGTAAAATCCAATAACCGTTTCTGCTTAAATGGTTTGCCAAGTTTTGTGTACAGTCGTATGAAAAGAGAAATCCGAAAGTTTACCTGCTCTAAGGGGCTTTAAAAATGCGCCTTAACTTTGTAAGGCGTTTTGAATGCTTATTTGCATTCAAGGAAGCATCTAGAAAGAAGTGTACGGTAGCTGTTCTGTAACGTTAGTACTCAGGTTCAGCGCTTCAGACGGAGGGCTCCCTTGGCAGTGATTAGACGATGCTAATACCATTTACTTTCCAAGTTTCCTGACTTACGGACCGTTACGCGAACATTTGCTATTTATTTTACAGTACTTTGAAATCATCTTAAATAGTAGATTAAACCGACTTTTACTTTACTCTTCAACTTGTTTAAAATGTATTTATTTGAATCAAATTTACATATTAAGTTTTGTTTTAATACAATTGAGTTAGATACGGTTTAGTGAGTTTTCGGTAACAAGAGATCTAATCAATATAGCTAATCTAAATTAAAATGGCAGACGCGAAATTAAGCTTGCTCTGCGACTGACCTACTACAACTTCTTCTTCACAACATACCTTCAAGTGAACTTGGGATGTGGATTTTTTTTAGTATTAACATTTTCTATATAAGATAATGTGTAGAAAGTATGGATATTTCGTAAAAATCTATGTCTAAATAAAAGTCAATGTAAAAGAAAATGTATATTTTTTGGTATTTCATTAAAACTAATGAAGGCATAAACCAATATAAAATAGTTTTGGGTAAAAAAATAAAATAGGTATACAAAATAGACATACATACATAAGTAATACATTATATTACTCATTTTGAAAATTGTCTATACTATGTTACTATTAATATTTTATGGAGCAATAGAATAATATATAGAAAAAAGAAATATGTATATTTTTTTAATGAAGGAGAGATTATCATGAATAATTTGTTAAGTAAAATTTACTCATGAAGATGAACGCATCAACACAAGAGTCAGTACATTTTTATAGTCAAACTTGCACCGCACGCCTCACAATGTGCGAAGTAAACACTTAAATACAGGTTTCCTTGTAATGCGGGAAAGTTCCTCGCTGCGGTCAACTGCAATGCATAAGTTCTTAGTCTCTTCCTTCTGCTATAATTTGAGTTCATATTCAGGTACATATGCAGTCATTAAAAGACATTTTAGCTTATCCATTTATTATCATAGGTTTCTATGAAACTATATTTTTAATAAAAAAATATTTTTTGAGAAATAGCCTAATAATATTTAAATTCAAAATTATATTAAAAAATATTCTCTAAATATTAAAAAAAAAAAGAAAAAAATGTGACTAACACCTGAAACGAAACATACAGTTTTTCAAGAACGTATCTCACTAAAAGTAATGCAACAAACTAGCATTAAAACTTTTAACCAAAACTTTCTTCAAGTTATTTGAATCGTATGAATATTCACAAACGCCCGGGGATTACTCAAGCACACAAAACTGTTCTAACAAGCACATTAAGTGCACCTACATATATGCTTAAATTAATGATAAAGATTTAGCAGGAACATGAATTTATTAATGCAATATACACTATAGCTCCATGAAAACGATATCAAATGTTAAGTTTGCCCATAAATTATGTGCCGTTTTAAAATACTATCCATAAATTATTTTACTACATAAGTAGAGACTACTAGAGAGCATTCTTAGAGTTTGTTGGGGTTCTTTTATTTTGTAGATCCAAAATTTAGATGCGTGCAACCAGAGGTTAATAAACCTATGTCTAAATAAAAATCTGTGCAAATCAATAAATATCACTTGACAAAGGCTCCAATGATTTGGGCGTTGCTTTTTTTGTATTTGTGAGAATGTGTAAAAGATTTTTGTGGAAAAGAAAAATTCGAATGGTATTTGTAGGTGAAAATCTGTATAAAAATGTGACGTCCATTGGCAACCGGTTGACAGGCCACGCATGGCCTATATGATTGGAGCAAGCTAATATTTGATCCTTTCGGTATTACTGCGTTTTGCTAGTTGCTACAGATACATAGTGTAAAATAAATAACAAAAGCTACATGTTGAATGTCGTTTATGCTCGTACGCACTTTAGCGTTCGCTATATATTTATTTCATTTAAATTTATGTCAATTCTTTTTATTTTGTACTCCGGTCATAATAATAACATATTTGCTTGTTTAGTGAATTTTTTAACATATTTTTACATAATTTTCTGTTTTTTTTTTGCTAGTTTTTTATACAAATTATATATTTAAATAATCTCTAATGTATCTAGACTAGAAAAAGATAAGAGTAAGAATATAAAACCAATAGTAAATTCGAATATAATCAGGAAAATCCAAATTTAAGATTCCGGAACGTAAGCCGAGCTCTTTATGTAATTAGATATTTAAGTACATTTACGGGAAAGATTTGTTGTGGGTTATATATATATACATATGTATTATAAGGATTTAGAATTCGCTGTCTGCATTGCTCCTACTAAATTATTTATAGAACTTTGCAACTCTACAACTGCTCTGACAGAAAAATATTGCCATAAATCTAATGTTATCTTTGAGAACAATGTATTGGCTGTGGGAATAACTTGGCATTGTTGTACCTTTTACAAGGCAATGCAGCAAAATATCATTTTATACACGGGTTGTTCGATAATTATATGATAAAATTTTAAAACGTAGTACCGTTTTTTAGGGTTTCATACCCAAAGGGTAAAAATAGAACCGTGTTACTAAGACGTTGCTGTCCGACAGTCTGTCTGTCTGGCTCCAGGCTGTATCTCATGATTCGTGATAGCTGCACAGTTGACATTTTCAAAGATGATATATTGATTTATATATTGCCTTTGTAAATGCAAATAGTATAAACAAAATAAAATAAATATTTAAGGTTATCATGCCACAAAAGTTATTTTTTGCACTTTTTAATAACACCAAAATTAGATGCTTGAAGTACCGCAAAATATTTAGTCATAGGGTAAATGCCGGATAGTTGCCTCACTTTTTAAAAAAGATCTTTTATTAAAAATGTGTACTAAAATATTTTATATTCAAAGTGTATTCTTAAACATTGATTATAAATCTTCTAGCAAAGCCTATTTTTTCAAGTATAAGTATTATTAGTTTTGAGTAAATCCGGTTTAATGTGACCTCTAAAAAAGGGGATAGTTGCCTACTATGGCGGATAGTAGCCTAACGTTAAAAATGATTCGGGGGATACTTGCCTACTGTGAGGATAGATGCCTGTATAATTTTTTTTTCAAATAAAAATGAACGTATATTAATTTAAGTAATCAGTATTTATTATTAAATACAATCTTTTATGAAGTATTAATTAAAGTTAAATTCTACATATAAAATTACAACAAAAATAGACTCCAAAATGGTATCCAAAATACCTAATAATGAAATATTATTATTAAAAATTAAAATTAAAAGTTAAAACAATAAAGAAAATAAGAATTTGGCATTAGCATCTATTAAGTCAGTATTCAGTCCTTATTATTTACTGAGATCCTTCATTAAGTACGAAGCACTAAGATAAGTTAATAAATAATATAAATTAAATAATTAATTAATTATATTATTATTATTGTTTTTAAACTTAAAATATTTTCTTCATTTTCACTGCCGGAACTGTAGATAAAAAATTTTCTTTTCCTAGTTAAAATCCATTTCCAAGTAGTTGCCCTAGGGCAACAATCCGCAAAAGACAGTAGGGCAACTATCCTTTTTGATACGGATACTTGCCCTATTTATTTATAAAACAAATAAAAAATATTTAACAATAAAACGTAAAAAACAGTGTAATTTAAACTCTAATGTATTCAAAGAAATATTTCTTTTACTAAAATCGCAATCAGTTATAAAAATATTTAAAAGAGATTACATACGAATATAATTATGACGCTCATCAAAGAATCGCCGCGGAAGATTTTTACTCACACGGACCAAACATGTGCCCCTACTTCAAAGACTTATAGGGCACCTAGGCCTACGCGGGAAACCCTTTTAATTATGACTAAATAGAAACACTGTCAATACGTCTAACATAGAGTATTTGAAACTGAGGCATGTATCCGTCCGAGGCAACTATCCGGCTCTTACCCTATATCCAATTTAAAAATAACTAATTCAATCATAATAAAATAATTAAAATAAGAAAAAACGTGATTTTTCTACCCTTTTTATATATACGGAACCATTCGTCCGATTCGCACTTGCCTGATTTTTTTTTGCTGAAACTTAATTAAGCTGTATTTGATTCTTCTCTAATGTTTATTTTCCTTTGTTTTATAGAGTATGATATTTACGAACTAGAAAAGTAATCTACCTTACCAATCTGATTCAAGTTGGCTTCTCTCCTTTTAACGTCTGTGATAACATTAAATGTAGTAAATAATTACGGGATAAGAGATAGCGAATAGATAATAAGATGCTTGGATAGAATATTACAGTAACAATTTATATCAGTGATCTTCTTTTAACTTATTGAATAATATTTTATTATTGTGTATATTTTCTATCATCCTATTTGTACATGAAAATATATTTACAAATTGTATTTTTTTATTTGAGATGATATCTATAAATAATATATCATTTATATAAGATATATATTTTGTTAAATCTTAATATCTCATAAAAAATATATAAATATTTATTCAAATACGTGGTAGTAGTTTATAAACTAATGAGTTGTATCTACAGTTACTATAAGCCAGTGATATAGAGCTGAGTAAGATAATGTCTCGCCCGCATTAACTCAATGTGGCGGATTAACGGCGGAAAACCTACGGCGGCATTTATTGGACGGTCTAAGTTATTTATAGGATTTTTTTTACTATACATATGATCACAATTTTCATGAATAGGTATGTCTACAATTAAAAAGTCAATATTTGAATAATGAGTAAAAATTTGTTATAAAATTCGATAGTTGGTAAAAACATATTTTAAAAAGTAAATAATACGACAATAATATTTTATGACATATTGAATTTTCAATACGTGACACAGTAATCACCATTAAAATTTCAACATACAATGTTTACAGCCGCTCTCATCGCCTCGTTCATACAGATAAATTGAGAACGAAATAGTCCCAGTAAAGCGGATATACTTCTCGCATGAAACAAACACTCGAGGTTTATGCAAATTGGGCTCCTTTGTACTTTACAGGATTAAAATATAGTGGGAATTAGTTCCGTGTCAGATATCCGACTAGCGGTCCACTTGATTTTATTGCTCACTACTTTATTTGAAATGTAGCTATTATCTATCTGCTTACTTTGTCTTGGGAAATGGAGCGTTTTAAACCAAGTCCATTAAAAACCTACTTATGTACCTGCAAAGTTAATTAATTATTCTTGGTCAGTATACTGCATAGCCAGAATAATTTTCGTAATATATTAATTAAAAAAAAAATTATACCTATAACAAATTGAGATGTGATATAACATCTCAATGAAATATTAAGTTTAAAAATAACGTAAACAAGAATTGTAAAGAAATATTCCCATAGTTTTTTTACAATTATCTAAAATTTATTTTTGACGCACGAAACTGGAAGCTGTTTTCGATTATTTCGTTTCTGTACAATCAAAATTGAGAATCGTGGAACCAACAAATTGGCATATCCTGATCAAGTTTTAAAATTATATGTATTTGTAAATTTGATTTTATATTTTGTATTTTAATTTTAATTTTAATTTTATAAATAGTTTTGAATCAACAATCAGAACAAAAACCAAATGTGAGAAGGTATGTTCTTAGAAAACGATGAACCATATTTATTTGCAAGTTTTTTATTTATATATTTAGAAATACTTCAAACGCCAACCTCATTAAAACATTTATTGAACAATTACCAACAAAGTTTTAAGACAAAGAACGCTTTACCCTTGTTTTTTAAGGTAATGACGTCAAAATTATTTAAAGGTCAATAAAATTTTACAACGAACGATATAGAAACCGCTAATCGTATAATGAATAATTCTCGCCTCAATAGAGACTTATGGTAATTTCATCTGAGTGTATGGATACCGCTTATTTAGTACCACATTAAAAATAACTCGGCTGATAATCTCCAACTTTTATAAAATATGCTTTTATAACGCTTCATTTTATGCACCTATTAACAAGTTCCTTGGTAATAAACGATATTTTTTTATAAAACGCTTATATAAAATAAAAATTATATTGACTAGAGTACTTCGCTTCTCTTTAAAAAAGTGTTTATATTTTAATCTAGCGTTCAAGGCAGCATAAATAAGGTATTACGCGCTGGCTTCCTTTATTTAATTACCCGTGTAACTAACATAATATATTCATATTAAGTTTTTATACCCGTTACTATAATTTAATATAATTCACATTATAAATCTAACATACTTTTCCTTATTAAATGGGTGTCTTAATTGTACACTTACTGAAAAGGATAAAATATTCCAAATGATGATGAAATTATAAAATATGAGCAAAAAGATTTCTAAGAATAAAAAAATAGCGTACAAATTTGAACAGTTTTAAAGAATACATTGTACTATAAAAAAGGGTGGATTGCAGCCAAGTTGGGTCCGGTGTTTGAATGTCTTTCGTTTTGTTTGCGGTTCTTGTTCCCATCCAGCTTCAGTAACAAACAACCTCCCTCTGTGATTCGAATACGAACGTATGTACATAAGAAATTACTACAGAAAATCGGGTTGCTAATAAAAAATAAAGTTTACATAACTTTATTCTAAAAGGTATTTTAAAACTTTTATTAGTTCATTGGCATGTCTGTCAAAAGTCAAAATAGTCTGCAAAGTTTATTTTACAAGAAAACTATTTATCCTATTTAATAGGTTATTAAATAAAGAATTAAGTTTCAATTGTTCTAAATCTTTTAAACTTTAGTTACTTAGACATTTTTGAATATTTATTGGCAATTCAGAAAGATCTTAAAATTAAAGAAATTTTCGTAGAAAACGGAACATAGCACGATTTTCTTAAATGAAGTCTTAATATTCAACTTAACTACAGCCAAGGGAGCCCTATTACATAAACCCGAAAGAAAATATGATAGTACCTTTAAAGTAGTAATTACGTGTTTTTACTGCGGGTAATTCAATTAAATCGTTAAGGATTTTTCGCAAAACGATTTTATCCACGTCTCTCTTTTACCACGTAAACTTTGCTGGGTTATAAAAGAAAGATTTTATTCAATAAAATTAAGTAAATTAACTTGTGGTAATTAAATCAAACTTGTATAATATAATTATTTAATAAAAAAGACATTCATACGGACTTGGACCTTTTCCTGTCAACACAGATGCCCCAAAAGTTTCAAAGTGGTAACATCTCACTATAACCACCTGATAACTTCACCTTGGCGCCAAATGTCAGGTTGCTAAATAGATAGTTATAGCCACTAATTGGATTTTACCTTTATTTACTTTACAATTTAACCAATTAGGATGATAACCAATTTAACTGGCAATCACACATCATTGTATTTTTTAAAACGAAAAAGTAAATGAGGACATTCAATGTATTCACAATCAATAAACAAAAATCCATTGGTAATAAATAAAACATGAACAGTTGAGACAATAATTTATTAAATAAAACAAAATAGTATTTTTATTTGTTTAAAATAATATTCATGAATGTTGTAAAAGTTCAGAGAAGTAACAGTTCCCAGATAGTCAAATAAGTTATAAAAACCTAGCGGCGACGCTCTGTCTGGTTCCGTAAAGACACTTTATTGATAATAAAATACGACGCAGAGAGAACTACTTAATTATGTTGAGTACTATTGATCAAGTTCTTTATAACGCACATAAGTGTGTTAGAGGCTAATAGACTTTGTTTATGAAGCCAGTTTATATCCTTGTTTTTAGAACAAGCAGTTATTTTTTATTTTCCGATATGTGATTTTTTAACAAGTAGTATTAAATTTACTGAATGTTTTGTATATTCTAAGTGCTGGTCGAAACACATAATTATTTATATGATTTACAATAATTATCAAAAAATTTATATAATTACATAATAATAATTTGATTTTTAAGTAGTCTTAAAAAATAATACATTTTATTACATATAATATTATTGTATAACTATTCTCTTATAAAATATACAATACTTTTATTATACCCTTAACAGGATGATAAAACTGTTGAACCGCAAAATACTTGCGAAAGTACTCCAAGTCAAATATATCAAGATTGTATTAGAATTGGAGAACTCTTGGCATTTTTCGTACTAAATCCAAACAACACGCAGTTAGTGTCCGTGACGAGCGGGAATGAATGGCGACGCATTTTTCAAACTAACTCCTGTCTGCTGTGGTCTCAGCAATAAAACATTCAAGAATACCTAAGTGAGAAAAAAAGTTCAGAATTATACTAAATAGATGGCTGTAATGAGATTTAAAACTGTTTTTGTTATATAAATATAATTGTTTGATTATATAATAAATCTATACGTATACTTTTATTTAATTAAGTCACTTGTGTCCATTGTTTATTTTAATAAATATATAAAACATTTGTAAATATATGTATTTAGTAAAATCAATCTCTTAAAGTATGTATTCTCTTGGTAGAAAAATATTTTTAAAGGAATTAAGTGACCTGTGAAATTGAGCAATGTCGGCAATAAATCTGTATTTTCAAACAACTATTGAAGGAATGCTCTGGTTTGTCATGAGGAAAAGCATAATATGCTATTCAAATTTAAATTACATGGTATACCAATATGTCTTCACTTCTTTGCTACCCACAAAATCAATGACAAAGTATTTTTTTAAATTCAAATTTAGAATCATACATACATACATACATTTACATTACACTTATGAAACGTCAAACTCTACTTGCATGACGTCACGTAGTCTACGTTACCAGTCCTAATATTATACTATTTATTGTATTAAAACTATATTTTATCTAACAATTGAAATTATCAATTGGAAATCTAACAAAATGGTATCATTTATACATAATATTGTTGATAAATAAGTAATGTAGTAATAATAAAAGCGATTTATTTAAATGCAGAAAACCACAAAACAAAGTACTTCAAGTAAGCGATTTCAGCGCAAACATGTTTAGACGTCAGATTTATGTTTCTGATCCATCTGCCGTGCCTCTCGCATAATATTGCAGACGGACTTGAAAAATAATAAAGGCGAAGAGATAAGGTTTTCGTATGCTTCAAAAGAAACGTTGAAATTGACTTGCTACTATTTTATTTTTCATTTTCTACAGAGAATATTTTGTAACGTCGCGTCGTGGTATATAAAGTTACGTTTCTATAAAATTATATTTCTAACGAAATATATTATGGTTACATTTTAGTGTCTTGCAAAAAGGTGTTTAAACTTAATTACGAATCCCGAACAAACGCTTGTACAAAGATTTAACTAAATGCTTTAACTTATTACAATGTTGATTCTAAACTTTTAATCCGAAATGCAAAATTCTATTGGTTTACCATAGTTCAACGTGCAGTTACGCTAAGGAAAAAGTTCCTGCCAGAATAACATTTTTAAACATTCATTTTAAGACAAACAATTAAATTAAAAATGGCAAGTTTTAAAACTCCACGTCAGTAAAATTATAAAAACCATTTCCTATTAGTTTTATTATTTATAACAAACTATCTTGTGTACGTTATTATTATTATATAAAATAGAATATTTATAATACGTACAAAAAAGAGCAAATTATACAATAAATACCAAAATAAATCTGCCATGCTCCAAACTTCAAACGAAATAATAAAGAATTCATACGTTATCTTCTATAACATGTATTGCTTGGTACTTTAATACTTTTATTATTATCTTTCTTATATTCCTTCGAGGTAATATCGCTATCATTTCACGACAATATTGGGGCAGAGATTAAAACATCCATAACATGCTGAAGTAAAATGAAATAATAAAAATAGGTTTTAGCGTAGCAAGTTTCTTCGGGCAGTGAAGCGGCACAGGGAACCAATTTCTGAGCCGATGCGAACCGTTTTGTTGGAAATAGCTTTACTTCAATCTGCATTTTCTTGCTGATTTACCAACTTTCATACAGAACAAGAACTTTCTAGAGAGACATTCTGTGCAGACAGAACTTTAGATGAGTCGACACATTAAATTATTATTAAACTTATGTTACAAGATTGGGATTTCAAAATTACTGTATGCTAACTTCACCAAATCAACATTTAAAGCAAGAAAACAATGTGAGCATTGCTGCGGGCGTATGATCCGACCATTAAAAAGTAATTAGGATTCTTTACAAATTTTGAAGGTTTTTAGATTCGATGCTTCATTAACTTTTCTTTCATACGAAGTCAAAGAACTTCGATTATTTAAATAAGTTATGAACTATTGAACAAAGTATTTGGTATGTGTAAAAATAGTATGTGTAATTCGAATCTCTTGCAATATTTAATTGAAGTGAAATTTCTTGAACAAGGATTTTCTTCAGACTCTTCTCAGATCAACCAATGGTCTGAACGTGACTTGAATTGCTCAATTCAAAAATCTGGATGCCTTTTGAATTAGTTTTGTAGCGCAAATTATTCTTAGTTGATATTCAACAAGTAGGTAGAAAAATCGTTTTTTTATGCGGCAAGATTTAGAAAAATAATAATATAATAAATCTAAAGAGTATCTTTATGTATTTGTTTTTGTCCTTTGTCTTCAGGGTTCCGTTCCCTAAAGGTAAAAAACGGAACTCTATTATTAAGGCTTCGCTGCCAGTCTGTCTGTCTCCAGGCCGTATCTCATGAATTGTGATACCCAGTTAGTTGAAATTTTTACAGATGAAATGATTTTGCCGATTTATACGGAACCCTTCGTGCGCGAGTACGAGTTGCATTTGGCCGGCTTTTTTTATTTATGTGTTGTAGAAACTGCCTGTCGTGAAAAAAAATATTTACGATACAATTAGAACAATAGGATATATAAACACAAAACTAAGATTTTAACAACAAGTATCAGAATAGAATTTCTAAAAAATGAAGAAATTCATAACAGGACAATAGAAATGCTGGTGAAATATTAGGCAACAACTAGCAATAATATAAAATATATATCAATTTAAATCCTTAAAATTTTGTACGAGATTTATTAGCCGCGGTATTAAAGGAAGTCACTTAGTCGATACATTCACTAACAATTATCGAGATATCCAACTTCAATTACTCCTTTCAAATCTATAAACTCTTTTCCTGAATCATATATGAACCACAACTTTATAAATAAAAACCTTGAAACAGCATTCAGCGAGGTTTCTAGTTTTAAAGTTAAAAGGCGTCCTAAACTGGAACTTGGATTTAACTCTAACCTCCGTCTATCCGATACAGCGCGTTTATTCAAGACTTTTTGAAAAATTATTATAGCGTATAAATAATTAAACCGGTTATTAAAAGTTCTTGTATTATATTATATGTTTTTACAATAATTATTTTTGAAAATGACTTTACGTTTTTATTTCAAACCTATTATTTACCTAAGTTCGTTTATGACTAACCAAGATAGTTATAAAAAGAATCCTATAGGTTGTCTTATAATATTAAAAAAAACAAATTTCTTCAGAATAGTGATCCTAATAGCTTTTGAACTTTTGCGGCTTCTAAGATCAAATATAAAAGGTATTTATAAAAAGTGGGTATTTTCAATTTACGTTGAAAGAAACTATAATTATGGAATAATTTAACTTTTATTGCTGTATTAAATTTATTTAATAATATTATCATAAATATTTGATTATTTAGTAAATAAAATCTATCTAAATTTAAGCTCATCGATCGCTAGGTCTTACGGTTTCGATACCAGTAGGGTTGAACACACGCGTTTGGTATTATTACTTCACGTCTTGTTACGTAATGAACCAATTTCCCTTTATTTCGTGCCAATGTTAGCGTAAATCCGATTAGTGGCAATCTGCTATCATTTAATGCTACTGATTGAAAATGGTTACGAAAACTTGGTTTTCCTTATTCCAGACAAACCTTTACTGTATAGATTAGATACATACGATTATGGACTTGATTTTTAATTGAAGGAACTTGACTTAAATTAGGCTCGACTGTTAAACTTTGGGTAAAGAACTGTTTAAAATAACATCCTACGGTATATTATATAAAAAATCCTATGAGAAAAACTGCATATCTTAGAACGTATTATATGATGTTATGTAACAGCCAGATAGCAGAAGATCAGCGTTGTGTTTCCGTAATTGGAAAGGAGGCTTGTGCCAACTAACGGGATATATATAATACGAGTATCATGTACATCCCAATTAATCTAAGTGTGCAGTTAAATTACAATACAAATATTTGATATTTAATTAAATAAAAGGAAATAATTTTTTACTAAGATGTTCATTCGTGAAAATTTAATTTATTCTCCTCAATGGATTTCCATGGATCACAAATTAGATTTTTTGAATTGGATTTTGCGCTTTGAAGTTGAGCCCCTTACCAACACCCTTCTATCTACTCGTGCGAGTTGAAAAAACTTTTTCTTGCAATGACTTAACCGTCCATAAAAATGCGTTTTTAAGACCACCATTGAAAAGAAATAAATATTTTGCTACTAGCTAAGTTTAATCTAAATAAATAAATATATGTCAAAGTATATTTATATATTTTTTCTCGGTAATTGTTCGTCACGAATGATTTTGAGGCTGTTTTTTTTAAATAAATAAAAAATGTCTCCACTATGACTTGAGACGGCTTCTCCATTTCCTTACCCAAGCTAAGTAAAGTAGTAGTAACTGCTATCCGACCTAACCTAACTCAATTTCACAACAGCAATACGGAGCGACGAAAGGTTTGATTTTTTTAAAGCGGAAATAAGGTCATGTGCCATCATAATAACTCTAGCTATGATGTTTACAAGGCATAACTCGCTTGTAAAAAACACAGCCGCGGAGTCACTGGTGGTGCAGTAACGAACAATTACCTTTATCTCTCTTAAACTCAATAAACCTTCAAAAGTTAAAAGTTCGTCTTAAAAGATGGTAAAAAAAATATACTTAGCTTTGATGATTTCAGTTTTTTTTTTAAGTTTGGTTAATATATCAGATCAGTTACCTAGTGACTAATGTTTATAACTGGAATACTTATTTGTATTTTTTATTTGAGAACCTTTTAAGTGGAGCGTGAAAAGGCACTTCACAAGGCCGCCATAGTAGATACCTCCATACTGCATTCTATTTTGCATGAATCGGAATGGTGGCCAAACCATATTTGGACTTTACTAACTGCTTATTATTAGACATAGTGGAGTCACTTTGGAGGGCAAGATTAAAAAAAAAAGGACTTTATCTTAATATTCTGCATTATTCAGAAACATTGCTTTTTGTATAAAATAAATAGATATCATTTACACTATATCAACGAATAAATGACTCCGTATTTTACCTATAAACATACAACTAGGTGCAAGATTTTTTTTTTATTTTCTCCGTAGTTAACTGAAAATGGAAACATAACTTTATTTATTCTATTCTCCAAAATTATAAAAACTATCATTCAATGTACCCGTATTTATTAGCCAGGAAGCCCTAAAACCCTTTCCGCTTCCTAAGGGCCATTCTACTTTTCCAATGCTATATTTCCATACGTTCATTTTCCATAACACATTTAAAACTTTTTGTATATTATAATTCACCACCAACAATCACGACCACCAATTGATTCCTGCTCTTATCTTCATTTGCACTTTTATGTACGTATTAGTGTGTAACATTCTATATTCATAGGTGTATTTTTTAAACAATATATTTGTAAAAAATATACATTATATGAGATAGTTATAATTAATACAAGCAAATTATATTTAAATGTATATAAATTTCAATATAATAATATTTTCAACATAATTTTATATATCCAAACATGTCACATTTGTTATCGACATTGAACTTAAACCCATTTATCGAGTCGGCTATTATTATTATTATTATTTACGTTCTATATTATATAACATTTGGCTCCAATGCATCTACAATAAACAAAAGATTTAAATTTTCTCACCCAAAAAAATATATACTTGAAAAAAATATCACGGTGGCATGTTTAAAAAATGAGTCGTGTATGAGAGAGATATAATAAATTATATAAGGAAGTATTTAAATTCGAAATAGCCGTTTTAGAACATGTCTGATAACATTGTTGAGACTGAACCAGCAATTACTTTAAGCGCATCCATTGCTCTACAAATACGTTAAAGCTACGATCGTAACAAACGTCGTTATCCTACATTTAGGGGTCAATAATCTGCAAAGGCGGCAGAGACGCGACAACGAGGCGGCGTCCCGCCGGCTGACTTCAAGCCATTACTAGATCAAAGCTCGCACCACTTACAAAAGAAAAAAAATGATTTTTATATATTGTCTCTCAAGATATTCTTTGTTTATTTTGGATTCAAAGAAATATATTTTGGACCTAATGATCCCTTCCAAGTAGATTTCAGCAAATAATTTTTAAACAGATTCAAACGAATCGAAATTCAAGCACCTCTTCTGTTATAACAATAGAACCTCCCGTGTTACCTTAAAAGTATAACTACAGTAACAAAATATTCTGAGAACACTTCGTGCAAGATGATAACCTTGATGTTTTCTTTCTCCCGATAAGAGCTCTTGGGCATACTATAAGGAACAGTTACATTCAACAAAAGCATTATGGCGCTGGTCTAACATCTAACTGTTGTGTATAAAACTTCTAGTGACTACTTCGGTGACACAGCGGGCAAATGCATAAATGATATAGCTGATACTACAAACTCGGTCTCAGACACACATATTACGACCGTTATTTATGCTGATTCACTCACTTAATAGAATTCAATTTCTCTTCTTCTATATTTTCGCATTTTCATTCTAATATATTTTCGGATGACACAATATCCTAAGTAATTTTATGTACCCTACTGAAGAAAGAAACGAAACAGTAATTATAATTTATATGCAATGTAATAACATTTGTATGTTGTAAGAAATCATTATTAACCACCAGAGAAACCCGAAAATGTCCTATTTTTGAAGTGTCAAGAAAGTCAATTATCATAACTTTTATAGAGAAATAAAGTATTCAAATACTTGGGATATTGATATGTTAAGCCTTGCTTATTAAGTGTAATAATATATTTCGTGAAATGAATATGACATAATATAATTTAATTGTAGCAATTAACTGTAAACGTAAAATTATCTACAACAATAATAATATAAATAACATCATTTTAAATACGAAACCAAATACATTTCATATTAAAAATAGGTATTGAATATTATCGAAAAAGTAATGACAAAAGCATATTCACTCATCATATAATTACAATTGAAACAAAGCTATAAAAGAAAATATAAATATTTGAATATGTCCTTCGAATGGTTTACTAAAAAATAGAATTATTTAGTTTTTCTATATACACAAAATAACATATTGTATCCTCTCCATCCATAACTTATCTTCGAACTAATATTATAATATTGGTTGTATATTTCAACTTATACAACATTTCTGTTCTTGTTATATTATTCTGATCAAACATGCATATTCGACAGCGTACTGTCTAGAGCGGATTGCTCGTTGGTTATTCGTCTTTTGTCTTATTTTATTATGCCATTATACGGTGGCTATAAAGGCTAGCGAGACGGTTTGTCTGCTTGTCCCCGGTTTTCTCGCCCTTGTTTATCTGGCTGGGGGTTGTAAGCGGTGCGACTGGCGCCCCGCGGCAGTGCTTCCGTAGCCCGCCTAGCGATGGCACGCGCGCTATTCTACCAACCCAATCCCACACGCGTACGAGAACAACATAGGTGAACTTCGTCACATTTTAGTATAACGTATTTTTCACATGACTACGAAATGACTCTTTTTATAAATTTTTATTGTGTGATTTGGATAACGTTATTAACGGCCTGCTGCAGTACGACAGGTGAGTGGAGAATGCAATTAGCATTTTTATTGAGTTTACTAGTAACTTGTGAATTTGAATTGATTGCAAATATATTTTGTTTATGATTTTGATATTTATCTAAGATTAAATATATATATTTTTTATGTTTTGTTTTAAATAGACTGTTATATTTACTTTGTTTTAAAATTATTATAATAATTCCATGGTTAATAATTTATATAATAAGGATAAAACAGTTTGGTTATTGTGTTTCATTTCATTTCTATAGTAATTTAATATTTTATTATGTATGATAACAATAAGATAATGAGGTATGTTAACTGAATCTTTTTTTACATATTAAAATAAAAGCGATGGTAATGTTGGTAACATGTTTTTCATACTGTATACTGCCTTATAAAATTATCTCCGTCAATTAATTTGTCAAAATGTTGCCTTGTATTCCTTATATACATGTCCTTATTATCATTACAATTAAATAAACAGCAAAAGATACTCTCAAAAGTAGCTCGGTATTTTCCCTCAGTCCTCGGCGCTCAAGCCAACTCGGTTATTTTAATTTGAGACCGCAAAATTTAATTTGATAAACATTACGAGGGTAAAATAAAGGTGGTCTAAATTATATCTGAGAGATGACGACTCCACTCCAGCCGGGAAATTCTTCAGAAGTAAGATTTATTCAGAGGGTCGAGATAAGAAGCACTCGTATTTCTTAAACATAATTCGGTTTACAAGGGGAAGAATCACAAACAAAACGGACAGGGGTCGATGTATGAGTCATCCACGGATATCCGCTGGCATCTGAGACAGTTATGGATGTTTTCCATTATTGCTATAAATAAAGCTGACTAATCTTATAGGGTAAGTGCGATTGTTGGGGACACTTACTTCCGATTTAGGTTCGCAAAATGCTCGTAGTTATAACTTTTAATTGGATGTCGATTCAAGAAACAGAATTCAGTATGTCACATTATTAATAATTAGGTTTTTTTTCATAGCTGTAGACTATCTAGGATTATTATAATTACTTTATTAAATTTCTAAATATAATAACAGACACACACCTTATCGTAACATTAAAGGAACCCTTATAAATACTCAAATGACTGACCCTTTGTCCCTTTATTAGCAAAAGTAAATTTAACTCAATTTATATCTCTTGAAATTTTCTTTCTTGTATGGAATTAGTAATAACTTTGTTTTATTTATTATAGATAAAGCTTATAAAAGATAATCTAAGATAATGAAGATAAGAAGAAGAAAAATTCTTAGTAAAATAGGTATTGAAGATTAAAATAAACAACAATATAGAAATAAAGGATAATAAATGAAGACTAAATTTTTCTAGTTCGAAAATAAATACTTCAACATTTTTGAAATACCTTCAAAATTAAATTATCAGTATAAGAATATTGAGTATAAGAGAATATTGATTATATCGTATTATTATGTTAAGGAAAGATAAAATATATGATTTTTATTCTCATATTTTAGTGTATTCACGATACACATTTATTTACAGGTTACACGAAACCAATACACATTAGAGTAGAAATCATTATTTAAATATTACAAAAGAAAAAATCGAATCAACCACTTGCTGCGAGCTTCAATGAGGTTAACAATATGTTATTAGAAGAATAAATAAAAAATATACCTATCTTTCCAAAACATTACGATATCACGTATTGACTTGACGAGATCTATCGCAGCAGAAATGCATCATTATGCTTTCGAGTAATAATCGAGCACTACTTATTTATGAAGAATTGAATGCAATAACTACCATTAAAAAAAATGTTTCAAACATCTATAAACAAGTAAAGCCATGTTAAGCTTATCTTAATTTTAGATAAATAATGTTGACAAACGATAGTTCAATATAGAACAACGGTGCGTTTCCCAAAGAAGGCGGGTTTGAATATCTATTCGTTTTTTTTTTTAATTATATATTAAAACCGAATCATTAAAATGTTTCTAAATTTAAATTTGCATCTATTATACATACTGGATGAAAACACATAATGTTAAACGGAATATTTGTTATACCACTAAGCTAGCAAAATTTATTTGCTTGCTTCATGCTTTACTTATTAGATTACTTAACGAGCGAAAGAAAACTGCATTACCGTGTACTGGGTAATGTTATTTTCATTCCCTGCCGTTGTTGCAATAAAATAAAAAATCTAGCAATTAATGTTCTGTGGAACTTGCACTTTATAAAGACGGAACAAAGTAAAGATTCGAATTTTAAAATCAAAATACATTTCGAAAACCTAGATATATATAAATACATATATGTATATATAAATATGTTGCGTAGAACGGGATCTTAATGATCATAATATTATTATGCCCTTTGGCATTTACCATATCGCACTGGGACATGTAACTTGACTTGATAAGTCACCTCTAAACTTCAGCTTGTCGTAAGTTAGTGTAAATATATTATAAGACATTATATGATGATGAAGAGGGATTTTCTTCCTGTGTACTTAGCTTTAGTTATTCGAATCGGAAATCCTTACTGTTTTCAATTTCCCTTTTATTTAAAGTATAAAGGACAAAAAAGGTACTATTATTTGTTTTAATAAAATCTGATATATATTCTGTGTGTACATAAATATTAAATAAGGTTGACGGTCAAAATTACTGTTGATATCTTGGTGTTATAATAAACAAACATAATACATAGAGAGTATAATATAAGAACTATTTAATACTAATATATATTTATATATGACAAAAAAGTATTCAGGTTTGAAAGAAACTTACATTTTAGTACATAGTTACATATACCTTACTCTATGGATGTAAGTGTCCGTCAAAATGAACCCAACTTTACACTTTAATTCTAAAACACACAAGGTTAACTTATTGATTAATTGATTTGGATAACATTAAACTCGGAAGAAACTAACGTGTTTCGGAAACCACAACAGAGTACATTCAAACCTAAACTGTAAACTGAAACTGAGGGCCTTAGTTCTTCAGGGACTGTCTGCGGTAACGTAGCGGAAATACTAAATCAGCAGCTCATGATAAAATTAAGACTAATATTGCATAAGGTTATACGACGGAATTTATATATGGGCCTTATTTGCTATAATAATATTCATAAAAACGATAATTTATTATACGTATACTAATTAGGATTTTTGTTTTCACTTTCTATTTCATATTAAATACGTATTTTAAAAATATTATTTTCAGTAGTTAAGATATTAAAAATGAAAAATATTATAAGCCGAAAAAACGCTGCTTAGAATGTAATCTAAACGTCAAATTCTATTGATTTGTTTTGTTTGATTACGAAACAAACTGACTAACAGCCCAGCATATATTGAATATGTTTGAAAATATCTTATAACATGTATAGCCATGTTAAGCTTATTTAAATTTATATAAATATAGAATGTAAAAAACCGATACGGGCAGGGATTCGAACCGGGATTGGTTAGGATTTTCGAAAGAAACCTAATAGATGTCACCACCGTCCCGATAAAGACGATCACATATAGAATGCTTAATTCACCAAAACGGACAGCGATATGGTAGCTCAGTTGGTAGAGCGACGGGACGGTTTCCCAGTAGTCGCGGGTTCGAATCCCTGCCCGTATCGGTTTTTTACATTCTATAATTATATAAATTTAAATAAGCTCATCATGGCTATACATGTTATAAGATATTTTCAAACATTGATTTCGGTAGTGGCATCTTTTCAATGTTTATCTATACTGCAAAGTTAGAAACATTGGTTAGGATTTTCGAAAGAAACCTAATAGATGTCACCACCGTCCCTATAAAGACGATCACATATAGAATGCTTAATTCACCGAAACGGACAGCGATACGGTAGCTCAGTTGGTAGAGCGACGGGACGGTTTCCCAGTAGTCGCGGGTTCGAATCCCTGCCCGTATCGGTTTTTTACATTCTATATTTATATAAATATATATTGAATATGCTTATTCCAGGATATTATTTTAGTACGAAAAATGAAAAAGTCTAATTAAATACAAATATTTGCAAATAAATGCTTAACAAGTGAAATACAGAGAAGATATGAATAATTTCATAAAATTATTGAAATCTCAACAGTTATTACAATTTTCAAATAACAGTTATTTCACATGTTCATAAAAAGCAATTCAACATTTATTTATAATTAATCATGATAATTTAATATTTTTCACATCAAATATTCTGAATAAATAAATATATAAATATGAAAGCTTTTTATTAAGATAATATAAAAGCCAATGAATTTATTAGTATATGGAAATAAAAATATTGTGTATCTTCAGTATATAATACAATTTTTAATATTCCTCTTAAAATACGTCCTCAATTACGATACACTACTAACGTATTATTAAAATCGGCTTTTACTAATTTTACGATCTGCAACGATTATAAAAGCTAGAGAACTATTTATTGTATAAAACGTTAACACACACAAAGGGATTAAAAGATTTTTCAGTATCATCGGTTATTAGGAGAATACTTTTTTAATATAGGATTATTTTATTAATATTATTTTGAATATTTCATTACATTTTTATTATTCATTTGATTGTTAGATTTAAGTATTATAAGTAGTACATATATTAATACAATTGCTGTCATTAATTTAATAAAATATATTATCATAGTACTTAATGCTAGCAATAGCCTTGGGACATCGTTTCAACCTAATTACGTAGCATATACATACGAGTGTATCATATATATATATATGTTAATATAATATACATAACAAGCTTTGTCATATGCTCAGATTATCTTGCATAAAAATAATGATAGGACTTCCTTGCCATTAAAAATGAGATAAGACCAAGAAAACAAGTATATTTTCATATAATTTGACCTACTAATATTATAAATGTGAAATTTTGTATGTTTGTTCGTCGATCACGCAATAACGGATGAACGGATTTGTATGACATTTGGTACATGGATAGTTTAAAACCCGGAATAATACATGGAACACTTTTTATCCTGGTAAGGCAGTTTTTTTTTTGTATTATATGTTCAAAAATAATACTTAGATGGCGTTAGCGTCATATTAGAAGCATGGTTTTATTGCAATGTGTACTAAGGTTTTCAGTCGAGCATTGACTTGTTGACTTAAATTTCTATAAGACACACTTAGCGAGAAGATCCTTGTAAATTATTTTCGAATAAATAGCTTAGTCTAATGACTGTTCTATCACTTAAAAAACGAAAGATCGATCATTCGTCTCAGTAATCTTGGTGAATCTATTTTTTTCTGGTCTATTTAATCACTAGATTTAGTATTGGGTCGACTTTTTTAATTAGTCAGCTGTCGAACATAACTAGGCCGTTTTTTAAAACTAAAACAACGTGGGCGAAGGCGCTCCAAAATCTAGTTATTTAAATTTTCATTTCAATTTATCTTCAAAATAAGATTAATTTATTTAAAATATCTGTTTCAAGATTGTAAATGAAAGACAAAAGGACAAAAGTTTCGAACTCTTTACGGTATCACTGTTAAATTCCGATTTTCATAAGGAGTAAAGACTTTTATTCTAAATGTTATCATAATAATAATAATCATCAAAAATATATTTATGGACTTTCAAAAGATATAATACTTAATTCTTTGTTAATTATAAAACTTACATTTTATTATTTCAATTTGAAAAATTTAATGTTCTTTTTTACCCAAAATAAATATTTATAACTATTACGTATGCGGGAAAAATATACAAGATAAAAACTTTGAGATAAATTAACTCAAACGTGTAAACTTCTGGTTCTTATTATTTGTAGTATTATTAATATAACTTAATATGCTTTACAACTAGACTTTACTTGTACTAACATTAGTTAATAACACTTTACTGTAATCTCCACGTACCTAAAGGACAAAAATTAATATCATATCACGAACATTCTTAACATTTTAAACTATTTTAAATCCTATCCTATAATGATATATATAATTAATAAAAAACATTGTAATTAGTTAATTACTATAACTAACACTTACTATAGATACCAATTTATGTAAAGAAAAATGTATATGTATACTATGCATTATATTATTAGTATATGTACTTACTGTACATATACTAATAATATAATATTATTCTATTCATTTTTAAAAATGTAACATAACTTTATATTTAAATTTTATAAGCAACAAGAAACTGACATTTACCTATACGGTAGGTCGCTTGGCATTTACCTATTTAATGGAAGTAATGTTTTAATAAAAATATCTAGGATATTCCTTTATACATTTTTATATAACTAAAGTATAATACAAATTCAATTTAATTTCACCTCAGAGAAAAAATACCGTAACAAATAAATTGTATGTTTTCTTACTTTGCATAAAACAAAACTTTCTGAAATTGGGTTTTAGGGTTTCCAAACTTTTTTCATAAATTACTTCACCTTAGAAGTAATTAAAACAATAACCCTGTTATTTTTTATGTTTAACACTTATATAAAATTAAAGGAATGTTTTATATTTGGAACTTTTCACAAACATGTTAGTACTACTGCGATTATTAGTCGGCGTCCTAATATAGTTATGTATTTGCTGTATTACTGAATAAACCGCCACAACATCTCAGATTATTTATAATAGATGTATTTTAATTATATAATACTTTAAAAACTATGAAAGGCTAAAGAATATACGGAATAATCAATATCGGAATCACTTATGACAATGACATTTGGGTGGAATCTCCATATTTATTTTCACTGACCCCGCGTTCAAAAACCATTTACTTCCAACAAAGTAACTATTAGAGTGTCAATTGATTGTAGAACTAAATAGTCGTTAAAGTTTCGAATGATTTTAATATTCGGTCTAGCACAGTTTAGTTTCGATTATTCCATAGAGACTCTGAGCCTAGTTGCACTCTCCAAGTTTGAAATATTAATTATTACGCAACTGAATGACGGACTTTGGTATGGCTTTTCAATAACATCTGAAAATCCTTTCATCCTTTACTAACTCTAATATACATACTGCATAATAAGGTAATAGTTAAATCTATAATATTTTAGATAAATAAAAGACAAACATATTTATGCCTATTTCAAATAATGTCTAAGAATAAATAATATGATCGCTTTGTAAATAACCGAGAGTTTTCTTAAGCAATTAACGTTAATATTCCTGTAAAGTTTTGAAGTTTCTTCATAATAGTTTTAGAATTATGTTCATTATTTTTCATCTCTATCTTTTGACTTAGACTAACGAGATTTTTGGTATTAATTTGAGTCTAACGTAATTATGATTACTTTGACAAGTCATGCTACAGTTGAAACAAAAGATGCTTCTAAACATTCCAAGTTTAATAATAAGTTTTCCTTTCTTGGTATATCTATTATGATTTTGTAATACTTATAAAAGTTGTAGCTAACAATGTCTATTAAGATTGGATTAAACTATATTATTTTAAAACAAGATTATACAACAATATTGTTAAATTTCTTATTTATGACATACAAACAAATAACTATTTTAATAGGCAGGAAGCTATTTTAAGCACTCAACCGACGCGTAAACGTAGCCGCATCTAGGGATCATAATGAGTATCAATTATTCAACTCCAGACGATAATGGAACAACCTTGTCGCTTTCGGAGAAAGGGCTGTCATCGGTACCCTTAATGGTATAGACTCAAAAACCATCCCAGAGTAACAACAGAGATGACAGAGTCGACTAACTTAATAAAACGGGTATACAATAATTATTTATAGTTAAATTTATGACTTACGATAGTAAAACTTTTATCTAGTTATTTGGAACAAATATAGCTATTGTCATTAAAATACTAGTTTCTATATTTCTTTTCCTTTGAATACAACAAAGTTTTTACATAATAACTTGACATTACTTAAAATTATTTTGTAAGTAAAATATAGTAAACAGTAAATAGTAAACAGTAAAAAATAGTAAACGAGAGGGAGCGTAAATGTTTCTGTATAATAGAGAATAACGAACTTTGTCGAACGAGGCCGCTTTGACTAGCGTTACGGGGAAGTTTGTAACAGAATAAAGTAAGTAGTATTTGTAACACTTAAATCAAGGTTGAGGAGAAAAGTCTTCTACTTGATTATAAGCTATTGAGAAATAAAATAAGTTAACTTATATATACCATACTAGTATCTATGCCATAATTATCTTTTTTTTTTCAGTTTTTATAGTCTTCATATTTTTTATTATAACGTATGATTTTTATATATATATTTTTCTGATAAAGATTAAATTATAAATTTAAATAGCTGTGCTATATTCCGGAACACTGCGTTAACGTTTTAATATCGGGCTTTCCATCATAACAATAAAGTTAATGGTGTTGATGACAATGTTGTTTTACGTCAGATTTCAAGCAACCAATTTATTTAAAGGGTAGGGTTATGTTTCTATTAAGCCGATAATAAAAGTTGAAGAGATAAAAATATTAAAATATATTTATATTTGTTTGTTATGATAACAAATGTCAGTGGCCGATTGATTAAATATACTGGCTATTTTATTATAACAACCTGTAAAAAAATGTATAACAAATAATAAAAAAAAACACTGTACACAGAATTGCATATTTTTTCTGATTACGGCCTGTAATGCCGGCTGTCATAAAATGAATAAAAAAACACCTTTATTCCCTGTACTTGTACATATGACAATTAAACAGTTAAAACTTTTAACGATGTAGTAAAGTTTTACACGATATTGTACTCGAGTAACGTCAGTTGATACCGTTAAGTGGATAGTGTTTTAATATGATAATGATTAATCGAGAAAGTTGTTATCATACTTAACTAGACCAATTATTTCTAAACTTCACTATTCTAACTAATAATTTGAGCTATTGTTATAAAAATAATATACATTGTGTTTGAAAATATCTATATACATGTATAGCCATGTTAAGCTTATTTAAATTTTGCCTATAAAGAAAGAAAAAAGCTCCCGATAAAGACGATCACATAATTTAGAATTCTTAATACACCGAGATGGACAACAATATGGTAGCTCAATTAGTAGAGCGACGGGACAGTTTCCTAGAGGTCGCGGGTTCGAATCCCTGCCTGTATCGGTTTGTTATGCATTATATATTTATATAAATATTGTGTTTATTGAACACTACTATTACGACTTATCGATACATATCGATTCATCGAGTACATATCGATTGCTATTACGAGTATAATTATAATATTTATAAGACGTATATTTTCTATATTTAACGACTTTAAGGACACCGCAATTCAAGTATTAAAATTAAAGACTTTTTTTCAAACATACATACCCTTTCTCCGCTTTTAGGATAGAGTTTCGAAAACTCCCAACAAAGGAAATAGATATTTTTACAACTAGCTATGTATACCGAGTAGATGCTCGATATATTTCCTATATATACCAAGCACTACTGTGTATACTAATCAGTAACTAGTAGTACTGTAACTTGTAGTACCAGTACTGGTACGTGTCAAGACTCTGTTGTTACAGTCATCTTCAAATATCATGTATCTGATATAAGAATTTTATCAGATAAATGTAAACAACCCAAATATCTTCTTTCACGTTATTGAGCGAGATAAAACACGTTGTCAATTTCATATTTCTATTATTTTTCTTATAAATCTAACAACAAATATACAATAAATAGTATACCTTTAAAAAAGTTAATACCTAAGTCCTTAAAAAATACGAATAAAATAACTTTTAAAATTAAAAGACAAAAGTGCAATCAGCTTAAGACGAAAAAAGTTTAATCTCTTTTTTAAGAAATAATCCTTTGTTACTTTCATAAAGTGTGCTGAAATATTCATTTCTTAAAACCCTAAGTATTTTCTTTTATTATCTATTAAAGAGGTTTTAATAGAGATATTAGAGATAGATTATAGATAGATTTATGTTTGCAGGTCGGGAACTGCCGAACGGTCAAAATGTAGTGTCTGTAGCTCCAATAGATGTTCCCGACGGTAAGTTATTTTATTTGTATTGTATTAAAGAAAATCAATAAAGACTGTATGGCAACGTATTTGAACTGTTGAGCAAACAACTCAATTTCTATGATTGCTACTTCTAACCTACAATGGTTTTTTTTTTTAAATTGGATTAGAAATACACACATTATTAGTCAGAATTAAATTGCATTTATTGTAATCACTTCTATTATTTAGCGCGTGCTTAACTATTTAATACATGTGTATTAAATAGTTGACCCTTGACACCTTGACCCTTTTTAATTAATGTTAATTAAAAAGGGTCAAGGTAACCATACAACATTAATAATAATTAAAATTCTTTTTTGCAACAGAATGATGCATTTCAATAAAAACGTTACAAATTAATCTTCAAGATTAAGACTAACAAGACGTATTGTCATCTGGTAATTAAAAAAGGATAAAATAATAATTACTAAAAATACTTCAATGTATCTAACTCAATTGGCAGAGAAACGGGACGGTTTCTCAGAGGTGGCGGGTTCGAATCGTATCAGTTTATTACATTATATATTTATTAAAATTGAAATAACCTTAACATGGCTATACGTGTTTATAGATATTTTAAAATACTTAGATATACGTGCAATTAAATTATATAAAACTTTCTAAACCAAAACGTAAATTTAATCTAGAAACTTATTTTGCAACTTGATCCTCTTTTGAGATATTAAACTACACAACAGCGAAAAAACTTTAAAATCCTTTAGAGAATTTTCCGTGACGTCGTTAAAATCACACAGAAAAGTTTTGAATTTATTGTCCTCTGTTTTGTGAATGCAACATTTTATAAGTGTTAGCATATAAAATATAACATACGCATATGTAGCATTAGTAATACTTTAATAATAAATTGATGTTAACATCGATTTGTTTTATAATTCATGGTGGAAATAATATTTGAAAATTTGATATCAAATTATGTCAATATAAAAAAATGTGGCTATGTAATTATAATACCTTATAAATCTTTTGAAATGATCGTATCCTTAATTACTACTACTAGTAACAGTTTAATAGGTTAAATTAAGTAATAAAACACCAATAAGATGTTATCGTAAAGCATATTGACCCGGTTATGCTAGTTAGCACGATAACGACAAGCACTAAAACCGTCGACGCTAAATCTAATCTACAGTGATGCTCAACCTTATCGAGTTGCAGAGGTCATATGTCAAATCGAGGTCTTCTATGAATTGAAGAAAACAGATTTATAGCTCATGTTATTGATTGAGTTATCTTAACTAATATTTAATATGGGAATGTGAGTTTGTTTGTAAAACTTTTACTTCTGAACTACTGAATCGATTATAGTATTTTTTTTTGTATGAGTACAGAGTAGGACAACGAGACAGTACATAGAGTAATATACCTCTCATAACTATGGACTATAATAATATTATATTGGACTATATACTTATATTATATACTTATATAGCGTATACACAGTCGCTAATGCTAGATTCGTCGAGGCAAGTATCAACACGGTAGGTCAATTGATGAGACTACAGGATGGTACACGGAATATTACAAGTTCAATAACTACCCGCGGTGATAAAAGTTTGATTCTACATTTATTCAAATTTAAATAAACTTAACATGGCTCAAAGTGCCTTAAAATATTTTCAATCTATTGGGCTAATCATTAATAACCAATATATCAACATTTCTACAACTCTTCCTTTTTTAAATATTTTTATAGTACTTAAAAAAATATTACATTTGAATATTTTAATTAAATATAACATTTAAAATTTAACTTACACAGTTCAGGCATCAAATATTTAAAACCCGTTGACGCAAATCTACTATTTGCACCGCAAACTTTTGCTAATTATTCCAGTTTACCGAGTTTTATTTATATGTACATTTTAGTACCAATTATAACGTATTTAGTTTCAGCAAAAATATTTCAGTAGCATGAAATATTGTTCATAACATCCAAGGCAAAGACGTAACGATCTTGTCACTAGTATCGATCAAACAAAGGTGTGTAGAAAGTAGGGCAATATTGTCGTAATAAGAAGACTATTTCCAAAGTAATCTGTCCCTGTCAGTAACAATATTTATTTAATCCATCCTTTTCTGAAATAATTATTACAGAAATTAATAATAACACGTAATTTATTCGACTCTTTAATTACATCTTTTATATTACATTACTATATATCCTTTAATCAATACATTAGAAAGGGTAACGGTCAATTTAAGTAAAGTAAACTACGATTTAAATGTAGTGATTAACAGCCACAGAGTTTCCATTTATTAAAGGTTCCCTATACTTTATTTAAGTAAGGTTTTAGGGTCAGGGTACACTATTTTACGTAGAAAAGTGATACAGCGACAAACCGCTATTTGTCGTGGTGAGCTAGACATAAATCACGCACCCTCGGAGACGCGCCGGCACCATGTTCCTAAACCTGTGAACATCAAAGAAGCGGACGCGAGAGTCATACCTGATTTTGAACGAAACTTTTGAAATATTATACCTGTAAAATTTGACAAAATATATTTAAGGGTTTGTTGCTTAACGTTAATTTTGAACAAAATCTTACGGGCCCTCTGGATACTTCTACTTTTATTTTAAAATACTATTTCTTAATAAACATTATAGAATATTAATTCTTTATTAATAAAAAAATCGTTAAAATAAATTAAAACATTAAACTTTATTTATTAAGTTTAGTCGCCTCCGCTTTATTAATATAAACTACGTCAGATATCAAGTATCAACCCATCTCATCATCTTATTCCGTAGAAACTTTTATTACGAGTAAACATGTTTGTGTTCACTTTGTCAACGAGGCCATAATGAAGATCTTATTCCAGAGTCTATGTATCCAAGATTCGCTGAGCCAATTCCGAATGTCACCGTCACCGTCGGTAGAGATGCTTTATTAGCATGCGTTGTGGATAATTTAAGAGGATTTAAGGTAAATAGAACTTTAAAAAATATACTTTTAAATTTAGAATTTTAAAGTTTAGAATTTTTAGTTAAAACTCTTTTTAGAATCCCTATTTCTACTCCTGTCCCTCCCCCTCTATACTAACTACTTAATCAGTTTAAAATAGTAACCAATGTTGATGTATTTATGCATAGAGTACCTAATAAACGTTAAGAAGTTTAAAATATGTATGTGGGCTGAAGTTAAAAGTAATATGGCAGTCAATCAATCAAAATGAATGGTTAAAAAAATTAAGGAGCTTAGTATGACAGCTGATTTAATAAATTTATAATTATAGTAGTTCTATTTTCAAGTATAATATTAATTTCCATTAGGTGGCGTGGGTGCGGATGGATACTCAAACGATTCTGAGCATCCACCATAACATAATTACTCAAAACAAACGCATCAGTCTATCGTACAACGACCATCGCTCGTGGTACCTGCATATCAAGAACGTGCAGGAGGTAGACCGTGGGTGGTACATGTGCCAAGTCAATACAGACCCCATGCGATCTAGGAAGGGATATCTACAAGTTGTTGGTAAGTATACTGATAGAGTTGGAATAGGATTCAATGTTTATTCGCGTCGCAATCTATCTTGCATGCACCACATTTTCTTATACACACAAAGCGAGATCCGCACATAAAGTTCATGCTTTGATATTTCCCGGTTCAAGATGTATATCTTGTTAACTTTAATTTTCGATATTAATATCATAATATTTTATTCAAACATATGTAGTTTTTTATGCTCTAATTAAAATATGCATTAAACATTTAAATTCAAAATAACATGCCTATAATGTTTTTGTATAATTCAAAATTAAAATCATTTATGAGAAAAAGAAATATTTAAGACAGTATTTAGTTACCGGTAAAATAATTCCATATATAATGTTAAACTTCTAATTTCTAGTTAAGTGTGCACTATCCCTTAGTTGACAAATTTTATCATGACATGCCATTTACATATCGGGAGAAAAGTTTATAAAGTATAAGGAAATCCAAATCGTTTACTAATAATTCGTTTATTAATTTCCAAAAAAAATAACGAAAAACCATTATTTGTCTTAAATATCAATATTGTAAAATTTAATAGCGTAATGGTTTATTCATCTCAATATCTAAAGTTCGCTCAGTCTACAAATCTTGGGCTTTTCATTTCAATTTGGAAAGATTCATTTTAACTTCAAAAGAACAATGAACCTGGTACGAGCTAGTCTTCTCTTAACAAACTTGTGTATTTTCTCAGTTATTACAATGGTACTTTCAAAATGAAGATTTTTTTTATTATTTATTACGTTTATTATTTTATATTATTATATTTATTTTTGGAGTAAAATTTTAATTAAAATAAGGAACTACGTTCCAATAATCACAGTCTATTGTTCATTATATATCTCTAATTCTAAGAAAATTCTCCACTATATTTCTAACACAAAGAAAACTTAACTCCCGAAGATTGTGTTATAACACCATATATAAATAGTAAAATAATCAAATTATATTTATAGTCGTTTTCCAATAAATCATTTGCAAACATAGTCTTATTAAAATTACCGATCATAATATTAAAAATAATAAAATATCAATCAAGCGGTAATGTTTGTGGAAATGGCTGCCATAACATATTAACAGGAAAGTCCACTCTTTTCCCTTCACTAATTACTTATCGACATGTGCAGTCCCGCCATCAATCATCGATAATATGACATCCACGGATATGGTAGTGCGAGAGGGCACAGATGTAACGATGGTGTGCCGGGCTTCAGGCTATCCCGAGCCTTACGTCATGTGGAGACGGGAAGACGGACAGGACTTCAATTATAATGGCGAATCAGGTATATCTTACTTATATATTCAAAAACCTTTCTAGAACACAAAATTTATTATGTGACAGATTCCATTTATCACTAAGATTTATGATTACAGAAAGGATTTTTAATAACTCATAAATATTCTCTACCTTTAACAGTTAGTGTTGTAGACGGAGAAACTCTCACAATTTCGAAAGTATCTCGATTGCATATGGGCGCGTATTTATGTATAGCATCCAACGGAGTACCGCCATCAATTAGCAAACGCATTATGCTGATGGTTCAATGTGAGTATAATCTATCGAAATCCATTAAAGACCGGCTATTATTATTACTGATAAGCCGCAAATACTGACGATAGATAGGTTAGAGACCTCGAGTATACAAATCCTCTTCGATCCACTTAACGTAATTTCCTATAAATAGCAGGAATTAGTTTCAATGGAATATTCATTACGATACTAATTTATATATTAGGCTTGTAAGTAGTACAAGCAGTGTGTTATTAACATGTGTATTAAAATCCAACAGGAAAGTGGAGAAGAAAGAAAAACAAAATTTTAAAAATTATTTAGTTATTTCTATTTTTAAATAATAATAATTAAAGAACGTCTTATTCTTTCATTTACTATTTACTCTCTTGAAATGAGTACATCAAAATTTGATAGTTAAAACTATTTGACAGTTAAAGCCGACACAATAAAGTAAGACGGAGTTAATTACGTGATATATTACAGTTCCACCCATGCTGTCGATTCCAAATCAACTGGAAGGAGCATATATTGGTCAAGACGTAACGCTGGAATGCCACACTGAAGCCTACCCCTCCTCAATCAACTATTGGACAACGGATCGTGGAGACATGATTATTTCCGGTGAGATTTATTTGAATTTGATATACTGTATTAATATACTATGAATAAATTATAATTATATGTCATTATTTAATTCGTTTTCAAAAATATACTGTCTGTATGTTAGTAATTATTAAAATGCAATAAATACATTTCTTAGATAATTTTGTCATAATAGTACAGAAGTACAATAAAATCTATACTCTAATATTGAATATTTAAATTCTAACTTCTAATAGGAACAATAGAACGCCCATAACAGAACACATTCATCATGTCAGACTAAATAACATGTGTCTCTGTCAAATATAATACCGCGCGATTCATCACTGATTTATTATGTGATAATGAAAATAGTAAATGTCCAAAAAGAAGCTTATATGAATACGTTTAAAAAAAAATGGTATTTAAAGTTTTTTTGGGTTCATACTCTGATACTAATATTATAATACTTTTTAATTTGTATTATTCGGTTGGGAATATAGTAATAATATATATAGTGTGCTAATAAATGTTACGGAAATACAAGTTAGAATTCAAAATTAAACCTTCTAACATAATTCTTGAAGGCTATCATTTAAGCGTTTTCATGTCTATCTACCCGTGATCAGTTTAACACTTTTCACAAAGAGTGATTGCTATCTGACCTCTTCAACCCATTTACAGAGCGCTAGTAACTTACATTAATCAAATCCCTCAGGTGCTGATGATAATGATCAGCTGTTTGTGATTATAGTAACATTGTCCTAACAAGACAAGAAATATTGAACTTTAAAAAAATCTAAGTGCTATATAATTTATTAAAATTACATTAAGTAAATTTCAGTTACGTATTCATAAAATAAATATTATAATTTTTTAAGTTTTACGTATTTTTATACCTATTGTATCATTTTTGCTAAGTATTATAGATTGTATCGTTTTCGCTAAGTTTTGTATCGTATTTGCTAAATATTTTAGATTGTCCTGTTTTCGTTTTCTTCGAACATATTCTGTAGGGTTAAAGAATTTAAAATAAACATTTTTCAATTTAATTATGGTAATTATCTTGAATAATGTGTATCGAAAATGTTATACACTCAATTGCATTTTAATAGTCTTTATAGATTAAATCTTATATTTTTATAATATAAATATGTACTTTTGATTATTATTAGTCTCCTTACTAACAGATTTTATGATGGTAACTAAAGTTTTTGATTGCACGTAAAAATTTAATAAAGCTACACCATTATTTTACTGTCAAAATGAACTTTTATATCTAAATTTGTTTCCAAATTTTCACGGGGCTAGTTTCAGTTGATGGCCGTCGGTAAACTTTCCAGTTTACAGCGGCGACGTCATCCCGTTTGCAAGGGAAATTAGCTTTTGCAAACTCTGCTTGTTACTTTTTTCAAAATTTTTGTTGGAAATTCTTTCTTCGCTTCATAAACTGCGTATATGCGCTGTACGTAGTTTATTTAACGAAAAACGGTATAATGAAGTGAGTCCTCTATATTTATATGCAGCATATATGATTTATAAATTTTAATATTACTTTTACCTATAATATTAAATATGTTGTAGTAGCTAGTATTTCAATTAAGCTGTAAGGATTAGGTATGGCTATCGACCATCCATACAAATGTTCCAGACGACTGATTCTCTCCACGCCGTTGTGGCTTTAAGTGTGTGTGATGTAAATCCGAAGACAGTAAATTTGTATGCATATATCAGTGTTCTAAGACCACAAACACCCCTTGTCACTCTCACCCTCGCTCTTAACACATGATTACACTCCATTTATATCTTAACAGACCATTTATCTCATAACTATCAAACAACTACTCATATATTTTAGGAGAAAATAAACAGGTTTTATATTTAAGTAGAAATGGAAATTGTAGGTGGCAAGTATGAAGCGTTCCCCGTGGATAGCGGCTACAACAAGTTTATGATGCTGAAAATTCGCAATATCACGAAGGAGGACTTCGGCTTTTACAAATGTATTGCGAAGAACTCTTTGGGCGAAACGGACGGCATCATCAAACTGGATGGTACTTTATATGATTGCGTTATTTGCTTTTAAATTTATATTCAGAGTATTTCTATAAGTAAGTAAAAAAATATACTATATTGATTTAAATGAAGATTCATGATAATTGTATTCGTTATTAGCAAATAATAATATTGTATTTAATTGATTTGCAAAGTCCGCCATTTTTTATCGCACATATTTGGGTCAGTTTGAAATTCGCTTTTAGACGATGTTTTCCAAGTACTAAAAATATGATATTAAGACTCCTGAATCTCACGAATCCGTTAAAATACGACTCGGATTATTTATCAACTCTCTTCTGGTATTTTTTTAAATCGAGAAATTAATACCTCGTTTTATAACAGACCAGAATCGGATTTTTCACCGGGATCATTGTGCAGATAAATTTGCTAAAATTAAATTCAAACGAAGTGTCATTAAAACTAAGCAGGATAAATTCTATTGGCTGACTAATTAACTTTCTCTCCGGATATAAACGGAACATGTGAAATCGATTAAGTATAAAGGGTGTATTTCTTTTAATCGATACATGAGTTCTTGACGTATGTTGCTCGATTTTAAAACATTTTTTTAAATCCTAAAGTGTTACAAGCAGTGTCACAACATTATTCTAATTAAAATTTCTTAAATTCATAAAATATAGTTTTTCAAGTAAAGACTGTAGATTAAATACATATTTAAATTATGTCACCAGTAACCAGTACAAGTTACTGACCCGAATGTGTGTGAAAAGAGGCTTAAATATATTTTTATAGAGTAAAAAACCTAAAACGTAATATTTTATTCAGAAATACCAGCCCCTCCATCTGCGTTCACGACAACACAAAAATCCGTACTGGATAACCAAACAATAAGGAAAAAAGGTACGAATTGAGATGACACTTCAATATCATAAAAAAAAACTGACTAAAATATTATTTTTCTAGGTCAACTACAAAATGTGGAGAAAAATGATGCAGTCAGCTCAACTTTTAGTGAACAAATAAGAGACTTCGGTATGCATAAACTAATAAATACTTTAACAAAAAACAAAAGAAATAGTTCCTAATTAGATGTGAGTTTTGTGAGCCAGTAAATAAAGAAATGGGCTGCCCTTAAAAAACAAAAGCAACATTGAATAGAAAAGGGTGATTAATCGATAAAAAACCGCAAGTTTGCCGACCACATCGATTTTGGTTGAAATAACAGCTTTTAAGGTTTCAATAGTCAATTCTGTTTGAGAATTTCAGAAACGTCTGTTTTTAAATTGAATTTCTTATTAATTAAACGTAAATAGTATTCAATTAATGTAGGTATAGGTTTTTAGAGAGCCTGTTTTTTATTTAAGTTTGTTTACACCTTCCAATACATTTAAAAGGTACTAGTGCCTTATTACAAGGACTAATGAGCTGCCGGTGTAAATAAAAAATGTACATCGTATTAATATTAAAAAGTACTGCAGCCTGAAACTCAACCTTATTAAAAAACAAAAAGAAATATCTAATTAAAGTTTATATTTGCAGAATTCTATGAAGAAGAAAACTCCGCTGTCACTCCGGCCCTAGGAAAAACTTTATTTTTAATATCATTTCATCCTGTGATAAATGTATTAAGACAAATGCTTGCCCGATAATTATATTGTACGTATTCATTAAATGTTGCATTTATCAGTTTCTATAATGGTTCCTTTAAGCTGAAAAGACAATAATATTTATCACGATTGACTATCTTGTTTCGTTAGCGAACACAATCTCTCATTAATCGAAGGTATTTAAATATAGATAATATTAGTTTTGCTTAAAATCTTTATCAGTAGAAGCTTTGCGTTAGAAAGAACAAATACACAAAAGTTTACACAAACCGAATCTATTGTTTTGTAATTAAGTATGTAAATAGCACAGCATTAAAATATTTGTTTAATTCGTCGAAATAATTGTAACATTGTTGATTTGTAAAGATATTTTTTTTTATATGTTGTATAAGCGTATATATATTTATTTTTATTATTTTTATTAAATTTGTGAATATATTTTTTTAAGAATGCGAGTTACACATAATTAGAATAACATGTACTTAGTTTATGTGCTAAAAAAAAAGTTTTAAGTTAGCTTTTAACGTTATATAAAATGTTATTTGATTTGAAATATGCGTCCGATATGTATTTTGTATAATATAAATAACACGTGAAGCCAATAAATATGACATTGCAACGAATTATCTTGCTTCGAAATTTGTAATACCTTAATTTAATTATATTTTGTATAGCATTAATTTCTATATGTAAATTCCTTTATACCTAATAACAAATAAACATTTCAGTTATTTTTTTTTTCTGTACATAGAATAAAAAAAAAACATTATTAATTTGTATTTAATTATTACGTACACGCTATGACCATTGCCTGGTTGTATGAATTGTCACTGCAGATAAATATAGTTTGGTAAAGTTATAAGTCAATTAACAGATCGGTAAGTAATACTAAAGACAGATGAATCGTCCTTTAATTATTGCCATCAAATATTAACTAGTCTTTCTAATAACAAAAAATATGTGTAAATGTTAGAAGTATTAGAACTTACGAACTTATAGAAATAGAATGTTTTGTATTATTCTAAAAAGGGAACTGCCAAATACATGTGAATAAAATAAAGCAACGCTTCCGTAATATCCTGACTTTCAATTATTTAATTCTTCTGTATGTCTAAAATTATTAAATGTATTATTTTAGATAATATAAAATACAATTTTTAAAAAGTTAATAAAATAAAATAACATTAAAAACTATATATCATAACGAACCTCAAAAGATATTTTAGTTAGACTAGTCGTCCTAGTTTAGGATTGTTCCAACTTGGGTAATTGTATGTTTTATTTATTCATTTTCTTCATAACATGGAGAGCATCTTATGCAATTATCCAGGTTATTAAAACAAACATCTGATTCAATTTAGTTAATTCCAATTTAAATTTATAGGTTAGCTCTTGACGCGATTCTGAGGTCTGTGGAGATTCGCTCCATGGTAGGCTAAGAATGTCGCTAACGGATTTAAGTTAATTCGATAAATTGGCCTATTATGCCATTAAGAAACATATAATATTAATTTGTTTATATTTTATTCACTTATTTTTATAAGCTTATAATTTTTCTTTAATTATTATTGCCGTCAATTTCCCATGACTTCCAAACATAAAAAAAAATCAACCATCCTCAATATTAAAAAATATGTTATTCTGTTATCTCAACAAGTATTAAATCACTTTAGGTGTATATCGGTATTTTCGAACGAGAATTTGTATTTATCAAATGTTACATCTATTAAGCACAAGCTTGAATATTGTATGGTCATAAGTGTATGACCATCAGTATCACCAGGATCAGTAGTGACTGACTGACAGAGGAAATCTGGAATCCATGACGGTTTCTTAACTTTAGTACCAATTAGTCTTAGTTTGACAAATGTATTATAGTCACAATTAAATAAAGCTTTTTTATTTTTAAAAACTAACTCTTTTAAAGATTTATAGACTTCACTTTATTAAGATCTAGCGAATCCTATCAGTAATGGCTCTGGTGCCAGTTTGCTCTTATTAAGCGAACACTTGAATTATTTTGCTATTACAAACCTGCAAAATGCGGAAAGGTAATTGTTAAATAGACGGTGAACTTTCATTTTTGAACTCTAAAACAATGTGACCAGATACGAGGTCAATTAGGTGTTAGTGGTTATTTCTTAGAATACTGTATAATTAGGTATCTAACTTAGGTAGTATTCGTTTTCGCCACCTGTAAAATGTTCTAAGAAAAGATTGTGTGTTCTTGAAAAATCATATGCCAACGATAGTCAATTAGGGTGGTGGGGGAATTAAATACTATATATTATGTAGGTATACATATATGTAGAGTACCAAGAATTAATTCAATAATATATTAATAGTTTAAGCAAGCTGTCGTTTTCATTGAGTACTTTTGAGAATTTTTTAATAATAAAATAACACCATCAATTTCACAAATTAGTTTCTAAATCATATATGCAACAAAAGAAAAGTAATATCTTTAATAATAATCGAACAAATATTTGTTTTAGTAAATTGACAACTATTCAAATCGTTTATTAAAGACGTGAATAACTTGTAATAAGATAATATAACCTTAGGGAGTTTAATAACAAGGAATATATTTTGTTTAGGACAAAGATATTCGGCACATAAATATAAAGTCAACATTATAACGTCGGCATAAGATATCACGAACGTCGAGACGACATTACGATTCTCGGCCTTAAAAGATTACATATCAAATACTCTTAGTCGGTTTATGTAGAGGTTTTTAGCGAAGGATGCTTTATCTCAGAAAAACAAAAGTTTCCCAAGGGATAAAGACGTTAGACCCTAGACAGTACCATAGGGTGAAAGCTAATAGCTATCACATCTCTCGGTCCTATTTAATACTGATGTTTTTAATATAAATAGAACTCGTGTCCTAAAAATGGTTTAAAACAACAAAGTTTTGTTACATTAGCTGAAAAAGTTAATATTTTTTTTCCGGAATCTAAAAGGCTTTGATAAATAAAAGAATGGTTATTTGAGTTACCACGCAAATAGAAAGTCTCCAATTTTCAGCCAAGTTTACATCGTTACGCTTTACTGCCATGACGTCAGCATTTTAAACATTTTATTTATAAAATCAAAGCAAAACTTATTAAACTATATATATCATCTGTTCTTGACGTCAGCTACTTTAAAGTATGCAAAATATATTATATAAAGTGTCAACTTTGAAACTTTTTTAACAATATTGAGAAAACAAATATTATTACTATAATTGCCTTCAAACCGAACAGATAAATTAGTATACTTTGTACATAATATACATCTCCGTCTAAGAATATAGACGTGAACTATGATGAGCCTTGTACTTAGATTAAGATTCTAGCTTAGCATTTGAATGCAGCTTATAAACCCACTTACTTGATCGGAATAATTGTACCAATAATAGTACCAATAATAGTACCTATAATAGTACCAATAATAGTACCAAGCTCTCAGAGAAGATCGATCTAATTGAGAATGAGAAAATTGTATATGTATATTAATAAAGGAGCTCCTTATGTTTGTGATACTCTAATTATAATAAATTATAATATTTTAAATTCAACATAAAAACATTTGTAATTCTAACCAAAGGTGTTTTTGAAGTATAATATTACTGGATTAGAAATAAAATTGAAAAGCTTTTACACTAACTCACATTCTAATTACATTGTCGATGTAAGATCCTGAGGAGATATCTTTAATCCGTATATAAAATTAGCATTGTCAATTTTTAAATGAAACTTCTTTAACATTTAAATTGACTGGCTCTACCTTGGAGCAATTTAGCTCGTAGCTCTTCTCCAAATGGTCCCTGCGGCCTGTAATAGGTTTCTTAAAGGTAATCTAGTTAAACAGCCGTGATTAACTTAATTGTAGTTAGGTTTATTTTACAAGATTATTATTAAAAAACTAAGAACATTTGACCTCTATCTGTGTATTTATGATTATAACTTACTTTTATATCACATTATATAAACATTAAAACATATTTCAAAGGTCAAATAGCGGTAATACGCAATGGAATCTATAAATTAAAAAAAAAAATAACTACCTACGATAAAAAAAAACGACTTTCAAACTAAAAAGTAAAAAATAATGAATATTTAATATTTATTATATAGAAGTTGGTGCCAAGCCATTTAGTATAGGATTTCGGTTGAATACATTTTCGTATTTTTTTTTTTTTTTGTTTTTCTTCGTATTGATTCAAGCTTGTAATAATATTAAGATTTAATTGCTCATTATTTAATTGCTCAGTAGGCATTTCATTTTATTATTTGCTCGAATTCATTTAAGTGGTTAAATATAATTATTTGTTTAAGGCTTGGCACCGACTTTAAAACCTATTAGTAAATAGGATATATAAATAATAGGTAAAATATAATAAATATTGTAGTATATAATAAATTAATAATAAAAAAAAAATGAAAATTTATTAAATCTTAATTTCATAAATCTTCATTATTTTTCTGATAGACTTGGTTTTAGTAACGATTGTATAGAAAACGAGTCGACTGAACAGAGAGCTCATAGATTAGAAGTGTAGCAACCGAGTGTGTTCAGCAACGTGAGAACCGGCTAGCATCAGCGCGTCAGACTTCACAAAGACCTCGTTCATTGACGGAGCGTAATTTTATAAACACCTTAAATTAATATGCTGAAGTACCATGTACAGTCTGTAAGAAATTATTATACTCAAAACAACAGATGTCATTAGTCACAGCATGTTTTTATTTCCTTCCGGAGGAGCTAGTACAAAAATTGGACAAAAATGCTCATAAAACAAAAACTAAGAGGCCTACCTGAATCAAATTTTTATGGGACCCATTCGATACTATTCCGCATCAATCAATTTCCTCTTTTTTGAAGTCGGTTAATAAGATCAAGTCAAAAATTATTGGCAACCCCAAATCATAATTATGTTAAAACAGTTTTGATGCGTGAAAATCCCTAAAGTTCAAGCCATTTTATTCGTTAATTCCCTTTCTTTGTTTATCTTAATTTAGCTTTTTAAGTTTCCTCATCAAGGAAACGGTTACAGTTTATTTTCTAATAAGGTAAAAATAAATACTATTTATCTCTAATAGGCTCAGCTTTAAACTGTATAAACTTTATTAAAATTCAATTAAAAATAATCCGCAATGACTATTTATTTCCCATTTCATTTATACATTTATCTGAGCTAAAACTATCGAAAAATTTATCAAAGGTTCGACTAGAAACATGTCTATATAGATAATCACCGGCTAGGAAAAGTCCAAAATATATTTTAACCTCTAATAATTGTCATCGACCATCTTACTGGCTATTGTGACACCGTTAGATTCGTGTGCTCGTATGCACATTGAGTATTTTGCATTTATTTATTAAAAAGATAAAAATATAAGAATAATATTAAGGATCAGGGTTACAATTGGCTTAGGAACAAGGATAAAAAAGAGTTAAGATAGAGCGAAGGACAAGATTAAGAAAGCAATTGTTAAGACCAAAATTGGATAGGGATATGATAATCTTTATCAGGATGAAGGTGACATCTGAAAAAAGTTCACTTTCGAAATCCCTAACCATGTTTCTAACAGTGCAATATGGAATAGTAGTGATAAGATGCTACAACGGTTGTCAACGAAATTGCACTGTAATTAATATAGCGACGAGATTATATTAATGTTTATTCTGACCGATATTGTAATTCAAGTAACTTAACCACTAAATTAGCATAAAATTAGCATTTAAACTAGATTTATAATATCATACAACATAGTCTATTTCTTAATTTAATCAAAATTTATTTACTCTACCTCCATTGCAAACTGCTGCTGAAACACGTTATGCTAAATTTATTTTAAACCTGTAAAGATGTAAATACTGCCATATTGTTGGCACTTATATAAGACACTGATTATCTGTCTTGATTGTTTTGCTCAATTATCTATGTAGTACTATAATAGCCTCATTGTTAAATTAAATTACCTAGTCTTAATCTTGTGGACTAGAATATGCAGACCACTGTAAATAAACTTAAGTTAATTATCGTAAAACTATATATCGTACTGTCAACCACATACTATGAGCCTAAAACCTGATTGTAAATCAAGAAATCACCGATGATGAAGAAACGATGTATTTATGTTTATATGATTATCACCTTTGTAAATAGCTACACCATTTTTCGAAAACGATAACGATGAAAGAAACAAATAATGAACCATATGAGGCAGTTATTCTGGACATTGACCTAAAAATTTATTAAGTAAAAAACAAGAAGTAAATTAAACCTTACACGAGTAAGTACGAAATAATAGAAAATAAAATTAATTGTAAAATTAACTAAATTCACCAAAGCAACCGCCGCATAAGTATAACCTACTCACACTCCACATGAATCACCAAATTACATTACTATATTTCACCAAACTGAAAAACTTATTATCCCCAAACATAGACTCAGTTTTTATTTTTATTTTTTTTTTATCAAACAAACGAAAAAAAATAGCCACGAGATGGTTTCTTAAAGGTCGCAGGATCCAGAACGAATGAATGAGAATGTTTTAACTAGGATGGTTTAAGCTTTGTTGTAGGACGAAGACTAGGGGAGAAATTCATATTTATTGGAATATTTTGAACTTCCGACCAGATTGCTTCTAATTATTCCAAAATCAAACTTCAATCCAACCACTATTAATAATGTTCTTCTGTAGATACAACATAGTGATGTTTCATTTTATGGCGAAATAGGGTCATAAGTGTCTGTCTATGAAATAAAAAAAAACAAATATTATTTTCGATGATGTGAGCAGCATAGTCATTTTATTATTTAAAACTTTATTTTGCCATTCTTAAAACACAGTGAACACAGATGACCAATATTAAAATTTAAATCCCTCCTATAGTTACTCCCATACATTTTTTTTCCTCAACAGAGATGTGTTTTTGATTTGTCAAAGAAACTGTTTTTCTGTATCAAAAGCTGTATGTAACTCTCCAAAACATATATTTTTTCATGTAGAAATATAGTATAGAATACGTTTACTCAGATATTTATTTTATTTAAGTGTACCTAAAAAACCTAGAAAAAGTACATGATATAAGGCCTATGACTTATATTGATTTTTAACAACTTCTCTCAAAACCTTTAAGTATATTGTATTTTATTGTGTAGTTCTAGCTAATACCATGCTCGTAACAATCTTATTTGGGAGCAGCAAAAATAAACATTTATTTCCTCGCGCTTATTATAATTTGGCTATTTACTTAGTGCGTACAATAATTGCTACTTAAAAAAATAGCATTCTTTCAATAAAAAAAATACTTAATTAATTAATTTAATTAATTAATTATCTTTTATAATAAGGGTAAAGCTGAATATTATATGAACATTTAAATGTCAATGCTTCTGTATTAATGAATATATTGGGACGACGCGCACTCTAATAATATTATATTCTTCTAGCATTTATCAAACCTGAACTGCATATTAAACAGGGTACCTGATAAGTAAGTTAAAATGGCATGATATCCGTGCTTAAATTACGTAGGATGGAATCATTTTCATAATACGTATTTTAAGATGAGAACATTTCATCGCTTAAAGTTTATCCATAATATAAATTGCAGATAACGATTCTATTCTCTCTTCACAATAGTTTGTTTTACTATAAAATAAAAACTAAACATAAAAGTTATTAATCCCAATATATAAAAAAAACTCAATATATAAAAAAAAACTCAATATAGCTTTTAGAATATTAGGTTCTAAATAGAATGTCCTCCCAAATATATCAAAACATTTTAGAAGACAATTGAATTTTTAAAAAAACACTAATTTAATGAAAAAAAAACAATTCCGAAGGCGTATTTTTGTAACTTTTTCACCTTATTTATACTTAACTAACTTCTTGACTTCACTATGTTTTTTTATTTATATATAAAAGCACTTACTTGTACAAAAAAAATATTATCTACTAATATGGAGACCTAACAGCATGTGTTCTTCATTCATATTTTTCTTATCTTTTACGAAAAATCATAAAAGATAAATACCAGTGAACCTAAGACATGCGGAAACCCGTTGACATCATTCGGCCATCAAAACTATTTTCAATAAATTATTTTTATTAAAATTTCTACTCTAAGAACAAACAATTTATATTAACAAAAGTTCTTTACTTAATTCATAAAACTGTTGACTTAGATTCACTACCTTTTTTTCTGTAAATTGTATAATATTAAATGTCTAAATATATTTAAATACTAATGCAAATTCATTAAGGGCGTTTTTCAATTATCTTAGTTAAAATTCATCGCTGTAAGATTTTATAACAATCCAAAGTGAATTATCTCTTTATATCTTTGAGAAGACTTATTTTACTGCGTGTTGTCTGCTTTGTTATGACTAAAGCAATTGACAAGTTTCCAATGTCTATTTGTAATATTGTCTATAATCATTTGCAATTCTACTTAGTACACTTCTACACAAATGAATATGCCCCGTCTCAAGAGTTGTTATAATTAATATCGGCACTGATCCACAATACAATGCCAAGCATTTATATATAATTTTCACCTGCAACACTGCAAAAAACGTTTTTTACTATCATATCAATTTTTTTTTTTTATTTCAAGTTCAGACTAATTCTACATTTCCTCATATTTTTCTATTTCAGTCCTCCAAGGTTCAACTGTAATATGTTCTTGGTTTTCAGCATTATTTATATCTCACTAGCCGAACGATATTCACTTTTTGATTGTTGTAAATAAAAAAAAAATAACAATACCCAATCATTGCTAATTCTGACCCGACTCGGTCTTTGTTGAGATCAACAATTCCAAAGCCTAAAAGAAGATTTTTTCTAGCGTTTTTTTATATATTTTTGGTATATGTTTTCCAGACACAGTTTTGAAAAAATCAAGAACGTTGAAACAATTAAAAATTCAAGTCTATATTTAGTTTTCAACAATGCTGTACAAAACTGTAGTTCTTAGATTAGAAGAAAACTTTAAACAACAAGAATCAAATCAATATTTCATCTTACTAGGCTAAAAATATAAGACGTCAACTTAATATATCGAAATGGTCATTAATTGGAATTTAAGAAAATAAACAAAAGGTTATATTATAGGAGAATAAAAACAAAAGAAGCAGCGCTCTCTCTCTGGTAGAAGGAACATCTTTAAATGAAATCAAGTCAAACAGAATGATGAAATTACAAAAAGAAGAGAAACCAATTTTCTTAAGAGTGAGATTGGAGTTAGATATTCTAAACTTAGTTTTATAATATTGCTTTTATACAACAAGACAAGGAACAAAGAATAATAATTATATTAATAAAATGTTCCTTGCTTTTCTTGACGATCAACTTTTGTAAGATAAATGAGCTCAGGTTTGAATTATAAAGCAGTTACACATTATGTACCATATGTATATATATATATATATATATATATGTCGTAGATCACGATAATTTAACGATAATTAGTAACTCAATTGATATCATAGTAACAGTGGGGTGTGAACATCGTGACGTAACGAGTCACGTGACCGGAATCGTTTGGAGGGGCACCGGAGACATTTTAAATATTGGAGAGCATTGAGTCGAGAAGGACTTGATTAGTGAGAGCCTTACAGTTCGGACCCCCTAACGGGATCGGTAGTTCACGCAACTCTGATAAGTGTATACCTACTAAGTAATTTGTGAGAATTGATTACCTACATTTAATACAAGAATTGTCATATTGTGTGTGTGGTTTAATTGCCTGAGACCTACGCCTCGGATCCTGTACCAGAATATTCCATCAAGAACGAGCAAGTCACTAATTTGCATCTATCTCCGACATATATATATATATATACATATATATATATATATATATATATATATATATATATATATATATATATATATATATATATGGTATATATATATGAATACAAATGAAGCATTTTATCTACATTCTCAGAGGAAGGTTAATAATAATTTAATATTCCAACGCTTTTACCATCAATGTATTTCAAATAGTATTATCGATTAATAAGTAATGATAGCCCATAAGAGTGTGATAAAATTTAATTACCTAAAGACCGACGCGCGCTTTGATAGTGTCATTACATATTTGTGATATATAAAAATTGCTTCCTTAATTATATCAAAACACATTAGAAAAAATATATTGTGGAGTCATGTTATTTGTAAACATTTTATATAATTCATGATTTTAGATAAATTTAAATAAAAATTAAAGATAATTTTAAATATTGAAATACCAAGTAATTTTTAATTTGAATATATTTTAACTATATTATTTTGGTTTTTTTATTAAAGAGCATATTTTTATTTATTTAATTACTAAAGATGTACGGCAAGGTGTCGTCTTTTTATTACCACCGCTTTTTATAATTTAAGTTATACTAATGAATTATTATACAATATATTTTTTATACTTCATAATTACTTTAACAACAACGTATTTGATTATAGGTTTAATATCTATGAACATGGTTGGCCTTAATCTCGATAATTTCTAGCTCAATGACATTTGATAATTAAGGTAGAAAATATATAACATCTATTTATTTAACTTGGATTTTGCACACAAGTTATTTAACATTTTTAATCACAAAAACGTTTGTTTTAAAATTAATAATGGAATTGTTTTTCGTGAAATTATTAATTTATTTGTAAATGTTAATTGTTTATCTAAGTCTCGAGGATAACAAATATAAAAATAAAAAAATAGCAAAACTTAAACAAATCGTCGTCCTTGCTCTGCGTCACAACAACATATATTTTTTAATATAAGATAAAATTAGAGATAACACAAAAGTATATAAGACTGTCGTTAATGAAGAATAAAAATGAAATATATAAATAATAACAACAATAATCAGAAAGTTTAAAAAAATATATTTATAAAGTTTGTCCATAAACATTAACTATAACATATGCCCTTCAAATTCTCATTCAATCACTTTACTACAGAATAATATAATAATGGTTGCTTCCATATTATTGTTGCAAGGGCTAGTGTATAACTTAATAAGCAGTATTGGGCATTGGCTATTGGTCAACGGATTATTATTATTTTATTGAGAATGAATCAACAATGATAAAACTTCCCCAGTCTTAAACTAACAACAATATTTATTCAACGGTTATTGCTTTGGTTAAAGAATCTAATTCTGTTTTTTTATTAAAATTATATTGAAACCCATTACTATTACTATTCAGAAAACAGAAGTTTTTATTCAATTGTTATCTGATGCCGCGGGCAAATTCTGTTATTTTATTTTTTAATTGGATCCAGGATAGTTTAAATTTTAAATTTTCATTATTTTATTTTATATACAGAAGATAAAAACATTGGAGTCTGTAACTTCATTATGGTTATCGTTCAAAACCTAGAGAATGAAAATTGACATTTAATATTCAGTACAGATCTAAGGAAAATCCTTTAGAAATATTATTTTATTTTACTTATTTGTAAGACACATTTAAGTATAGATCATTTTTACATATGGGATATGTAAAAGATACAAAGAATAATATAATATATAATAATATAATATAATATCTTTATAGTTCTTGAAGTATAAGGATACCTATGTCTAAATAAATTGAAATTATATCAGATCAGATAAATTAATATTGTATCGTTCTGTAAATATAATCAATTCATGACATCAAAGAATGTTTATTATATTAAATTCTCAAGGCGAATACGAACAAAGTTACCATAAACGTTGCTAAAATTCACATTAAATTCTAAGTGGTAAACCATTATTCGGACTGATATTGCACCTTTTCCTCGGATCAGTTCTCCCAAGTACCGTGAACTCGAACACGAGCGAGAACCGCTATTTCCATTAATATGTAACGAAGACCAATCTCAGTGCAGTGGCCTTTATTGTCTCCCTGGAATCGATACCACACTTAGCTATTTACAAGATTCCATTTCAAGTTTTACTCGAGCATGAAAACATTATACATTATACTTGGTAATTGTGTTTACACGAAAAATACGATAGAGTAAAATTCTATACCATTCTTTACTATAGCAATCATATGTGTTAAAATTAGGATATTAAATATTGTTATTTTATAATCATAAATTGATTTTAGTTGAACTTCGACGACTTTGACTGGAGAATAATTACCTTATTATATATCGATTGAATATCAATGAATCATAGCTTTAACGAATATATTCTAAGAAACAGTTTCCACCATCAACCTCAAGTCGTAGGATTTAGATGTAAAGTAGATATATCTAAATTTTGAAGGGTTAGAATAAGTTTTAAATTGCCTAACTAACTAGCTTACCTATATGCAAACATAATATGACCAAAACATACAGTTTTAAAAAAATTGATGTTGGTGATTATCCTAATGTCATTTTGAATGTAAGCTTTATTTTAAGTAGATATGAACATTGTTTTTTCCTCAATTGTCTTAACCTTAAAGAGAAATAGACTAAGGTGGTTAAATTATGTTTATGTCCATTATCGTGTTTAGAAATGTAGGACATTTTTCCTAGATAAAAAGGTCGTCCATTTAGTATCTTAAACTTGTATGAATTTATTTAGTAAACTATGCATTCAACCATTTTATTTTCATAATAACCTACAAAAAGAAAAAAACGGTCAATTGCGTTTAAGACTCGCGCAACTGGGCCCTTATTCAGGATTCATTACTCATTCATACTAAATATCCTGTCAACATTTGAAGTGTCTATCTGTTGCGGTTATTAACATCGAAAACTAAGTTTGTTTTATGGGAACTTCCTTAAATGTTTATTTTATATTTTGAATGTGGAGCAACAGAAACACATCATCTGTCAAAAAAGCAACTGTCTAGCTATTACTATTCATGAAGTACTAACTGATGACAGACGTACAGCGGAGTCTTAGTAATAGGGTTCTGTTTTTACCCTTTGGGTATCGAACCCTAAAAAAAGGTAAGACTTATTGAATTTCCTATTGCTTGTTATTTTGAAGAGGTTACAATTTAATTGAAATCTATATATATAAAAACAATAGTTTAAAAAACTAAAAAAAACACGCTTTTATTGCTAACCGAACTAAAAACTAGAAAATAATTTTTAATGACAAAGAGTATAAAATTACAGTAGTAGAAGATCGAACAATTAATCATAGTGAATCGCCTTAATATAAAATTATAATAAAATTTAAGTTATTAACAGAATAATTCAATTCTGAGTAAAAATCGTGGGGTGCATTTTACTGTGATTCATAACTATCCTCTCATAGATAGTTGCTAATAGAATGATTGTAATACCTTAAATAACGAGCACCCCACGCTTTTTACTCAGAATTGAATTATTCTGTTACTAACTTAAATTTTATTATAATTTTATATTAAGGCGATTCACTATGATTAATTGTTCGATCTTCTACTACTGTAATTTTATACTCTTTGTCATTAAAAATTATTTTCTAGTTTTTAGTTCGGTTAGCAATAAAAGCGTGTTTTTTTTAGTTTTTTAAACTATTGTTTATTTTTTATTTTTTAGTCTGTGACAAACTCATAAATTGAGAAATCATTTCATTACTTAGATTTTTTTAGAAAGCATCACTCAGTGGTCTCCGTATGATCGATCAACGGGCATTGATCCGAAATCAATCGCCTTCACGGTTCAATGGGACTTACTTTCATCATTGTGGTTAGTTTTACCTCCCAATTAATGGAAAAATCCAGATTGACGTCGCTAAGTTGTCAATAGACCCTTAGTACTTCTACTGTTGAAGTCTCTTAGGAATAAGTCTAATTCATTAATTAGTTTTTTGAAGATTTAGGGTATTAAAATTTTTTACGAATCATTTCGTAATTTAATCATTTCATTTAAAGCTTCACTATTGCACGGGGTTTTTCCTGTTAACTTAGAGCAATCAAGTTCTTCAATCCGAATACCGTCCAAAGATCTTACACGACTAAGTGCTACATAAGCTTGTCCAGCAGCAAACAATCGCGAGCCTAGATAAATAACTGCATGATCAACTGTACAACCTTGCATCTTATGGACGGTTGAAGCCCAACTCAGAATTAACGGTAACATTCGTCTCTCGGCAGTCCCATAGCTGTATTTCGCCGGGAACTGTATCGATATCGGTTTAATCATGTGCACGCCATCTGAACCGGAACATCTGAACCGGAAACAAAAAGAACCAGGCAAATTCCTCTGCTTTCAGTTCATGGCCGACATTTACGATATTATCTTTCGTCTTGCGGGTAATTTCATTAAGGTTTCGTGAGACCTGTATCTCATCTTCCACATTAGGAGGCATTACATCAATCGGTGCCATCATTGATGTCTGCAGTGGGATAGTTTGATCAGTTAAATTCTGTTGGGAAGTAATTATTTGGGATGCTACTGCTACCTTTTCAGGGCTCTGCTGAATTTCTACCTCCTCAGAATCATCATGTATATCCAAGATTTCGACGTTGATGTAATCAAGAGTAAATTGTACATTTTTGCTGCCTGTTGTACGTTTACATATCCTCACAAACTCGTCAAAATTATCGCATTCAATAACGCAAGCTTTTCCATTGTTGTCGTTTGCTTTAGATCCCTTTTGGCCACAAGAATGTGAGTTACTGAAGTAATACTTGTTAACATAATGCATTACTCCAAATGATTGACCATCGGTTATTAGTATTAGGGTGCATTTTACTGTGATTCATAACTATCCTCTCATAGATAGTTGCTAATAGAATGATTGTAATACCTTAAATATCGAGCACCCCACGCTTTTTACACAGAATTGAATTATTCTGTTAATAACTTAAATTTTATTATAATTTTATATTAAGGCGATTCACTATGATTAATTGTTCGATCTTCTACTACTGTAATTTTATACTCTTTGTCATTAAAAAATATTTTCTAGTTTTTAGTTTGGTTAGCAATAAAAGCGTGTTTTTTTAGTTTCTTAAACTATTCTTTATTTTTTTTTTTTTTATTTTTTTTTTTTTTATTTTTTTTTTGGGAAACTTTTATCAAATTATTGCATTGTCATCGGTCCTTGATACGTGTGCAAAGTTTCAATTTAATCGGATCGCTGGAACCTGGTGAAAATTAAGCTCGAAGATTCCGTTACATACATACATTGATACATACAACCCAAGCTAATAAAAGCGTATTAAAAATGAAGCCCGTTTTCCTTGGTCACGGCATCACCCGTGAATGGCTGGACCGATTTCACTAATTCTTTTCTTGTTGTATTTGTTATTATTAGGAGAAGGTTCTTACGGAAAAAAATATTAAGAAAATCTCTCAGAAATATTGAAAAATGTACATTTAATTTAGCATATTTTAAAAAACGCGAGTAACAAATGTCAATGTCATTCACAGCCATAGATTATATTGATGAAAGAGCATCGTATTGAGCTTAGTGTTTAAATAAAAATGCAAAGTTGTTCAATAGCGATTTGTAAAAATATTAGTGAAATTATTGAATCCTAAGAAATAAACACTATTATGAAAATATATATTTTGTTTTTTATTTAATGTAAAATTAGTAGTCATTTTCAGGAATAGCGAGACCAGGGAATTATGGATTCATTTTTATATGGAGGATTCAGTTCAAATTGAATAGGTACTCATACCTAAGATAGGTCAGCTATACAAAATAAAGTAGTGCATCATTGCAATGCTAAGGCGGTACGAAGTTCGCCCGGTCAGCTAGTATATTAAAACAAACAGTTACCTTGCTGTTTGTTAATGAATTTGTTTTATTATATAATAACTACTATGTAATTCCAAATATAACTTACATAATTGCGAGCTCTGTGATTTGTAATTCCAAAACCTTTGCCGAATAACAGTGACGTCAGGCTCAACTCGAAATGAGTACAATAGGGAACGCTATAGTTTTGATTTCAATTGTAACGTCTATCTCGATAATATTAGTTAAAATAAGACGAAATGTGGTCGTTTCGTCTCCCTTACTACAAAAAGAGTTTATTCCACGAGAGGTAATTATTGACGTCAATTAAAATGAAACATAATAGCAATATAAGAAAGAATGCGATATAAGAAAGAATGCGATATAATAGAAGAGTTGCAAACATTTTTAAAAGAGTTGTCAACAATTCTCATCCGTTTTTTGGCCGATTTGGATCGGACGCAGTGCGTAAGCCGGACGGCTGAATTCAGTTAATTTTTTTTTATCTGTTTTTTATTAGAATCGGATTGGAAGTGGTTTCTAAACCGGGCCTAAGTAGTCCGCGGCATAACAAAGAATCATTTTGGAAGCGGCCATTGATACAGCCATGCTTAGAAAAGTAATTGATTGGTTTTTTAAAGCTGTCTTATTTTGTAAAGTGTTTTTAGTCACGTTACAAAATTAAATTTAGAATTAAATTAAATTTATTTTATTGTTTGATAAGCATTACAACACAACATCAGACCTTTTTATTTACAATAGTACTTCGTACCTATATACCAAAGTGATATTTTGGTGATATTTTCCGTAATAAAATATCACCGAAATATCACTCAATACCTTGACTATTTTCTATAGAAAATAGTCAAGGCATTTTGAATTTGTAAGGTGAGCTAATAATATCATTAAAATATATTTATAGTAAATACTAATTTATTTATAATATGACACAAAAAAAATCAGAACTACCTCCATATAGTCATGTTACTAACTGAATATAATAAATCTAAGTATTTCCCTCAGAAGTTCAATTTAAAAGCAGATCTGGAACTTTTAATTCATTACTTTTCTCAGATGACTCCTTTTATAACAGGTAAAGTAAAGTTTATTAAAAAAAAATAGAAAAAGGTCCAGTAAAAAAGTATTACTTTGCCAATTAAGAGAAAATGTCGTGTCCCATCCAAAAAAATACACAAAAACTTGCATTGGAATTCCTGTAATACGGTTAATGCAATAAGATTTTCCTTGTTTCCTCTTGACACACATATATACAGACAAACATACATTAATGTTAATAATGTGGTGAAGTCAGAAAGATACAAATCCCTTTAGAATCGTTTATAAATTGATGTCTGTTTTTTTTCATACTGTTAGTTAAAATACTGTCAAATGTCAAAAATTCTAACAAAAAAAAATTTTTGAAATTCTTTATACCTAAAATCTATAAATATTGAAATTGAATATAAAAGCTGACAAAATGTAGTAATAAAATAGATAATAAAAAAGTTTATAACTGTCAACTGCCGGTATTTTTAATTGCCTTTCAAAAATATTGCGAGTTATTGATAACCTTCTACGAAAATATAAATAGTAAATGCAAAAAATATTAAATTTAGAGAGACGTATCTACATGTTTTTTTAACAAAATGTATTATACGTTTTACATAAAACGGAAGTAATTTACTGAGAAGGTGGATTCATACGAAAAAATAAACTCCAATGTCATTATTTAATTCCAGACACTTCACAAATTAAATCGTTTAATCGAAGAAACGAGGAGTAAGTGAGAAATCATTGGCAGCCCTAACTCGTAATTATATTGAAGTACTTTTGACGCGTGTCTAACTTCGATAATTCAAAGAATTGTTTGTTATTATTCTTATTAAAACTAAAAGATATTAAACTGGATTTTCATATCAAATTTTAATGTATGGTTTTATTTTAACTTTTTGTTTATCTACAAAAAGATGAAAATGAAGAACAAAAGTTTTTTTTATATTTTGATAAATTGGAATATTATAGGTACCTGCTTTTTTACGAGTTTTTTTATTTAGTTTATTTGCTTCGAATAAAAATAAAGATAAGTTTAAGTATTATACATACTGCAAAATGGATAACGAAAATTTATATTTTCATTAACCGGTGAATGTTGGAAGAACTAATATATGAAGCACGTGGTAGTACTCTTTGCAACTATAATTAAAACTGTTAGATTAATCCATAATTGGTCATCCCTTTCACTCGCTGCAAAAGGAATTTAAATGATATTATGAAACGGAGGTTAAAAACATATATATTTATTTATTATTCCTTTAATTGCATAATAAAAATATTGCATTTTTCTATTTACGTAAATAAAACAGAAATGTATTATAAATATAAATGCAAAATATTCTTTAACATACTACATCTCGAATTTTAAGAATATATTTTTTTTAACAAACATGCAGATCATAAATAAAACAAAATCATAACAAAATAATTGATAGGATTAAATTACGAACACATTTTTTTCATTGCCCTATCACAGTAGAAAATATAAATTATTTAATATGAGAATGAAATCATTAATTAGCAATAAAAACGCTTTACCAATAAAAAAATGTTGAATTGTTTATAATCCCTATCTTAATACAAAGTTATTTTCTAACAGATAATGTGATATACTACACAACGAACGTTTCCTTGGTTTACACATATTTATGTTAAAAGCTAGGAAAGTTTATTAGAATAATCGAACATGATCTTGTTTTAAAAACTTTACCTGCTCTAAAAAATAATCCCTCATTAACCACTTTTCTTTTTTATTAAATGTTATTACTTAAAAAATGGTTAAACCAAAATCATATAAGAAAAAAGACCTAAAATGCTAAAATTGTTTTCTTATAATTTTGGATTTTAAATAACACACAAAAGTTAAAATTACAATCGAAAGCGTGTTAAAAGCAGATGGACAAGAAATTACAATTATACAAAAACAATTTACTAGAGAGGGCATTAAGCTAATCTTTATCTCATTAAGTGTCCATTTAATTGAAATAAACAAAAAGCCTTTGTATAACATTTAATTAACTAAGTGGTGTCTGAAAGTGGCCGGTCGGTCATACAGCTTTAAATTCTGAATAAGTTAATGTAATAAAATACATCCACTAAGCCGTTGTAATGCCCCGGATTTAACGCAGCTTACTGTCGCTTATGAAGGCAGCGAAAGGTCTCGCATCCGCCTACAGTCACTGTCACAGTTGCCATTCGTAATATCGGAAGTTCTGACATTTAAACGAAAAATAGTTATAATATGAATAATCGCAAGTTAATCTTATAAAGATTTATGAGAATTTTATTATTTTGGACGAGATATTGTATTTATTAAATTAACATCTATACTATACCTACCTAGTACCTACGATAAATTCCAACAAAAGATCTTCTTAAGAATTTTAAATTATAAATATTTGAATTATAATATACCTGCTACAAATGTTATCACCTTGTGCGAACATTTGAACTCAAGAATTTTCCGACAAATTTGAATATTAATGAGTTATGAGAAGCAAGATGCTGTGTGCATTCACCGTGCAGCCACCTCGCCGGGGATCACCCCGCCCGCCCTCGCGTTGGTAGCTAATGAACCGTGAACGATGCATATTCAAAAAATATGAGTATAGTATAACGTAAAATTTTAAACACTCTACTGTATAAAATCTTATAAATGCCATACTAGCTGGTAACACATTCAGTAAATACTGCGCAGAATTTTTAATATCAACCAAATGCCGAAGTTTTCAACTTCGTTATATTATTTTAACAGAGACTGCTTAATTACGTCTCGCAGATCGTTGACCAGCTTGATCGATTAACACTTAAGAACTTTAAGTGCACAGAAAGTTTGTCCGTCTAGTTAGAAGCTCTAAATAGAACTTGGAAGAAAAGTCCAACCACGAGAAGTCATCCATCAAATAGTTCATCTACTAAAAACACAACACAATATTGTGCTCTATTTTCTCGTTCGAGACATAGAAACTTGGTAATATATAAGTTTAAGTTTTCTTAGTTTTATAATATAAAACCAGGTATTAATAATTTTATTGAGAGAATGTAATCATAATAAAATTGTTCTGTGACATTCTGATTTTGATGAATTCTGTATAAATGTTTAAAAATGCATGACATAACTAGATTTATTATTTATATTTTAATGACTCCTGCATAAAAACACACTAAATATCATAGCGATAGTTTAAAGCGATATAATAGCGATAGTTTAAAGTATGTATATGTGATTTAAAAAAAAATAAACAGTATTTTTAGTATTCCATACCCAAAGGATAAAAATAGAAACCTATAACTAAGATGCGCTGTCGATCTGTTTGTCCGTCCCGTGTGTCTGTCTCCAGGATGTATATTATGAACTCTAATAATATTATATTCTTCTAGCATTTATCAAACCTGAACTGCATATTAAACAGTATACCTGATAAGTAAGTTAAAATGGCATGATGCCAATGGTATCCGTGCTAAAATTCCATAGGATAGATTCATTTCCACAATAAGTATTTATACAATAGGTATTAAGATTGTATAAGATATATAAGATAACATTTTATCGCTCAAAGTTTATCCATAATATAAATCGCTGTTGACTGAATAGAAACTATTCTATTCAGCATAATTTTTTTACTGAAAAATAAACATTTAAAAATAAATATTTTTAATTTTAAAATAATGCAAAAACTAAATATAATTTATGATATAAGAATATTAATGTCTAGGTAGAGTGCAATTATGTCAAAACATCTCAGCAATTAACTGAGTCTTCAAAAACACAAATTTATTGATCAAGATAATATGCCCAAAGGAGTACTTTTTAATCTTCTTTACATTATTGATTTCCTATAAATTTCATTTTTTTTATGTAGGTATCCAAAAGCGAAACTTATAATTCGTACAATTTCTTATCGTATACAAATCTTGTTTATAAACAGATACGAAGACAATTAGGCGTTAGTGCTTGGTGCCTACAATTAGTTAGTATTAATTTTCGCCACCTGTAAAATGTTTAACGAAGAAGATGGTGTGTTGTCCGAAACGAAGATTTGCTAAGGGTAGTCAACTAGGGTGTGATGGAGGAATGAATATATATTATGTACACATTAATGTACAGTGACAAAATTATATCAGTTTTCAATTCTTACATTAATTAATACCTACTAGAAGATGATTATAGAAAGTCATATCTTTTATAATAACTCAGGTACTTATTAGTCTACATTTTTAAACCTATTTGTCAAACTGATGGTCTTTAAAATTCGTCTCGAACGGATATTTGTAATTTACAACTGCTTAAAATGAGTATAATTAGTTAAAAAGTCAATAGTGTAGTTTATAATTAGATACTATTACCTAAAATAGTTTAATAACAAGGAATATCTTTTGTTTAGGATAAGGATATTCGTATATACACATAAATATATATACACATAAATATAAAGTCAACATCATAACGTCGTTATAAGATATCACGAACGTCGAGACGACAGTACAATTCCCGGCCTTAAAAGATTACATATCAAATACTATTAGTCGGTTTATGTAGAGGTTTTTAGCGAAGGATGCTTTATCTCGGAAAAACAAAAGTTTCCCAAGGGATAAAGACGTTAGACCCTAGACAGTACCATAGGGCGAAAGCTTATAACTATCACATCTCTCGATCCTATTTAATATTGATATTTTTAATATAGAACTCATGCCCTAAAAATGGTTTAAAACAACAAATTTTTGTTTCATAACCTGAAAAAATTTACATTTTTTTTCGGAATCTAAAAGGCTTTGATAAACAAAAGAATTGTTATTTGAGTTACCACGCAAATAGAAAGTTTCCAATTTTCAGCCAAGTTTTCATTGTTACGCTTTACTGCCATGACGTCAGCATTTTAAACATTTTATTTTAAAATCAAAGGAAAAAACTAATTGAATTAAATCATCAGTTCTTGACGTCAGCTACTTCAAAAGATGCAAAATGTATTATGTAATGTGTCATTGCTGAAGTAAAAAATAGGTATCTTTTATGCAATTAACAACACTGTAGCTAGGGTAATATTTCCTAAGGAATAAAAGCAATAACTCTTACGGTACGAGGACCCGTTATTATTAGTTATGTATATATATAACCTATATCAATAAAAACAGCCGAATAATGTTTTTAAATTTACTTATGAAACTTATAACATTCGTTGTATAGATTTAGTAACAATTTTTTTTTTTGTCTTTATTTACTTATTTTTTACGATTAGCTGTTTTAAACGTATTTAATGCAAGTTTTCTATGCGGACCGTTAAACCTAGATAGAAATAGATATAAATAAATAATTCTCCATAAACGATAGATACGGAGAATAAGCTGTACTTTTATATATCTATTTATTAAAATCTACAATTTATATACATGTACTATTTTAAAATATTGTATAGAATTTATCATATCGTATCGTATCGCTTTCGTTTTGTTATTGTATCGTATAAAGTTTAACAAACACATAGATTTTGAGGATCAGCAGAAAAATTGCAAAATGATTCGTAGCTTTGTCTACTCTTGTGTAGCAAGCTTTCAGCAAATGAAATCAACGAACAAATAAAAATGGAGCAATTAAGATATTTTGTCTGAAATTATTATATAACTATTACAAATTTCTTAATAAAAAGAATAAAATTGTAAGCTATTGTGTCGATGATGATGAGTCTTGTGCTTAGATTAGGATTCTAGTTTACCAATTGAATGCAGCTTATAAAGCTTGCTTGATCGGAATAATATTATCAAGCTTTCATAGAAGCTAGATCGAATTGAGAATGAAAAATTTATATACAGGGCTATTTTTGATTAGTCTACATCAATCCCAACAACATTTGTTCTACGACTTTTTATAATTAGAAGTTTAAAAAAAATCCCATACAAAATTTCTTTGTTACCTCTGAACTGGCATTAACTCTGAGCGTAGGTACAGTGCCCGGGCGTTGACATTTCAGGTACTTGTTACAAAATACAGAGTAATAAATAACCGAGGGAGCAAAACTTTTTGGTTTCGTTTTTTTGTATTGTTTATCAAGATTTGTAAGAAGTCGTAGAGCAAATGTTGTTGGGATTGATGTAGAGTGGATGCCTGCAAGAAGTGGCCCATTAATTATAAATAACCCTGTATATTAAATGTACATATAAAAAAAAACCTTATATAACTTTGGAATATTTTAATTAAGACCATATTATAATGTTGTAAATTCATAACCGTTCTTAATAACCACATAAACATTCGTAATACTAAAGAAAGATGTTTTCGAAGTTTAAAATTACTACGAGTAGATTAGAGGTAAATTTTAAAAGTTTTTATACTAACTCACATTCTAATTACATTGTCGGTCCAACATCCCGAGAAGATATATTTTGTCCGTATATAAAATTAGCATTGTCAATTTTTAAATGAAACTTCTTTCGCATTTAAATTAACTTTCTCCACCTTGGAATAATTTAGCTCGTATCTCTTCTCCAAATGGTCCCTGCGGCCTGTAATAGGTTTCTTAAAGGAAATTTAGTTAAACAGGCGTGATTGACTTACTTATAGTAAGGCTTACATTGTTTAAGTATACCATTAAAGAAAACTACCATAATTTTGGTTTCTTAATAGCCAGAGAAAGTTAATATTTCAATTATATTTAATAGCAACTCTTCTGACATTATGTTTGGTTTGACTGACTGACAAACTGACTAAAATGACTTTTTTTCATTTAATATTATAAATATTTAAACAGATATCTAGGAACAGAAAAGATTAAGGAAATCAACAGGAAATCGCTAGGAAGTCAATAAATCGAACTAAAATCAAGTGAAAAATTATTGGCAAAACTAACTCGTAATTATATTAAAGCAGTTTTGATGCGTGAAAATTTATTTAATTTAAGCCATTTAATTGTTAATTCGATTTTTCGTTTTTTTTTTTAATTTAGATATTTAAGTTACCTCATCAAAAAAACGGATATGGTTTATTTTCTAAAATAAAAATTAAATACTATATATCTTTGACCTCATTAATATATTTTTTGTATTAAATAAGAAATAACGCAAAACAACTTTTTCTATTCCATATATATATAAGTACATCAGCATGTATACCATAGTACCTATTGAAACACTTATTAAAAGTGTTACCAGAAACAAGTCTAGATAGACAATCACAGGCAACGAGCTCTTCAAATAATATAGTTAGATGTGTGTGTGTGTGTGTGTGTGTGTGTGTGTGTATGCACCGATATTAGTGTTATTTCATTAGAATCAGGGTCAGAAAAAATTCAATAAGAATAAGATTCTTTGTAGGATTAGTATTAAGAAAGGGAGGAAAAAAGGAGAGGATTACGAAATCAATTGTTAAGACCAAAGATAGAATAGGGATAGGGATTTAATAGTCGGTATTGGGATGGAGGTGACTACTGAAATAAGTTAACTTTCGAAAATCCTAACCATGTTTCTAAACTAACAGTAAAGAATTACACTAAAAAGATGCTACAATAGCGGCACTGTATCTCAATTAGTAGGGTGACGCGTGGTATGCTATAAGCCTTACAGAGGTTGAAGGATCGCGTTATTTCCTTAAATAGAAATAGCATATATATATATATATATATATATATATATATATATATATATATATATATATATATGTAGGTATAATGGCTATATTAAGAAAAAATATAAAGGAGAATGTTTAAATGGGATATCCCTATACTAAGATAGTAAAGGCTTTATTTTAGGATGACTGGACTAGAAGGTAAATTCAGGAATATTTTATAAATTGCGACCACAACGACTTTAACTATTTAAAGTCAAACTTGAAACAAACCACACTAAGGTTCTCCCTTACATACAACATTACGACGGTTCGTGTGCTATTTGGCCTATGCGTTTTTTTTTTGCGAAATGGAGTTATAGGTTTGTTTAGTTAATGGAGCTATAGGTATTTGGAATAAGCAAAAAAATCTTATATTATTTTCAAAGATGTAAGCAGTTCAAGTTCCTTGGCTTTTCTTGAGACACCGTGAAACCTTAGTGGTAACAAAACTAAGCTACGAAAACTTCACTTTCAAAAACTTTCAAAAACTTTACTCTACCAATTGTCCTGAGTTTCAAAAGCCTTACCTAAGTTGATAAGGTTTTTGAAAGAAGCGTAATAGATGTCACCGCCGTCCCACTAAAGAGGATCACATATAGATTGCTTAATTCACGGAGATTGGTAGCAATAAGGTAGCTCAATTGGTAGAGCGACGGGACGGTTTCAAAGAGGTCGCGAGTTCGAATCCCTGCCGGTATCGGTTTATCCTTTATTCTATATTTTTTCAAAATTTATATAAACTTAACATGGCTATAAATGCTTAAAGATATTTTCAAACATAAACTAAAGAGTCCTTAGCTCCAGTTAAACTTAATACTAAACTTAATGCGAGGCCATTGCCATCATTCGGCCAAAATATCTACATTTTATATATTTACTAACTCTACCTGCGACTTCGTACGCGTAGATTTCGATTTTGATAAAATGTACTCTTTATACTTACTAATGTATGTAAAAACTATAAACCTACAAACTGTTAAACAGCAATGGTACGACAATAAGAGATTTTTAACTTCTTTGTTTGTTAACTGATTGTTAAAAAAAAAACAAAATATAAAGTGAATTCCATAACAATATATTCCCGAAAACTGCATCCAAATCGATTAATCCGTTTCTGAGATTAGCGTGCACACACATACAGACATACAGACGAACAGACAAAATGAAAAAAACATTGTTTTGGGTTCTCTTTCTTATATAAAGGTCCCCCTATATGAATTTTTGAAAATATTTTTTTTCGTATTGTGTGTACAACTAAAAGACAAATAGGTAAACAGACAAAGATTTTTAAAGTGCTGATAATGGATTCTATTAGTTATCACTTCACATCCTGGTATATTTTTTTAAATATTTTCAATGTACAAAGACTACTCCTCTACAGATTTATTTCATGTATAGAGTAAGATTTGCAGAGCACCTGTTACGTGATTGACATAAATTTACATATTTTTTTATTTCTTAACCAATTTAGATGAAGTAAACACTAAATGTTAAGTGAAGACTGTGAAAATAACTTCCTGAAAACCACATTCAAATTGGTAAAGCCGTTTCTGTGATTAGCGTGCACAAACGTATAGACATACAGACATACAGACCAACTGACGAACTGAAAAAACATTGTTTTGGTTCTCCTGCTCTTATAAAGGCCCCCTATGATGTTTTTTTATGTTTTCCATGTACAGAAATGGATAAGTGACGATTTTATTATATGTATAGATATAGATTGAAAGAAATCCTATTTAAAATTTCAAGTATAAAATTTATTAATTTGTATTAACAAAAGTTATTTACTTGTTTCACAGAAATATTGATTTTAGCTATAGAGGCTTTTTATCATGTTAATTGAAACATATTAAATTTCTAAATATATTTTAAATCAAATACGAATTCATTAAAGGCATTTTTCAATTGTCTCAGTAGAAATTTGTCCTTCTAAAACGTAATAACAATTGGAGTTAAATCCAAAATTAATTACCGCTCTATAACTTGGAAAGGGCTTATTATACGGCTTGTTGTCTGCGTTGTTATGACTAGAGCAATTGACAAGTCTCCAATGTCTATTTGTAAGATTGTCTATAATTATTTGCAATTCTACTTAGTACACCTCAACAGTAATGAATATGCCCCGTCTCAAGAGGTGTTATAAATAATACCTGCACCGATCTACAATATTATGTCAAGCAGAAAAATATAACTCAATTTACTTAAAAAAAATAGGGCTTCTAAACTATAGACTGTTTCTAAATTTTCTCATCTTTTTCTAATGCAATCCTCTCAGCTTTGACTGTGATATGTGTTATTAGCCTACAGCATTATTCATATCTAACTTGCCGAACAGCATTGTCTTTCCAATTTGATGTGAATATAATGATATACTTACCAGATTATTGCTGAATCTGATCTGACTCGGTCCATACAGAGATCAATATTTCCAAAGCCTAAAATAAGAGATAACAAACGATTTTTTTACTTTCCATAGTATGATATTTCGTGAAGAACTTATATTTATAAAAATATCAAGGAGAAGAAGGCAAATAAAAAATCCAATTCGACATAATTGAAGAAACCAATTATATTTTATCAATATTTCATTTCACTAGTCTAAAAGTATAAATCAAGTCTAAAAGTATATTATATAGAGATGACAATTCATTTGACTCAAGAAAATAAACAAAAGCTTTTATTGAAGGAGCATAAAAACAAAAGCAGCAGCGCTCTCTCTCGGTTGGAAGGAATATAAAGATATAATATATTTTAAATCATGTCAAACAGAATGATGAAATTACAAAAAGAAGAGTAACTAATTGTCTTAAGAGTGAGATTTGAGTTAGATATTCTAAACTTAATTATAAAATATTGCTATTATACAACAAGAGCAGGAACAAAGAATAATAATTATATTAAATAACATTCAGCAAAAGTTTTCTTGGTTACCCTGATAATTTACTTTTGTGAGATTCCTATTTCTTGACATAAAGTATCATTAAATTTCTCTCTTTATAATATATAATTGTATATTCCATAAATAAGTGAAGGAAATTATATATAATGTACTCAGCGAATAATAATAATAATTTTATATTCTAAAGCTTTTACTTTAAATGTATTTCAAATAATATTACCGATTAATAAGTAATAATAGCCCATAAGAGTGTGATAAAATTTAATTACTTAACCTACGCTCGCTCTGATAGTGTCATTACATAGTTGCAATATATAGAAACTGCTTTCATAATTGTATCAAAACACATTAGAAAAAGTAAATTGTTACGTCTTCTTACATACTAACATTTTATGGAATTGATTATTGAACTTAAATTTACATAAACCTAATATTGAAGTACTAAGTAATTTTGTTAAGATGTAAGACATTTGAATCATATGGTTGCTTTTAAGAAATGTTAGATTGTTATCTACTTAGTCGTTAATATGGTTGCATAGCAAGGTGTATTATTATTGATAAAATATTCTTATTTAAACATATTTTTAATAACACCGCTTTTTATTATTAATGTTATGTGGAATGTTTTTGACGTGAAAACGTCTTAACCCTTTCAGACCTGGCGTACACAAATGTACACATAAAATATAAAAAAATGTTTTGGTATTTATTTCGCTACAAGTGCAATTGACAACGCTTGTGTTCATATGTCCACATTATAAACTACAAAAATGTATACTATTAACGCCATCTCTTAGCATTCTTTGTAACTTTTTCGACATCGTTCGATCAGTGGCTGACCGAAGTTGGAGCTATGTAGGTAAGCTCGTCATTTTTATTTCTAAAAAGTATGAAATAGCTAAATATACGCACTGCAAAAATATGAATTGATGTGTTATATTCCTAAGGTCATAAGTAAGATATAATGTGAGTTTGTTATTCTATTTTTGTACCAATTATCACATTTTTTATATTTGTACACAAATGTACACATCAGGCGTAAACGATGTTTTTACGATTGCTGAAGTATTTTAGCTGTATTTGAAAAATCTATTTTGAATATGTTTGTAACTATATTATTAATGTTGTTGTAGTTGATGCTATATAAACTATGTTATATATGTTATATGTTGAGATAAAATACTTTTTTTACATTTTCAGATAAAAAAAACACCGATATGTTTTCACCGGACGCCTTGAAAGCTCTAATTACTGGAACTCTTTCCGATTTGGAGCTATCGTCTGATGACGAAGAACCGTTTGGATTTACATCTGAAAAGGAGTTGCGGTCTGTCCGAGTTGGTGCAGATGTCATCAATCAAAACCAACGAGAGGTATTTCCACCCGACACTGACGAAGATGAAGGGCCCAGCTCATTGTGGATTGGAACGAATGATCCAGGAGTTACTGACACCTGCGATGAAGTACCACCGACAACAGAAATAGAGTCCTCTCATGAAAATATACTTCAGAATATTACGCCTAAGCAGAACATTAGGTGGAGACACAGGGAACTCCTAAACACAATTTCATCAGATTGGCTTACACCAATATCAATTGACCCTACAGTTGAAGCCCCAGTGGATTATTACTTTCGGTACGTGCCAAAACAATTATTTGAAATTATGGCTGAAATTACTAACATATACGCAATACATTCAAATAAACCCAGGTATAAACCTACTACTACACAAGAAATAGAAATTTTATTTGGGTTACATTTAGCTACTGGTATATTTAGCTACCCTTGCTTGAAAATGTACTGGGAAACTGGCATCAGCATACCCTTGTTCTCAGAGAATATGGCCCGGGATCGCTTTTTTGAATTACGCAATAATTTACACCTTGTTGATAATACAATAATACCTGCTAGTTGCAAAGATGCATTTTACAAAGTTCGACCAATATTTGATGCTGTTAGGAATCGATGTTTAGAGTTACCGCTTGAAAAAGAACTTTGCGTTGATGAGCAGATGGTTCCTTTCACTGGGAAACATGTTGCCAAACAATACATAAAAGGTAAACCTTGTCCATGGGGGCTTAAGATATTTTTTTTATGTGGTAAACATGGGCAAGCCTATGATTTTCTACTTTATCAAAGCTCTAGTCCAGAACTTGATAATAATTTGACAAAAAAAATTGGATACGGTGCAGCTATTGTCCTTCATCTCACTAAGAGAATTGGAGAAAGCAAGGGCCACGAGCTGTACTTTGACAACTACTTCTCGTCATATCATTTATTACAAATTATGAAACGAAAAGGCATTATGGCTGCATGCACAGCTCGTATAAATAGATTCGCCAACCCATCGCTACTAAGCGATAAAGAAATGAATAAAAAGCCTCGAGGATATTCTCAAGAAGTAAGTAGTTTTGATGAAGATGTAACTGTGGTCAAGTGGCTGGATAATAAGATTACCCATCTTGCTTCTAATTTTGTTGGCATTGGTGAAAAAGACTTAGTCAACAGGTGGTGTAAGAAAGAGAAGAAATTTATTGACGTTGAACGCCCCGAAGTGGTCAGGAAATACAATCACGCAATGGGGGGAGTTGACCTATTAGATCAACGAATGAGTTACTACAGGACCTTCATAAAATCAAAAAAATGGACCCTTCGCATGATATTTCATGCTTCTGATTTAGCTGTAGTGCAGGCGTACCGAGAGTACCAAAATGACAATGCGTTGCTAGGCATACCAAAGAATAAACAACTCACGTTGCTTCACTTTCGTCGTCAGCTGGCTGAAGGTCTGGTGTTGAGGAATAAAATTATCATCGCTAAAAGAGGACGGCCCAGTGGCAGTAGCCCAATACCGCAAATTATTCCAAGAAGACCAGGAGAGGTTCGCCCTGTAGCGGATATAGCAAGAGACGGTGTTGGGCATTTCCCTGCACATGATGAGGGACTTGGAACACGGTGCAAAATGGTTGGATGCAAGGGAAGAACCAGGATTAAATGTATAAAATGCAAAGTTCACCTTTGCCTTAGCAAAGATAAAAACTGTTTCTTATCATTTCATACGTAAACTTATGAAACATGCTTCTTGAATGGGGCGAATGACTGATTTACCTATGTGCCAATTATTTGCCTATCCCAAAGAAGAAATCTTTTTTTGCTAATAATTATAAGAATTGTACTTAAGTTTTGTTAATTTTATAAAAATAATTAATATTTCCTAATAAAAACATTTATAAATTAAACTTTTTATAATTCCAATAAAACCCCCTTAAACGCTAGTCTTATCAATACGTAGGACGGATGTGCACATTTGTACACAAAAAGAAAAACATTTTTTTTTTAAAAACCTGACAATTAGGATTTTTTTCATAATATTTTCCTTAGTCTTTTTACTGTACTTTAGCTACTATTTTTTTTTTAGATTCATTGGACACAAATAAATAATTCAGGTCTGAAAGGGTTAAATTAGGTTAAGCTGGGAGTCACTTATGAAAAAGTGTAACGCCCGGTAACGTAACGATGAGTCACCGAACGAGAGAGAGGCCCGCCGAATTCCTTGCGTCTCTCTCCCACTCAAACATGATCGGTCCGCCGAGCAATGTTTTGATTTTCAAATTGATTCTTTTAAATTACAAATATTAAGAAAAAGTGGCAGATATAAGAAAACTTGATTTAAAATGTGTTGAGCAAGAATTTTAACATCTAATTTAAGTAAATGTTTTAATTTTCAACTTCATTATTTACAATTACAAATTTTAATTAATTTCAAATTTATTTAGCAAAAATTTGAACCTTCGATCTGAATAAGTGTTTTGATTTTCAAAAAAAATCTTTAAAATTAAAAATATTAAAATATATAAAATCAGAAGTGACGTCAAATAACATTATCTGTACTTATTATTATTTAATATGTAGGCCAGTACATGTGACCATACTTGGTAGACACAATTGGAAATAGTATTTTTTTATAACTGAAAAAAATATATATATATAAAATACTGGTAGCAAACAATAACTTCAATGATCGATATCTCCGCAACTAATTGATGTATCGAAAAAGTCTGTAAATAAATTTTGTAAAAAATAATAACATCAATAATATAATATAAAATAAATAATATATAAAATGATTTTACGTGACAACGTCTTCATCGTCCTATCCTCAACAAAATCACTCAAATTATTAAAATATTGTACAATTTAATAATATTCATATGAATAAATATTCTACCGAGAAAAAGACGTGGTCACGTAAATCTTCGCCCGTAAAACCGACTTTACAGGCAACCATATTTTTAAATATATTTTTGTACTTTATAATTACAACAATAACAACAATGTATCTGATTCTGATTTAATATCTATGAACATGGCTGGCTTCACTTTATACTTTCCAGCTTAATCACATTTGATAACTTAGATTAAAAAATATGTAAAATACATTCATTTATTAGAATTGTTTGTAGATGTCCGAAAATCAGAAGTTTCTGAGAATGCCGCTAAGACAACAAATACAAAAGTGCAAATTGGTAAAACTGAATCAAAACGTCGTCATTGCTTTACTAAGCGTAAAAGAACAAAAGAAAATAATACCAAAATTTTATCTGAACATGTTTTTGAGATAAAATATAAATAGATTTCTATTTCTATTCATGACAAATTAAATACTCTCCTGAATTTCGTATCGGTCATAGTACGACAACAAAGCGTTGAAAATAACTAATGATATAAAGTATGGTATGGTATGCCAAAAGTTGACGGTTATGACTTTGCAAAATTTTTGCGAAATTTTTGAAATTTTACTTTCAATTCTAAATTCTATTAACATATCTCCTGCAATACTTGAATGATAACATTGTTACTTGCATGATCACCGCCAATGGATGTTACTTCAGGTTTTTTCATAAAATTTGTCAAAAAAATTAAAGCTGGCGTACTACAAGGTGGCGTGTTGTCTCCTCTTTTATTTACAATATTTATAAACCGAAATAGTATTTTTTTTTTCTGTCTAGCACCTAAAAAAAATTAAAAAGAGAGAGTATTGGTTAAAATACAATTTAAGCAACAAAAAAGATCTCAAACAAAAACTATACTTACATTTTTATTTTTGTTTGTTATATGCTATTAATTTAAATTGTATATAAACCAATACTTCTCCCATTTTTTTTATCATTTATTTTTTTTATTTTTGTAGAAGGTTTTTTCAATAACTGGCCATATTTTTTAAGGGCCGTTAAAAATACTGGCAGTTGGAAATTATAAAGTCATTTCAATACTAGATTTTGTCATTTTTTATATTCAATTTCAATATTTATAGATTTTAATTATGAAGGAATTCTGTAGAATTAACCTTTATTGATTGATAGATTTTTGGGAATTTAAATGTACATTGTATTTTGTGTAATGTATGTATGTTTGTTTGTATGTGTGTCAAGCACAAAAAAGTAAAATATTACTGCATTAACCGTGTTATAGGAATAACTCTGCACATTTTGATGTTTCTTATTGGATGTAACCCTATATTTTCTCTTAATTGCCAAAGCAAAACTTTCCTACTGGACCTCTTCGTAACTTCTGAATAAATTTTACTTTACCTGTTATAAAAGGAGGCATCTAAGAAACGTAATGACATTAAAATTCTAGAGCTGCTTTGAAATATCAGGGGTATATATATATATATATATATATATATATATATATATATATGTATATATATATATACCTCACCTCCCTATATACCTCCTTATATATATAGGACATGTAAGATTAAATAGGTTACGTGGTTCTTAAATTTTTGTCTATTTTCATTTTCTGGAATTAAAATTATAATAACAATAAAGATCAGAACATTTTCACGCAAATCAATCTAAACCCAAACTAACAAACTAATGATATTTGATAATCCATACATAAAAATTTGATTTAATAAATACAGACACATATTTCATATAAACCACACCCAGACTCTTTATATTTTTTTATAATAACTTTTAAATAGCTAGTGAAATAGTATAGTGAAATTTAAAATCTAATTATACATAAAAAATAATTTATTCTTTTTATTTCGATTTAAAACAAATTACAAAATAATAATAATAATATAATAATAATATTGTCAACACATTGAAGGCTGTATTAGTGGCGGCTTTTGAAACAATTCTTTGTTAAATCACGACTTATTTAAGCCCGACTTAAAAACCATAATCAAGCCGAATCTAATAAAAAAACAGATGAGAAAAAAATTGGACTAAATTCAGCCATCTACAAAAACGGATGAGGAATGTTGACCAGTCTTTTAAAATGTTAGCGACTTCTTATTATAGTATATTCCGCATTCACATCGCTTATTTCTCTTTATATTAATTGAAGTCAATTATTTTACCTCTTGTGGAAAAAACTCAATTAGTTCAAAGGAAAATGAAACAAACATATTCCGTTACAATGTAACTAATATTATCAAGATAGACGTTACAGATTTAATCAAAGCTAAGCCGTTCCCTATTCCATTGAGTTGAGCCTGACGTCAGTGATGTTCGGCAAAGGTTTTTGAATTACCAATCACAGAGCTCGCAATTATATAGTTGTTAGTGTATAACAAAACATATTCATATCGGGCTGTAAACTCCGCGAGCAATTCTTCGAGCTCCTATATACGAACCCCGAATGGGTTTGAAACTAGTCGGGTAAATTCCGATTAAAAATTACATGATTATAGATTGGTAAATATATATTTAATAAACATTATGGTTCACGAAAGATTAGACTTTGTTTGAAGTTAAAACAATCATTAACTTATTCTTACTCTTGAAATGCTAAAAAATCTAGCGCGGGTGATGACGTTCATATGTTACATCTAAATCTAACATCTAGAGGTTGAGGGTAGAAACTATCTCTTAAAGCACATTCGTTACAGCTATGATTCATCGATATTCGTTCGTTATATAATAAGGTAATTTTTTTGCATTTAACGTCGATGAATTTGAAGCAAAACCTGTTATTCAAATATAGGAGATAATTTATTTCCTGAACTGATATTACGATAAAAAAATATATCTAAATTATCAAATAACTGATGAAATAATTAAAGTAAAAAAATATATTTAGTACTGTTTTAATAATAATCATGTAGTAATAACAATCTTACAATTACCTAATATAATGTATTATGTTTTCATGCTCGAGTAAAACTTGAAATGGAATCTTGTAAATAGCTAAGTGTGGTATCGATTCCAGGGAGACAATAAAGGCCACTGCACTGAGATTGGTCTTCGTTACATATTAATGGAAATAGCGGTTCTCGCTCGTGTTCGAGTTCACGGTACTTGGGAGAACTGATCCGAGGAAAAGGTGCAATATCAGTCCGAATAATGGTTTACCACTTAGAATTTAATGTGAATTTTAGCAACGCTTATAGTAACTTTGTTCGAATTCACCTTGAGTATTTAATATAAGAGATATTCTTTGGTTATCATAAATTCATTATTTACAGTACAATACAATTTAAGTTTATCTAGTCTGATATAATTTTCATTTATTTAGTCTCATCTTCATAGTTTTTGATTGTTCTTTGTTTCTTTCACATATTCCATAAGTAACTATCATTTATATTTAAATACGTCTTTCTGATAAATAAAATGTCAAAAGGATTTTTCTTTAATCTGTACTCAATCTTGACCCTCTAGTTTTTGTCGATAAACATGATAACGTTACCGAAGATGTTTTATCATCTAAATAAAAAAATGTAAATTTAAAATTAAACCACCCCGATTTCAATTAAAATATAAAATAACAGAATTTGCTTGCGGCATCAAATAACAATTGAATAAAAAATGCTATTTTCTGAATAGTAATTCTAGTGGGTTGGAGTAAAATTTAAATAAAAAACAGGACTTAAATTCTTTAAGAAAGCAATATTCGTTGAATAAATGAATAAAATTTTAAAAATATAGGACAGGTCTATCATTATTGAATTATAAAAAAAAAACAGAATATTCAGTTGACCATTAGTCTGCGGCAAAGTAGCAACCAAACCCGAGGACGGATTTGATTGCGGTTTCTTTTTTAATCAGAAGCCTGGTTCGTTGATACGGTTTTTTTTACTATATTTCGAAAAGAAACAGAAGTTTCCAAGATATTGAGGTTTTATTGTTGCGGAGAATGGTTCTTATGCAATATTGATAGAAATACTTAAGCAAGTGAAAATTTGTGTGTCCATAGGTTCATTTAGTACAATAATGAAATAAGTAACACAACTTTTAAAAGCAGAAAAACAATTAAAATAAAAATTTAAAAAACGTCGGTCGGGGGAACGCCTAATAAAGGAAGAAAGTAAAATGCAAATAAGTTACCCTGACAACAAGTAAATGAATTACGATATCGAATCGTAAATCCTAGACTATTCTAGGTACTCAATTATTAACTTCGTAAAATAGACACCATCGTCAACGTACGTACAAAGGTCCCCCGACGCGACGACTTCAATAAGCATACAATAATATAATTTTTATTCTTTTTAGAGATCTTGTTGTAACGGGGGTTTTAAATATTAATTTTTTAGCTATATCAAATATGATTAAGCTGGAAATTATTAGAGTAGGGCCAACCGTGTATACATAGATAATAAACGTATTATCAGATTCATTGTTGTCAATCTTATTATAAAGTATAATAATAAATCTAATAAATCTTTTGAATAATTTAAATAATAGCGGTGGTGATAAAAATATGTTTAAATCGGAACATTTTACTAATAACATTACATCTTGCTCCATAGCAAGATGTAGTTTTATTAGTAAAAAGTAAAATGTTAAAACGGGTGCATAGATAACGTATTAACGAGTAAGTAGATAAAGATCTACTATTTCTTAAACTCAACCATATGGCAAGAATATATTAAAATTTAAAATTACTTAGTACTTCTACACTGACTTTTTAAAAATTTAACTTAAATCATCAATTCTATAAAAAGTTAGCATGTAAAAAGACGTAACAATTTATTTTTTCTGATGTGTTTTGACACCATTATGGAAGCAGTTTTTGTATATCGCAACTATGTAATGACTATCAGAGCGAGCATAGGTTAGGTAATCAAAATTTTGTCCCATTCTCATGGGCTATCATTACTTATTAATCGATAATACTATACGAAATACATTGATGGTAAAAGCTTTGGAATATTAGATTATTATTAATATTCCGGTGATTATAAGTTGCTTCACTTATATAATATGTTTATGCTTAATAATAATTTATTAAAAAGACAATTAGTTCAATAAAACAATTATATCAGAGAATAAGAATTAACAAAGATTTAGTTTCTAAACCGAATTATGAAACGAAATGAAACCTGAATACTTAATCACATTTATCTCACAAAAGTTCATCAACAAAAAAAGGAAGAAAACTTTTATTAACTGCTATTTAATATAATTATTATTCTTTGTTCCTAGTCTTGTTGTATAAAAGCAATATAATATAATTGAGTTTATAATATCTAACTCAAATCTCACTCTTAAGAAAATTGGTTTCGGTTCTTTTTGTAATTTCATCATTCTGTTTGACATGATTTCATTTAAAGATATTCCTTCCAACCGAGAGAGAGCGCTGCTTCTTTTGTTTTTATACTCCTTTAATATAATCTTTTGTTTATTTTCTTGAGTCAAATGAACGGTCATCTCTATATAATGTTGAACTTTTATATTTTTAAACTAGTGAGACTAAAAATTGATGAAATTTTCTTGTTGTTTATTTTCTTAAGGACTATAATTTGCTTTTAAAAATATGTGAAAGCTATGGAATTATTAAAAACTCAATATGACGTCGTAACGTTTTCGTCTTAATTTTTTTATTTGATTCCTTGTTTTGTGTTTCATTGGACATTATACTAGAGGAGACGAAGCTTCTTAGCAATCCATGGATTCACCGTGCGGGTGCCGGGCCCATCGCGTTGCAAGGAGAGGAGTGCAAGCAGTGCCTGGGACTTGCGACCCAGGAGTAGGTTTAAGGGGCCCCTTTATTATGCGCAAAAACGCTCACCTTCACCCTCCACACTCCTCTCCCTACCTAACCAAATTTGGAAAGAACCTACTAATGCCGCCTTTGAAGTACGTTCTAGAAATGAACCGATGCTTATTCTAGAAAGGCCAAGATCTTTAAGTAGGCTATAGAGAGATTTTGCTGTTATACCTCTCGCTCCCACTTCTACCGCGTACAAACTAACTATAAATTTATTCCTGATCAGTTCGTTGGTTAGTTCGTAATACTTATTGAGCTTGAATGTGTGATCCCTTGGGATGTTTGTTTCCCAAGGAACAGTAAGCTCCACAAGTATCACGCGCCTCAGATGTTTCGAATACAGGAATAAGTCCGGTCTGGATGACGAAACACCAACATCCCCAGGGATTTTGTAATGCTTTTCATACGTGTCCATCATGAGAATCCAATCAGGAGCCACGCCTAATATTGAATAAGGCTTCGCTTTTGATTTTTTGGAGGAGCCTTCTTTTACGAATTCTATAGATCGTTCGGTGGTTGTTATACCCTTCCGCGCTCTTGCTACTGAAAGACTAACCGCTTCCCGTATAATTTCTAATACCTTGTCGTGGCGACGCGAGTATTGACCTTTATCTAGAAGTACCCTACACCCTACTAATAGGTGTTTCGCGGTTCCTATTGCCTCCCCACAGATGTTGCAAGACTTTTCGGTGGCTTTGCCCCATCTTACTAAATTACTTTGATCTGGGAGAGTCATTTGGAATGCATTAAGATAGAATTTTAATAATGCTGGGGACCAATCATAAATTAAGGTGCGCCACTTCAAAGCTAAAGAAAGAATAGAAAATTCATGTAAAAGTTTCTATTTAAGGTTATGAAAAGATTGATCTTAGCAAGGACTGAGTCAGATCAAATTTATCAATAACTAGATAACAAAATTATTCTATTTACAACAAATCGGCAAGACAATATCATTCTACAAGTGGAGTATGCATAATTTATAATAAAAAAATGTATTATTTATGATATTAAATAAATGTTAATTTCAGTGAGTATAAGACATTTCTTTACGATAATTCTGTCATATTTAGCTGCTTGAGACTGAATAGTGGATCCGTGATGGTATTATTTTAAACAATTCTCGAGACGGGGCATATTCATTACAGCAGAAGTTTACTAACAAGAATTGCAAATAATGACAATCACATAAATAAACATTGGAAACTTGTCAATGGCTCTAGTCATAACATCGCAGACAACACGCTGTATAATAAGCCCTTTATAAGAAAAAAGTTATAGAAAGGAAATTTTGGAGTTTACTCCAATTGGTATAAAATTTTACAAGGAAAAATTTCAACTAAGATAATTGAAAAAATCTTTAATGAATTCGTACTACTATTTAATTGTATTAAGATTTTTTGATATCACACAATTAACAGGAAAAAAAGGACTGAATCTCTAGTTAAATACAATACTTCTATTAATTAATTTAAATTGTTAGAATTTTTAAAGTTGAATTTTTAAATAAGAAAAGATTTTATTATTATTATTTTTTATAACTAGGTTATTATAACTAGGTTTAATGCTTGACTACATTATTTATTATAACTAGGTTTAATGCTTGACTACATTATTTATTATAACTAGGTTTAATGCTTGACTACATTCCATCTAATGGAGTGTGGGGACGTAGTCATAGGTGTTAAGGTGCATTAACCTAGCAACCTATTCACTCTTCTCTCGAAGACACCCACAATGTATTTGGCCGGAAATACCGACGCAGGCAAGTTGTTCCATTCCATCGCTGTACGCACTAAAAAGACGAAACATAGCGCTTCGTTCGGACAGGTGGAATGTCCACAACAAAAGGATGGATACCTGCCGTGCGTCGAAACGTCCGGTGATTGAACGGGGCCGGGAGAATTAAATCGTGTAATTCCTGCGCACACTCACCAAAATGTATTCTATGGAATAAGAATAATTCTACGCCTGAATAAATTATCAAAAAATAAAGTTTGGTTTGCCGAATGGTGGCAACGGCCTCCCAAATATTTTGGTTTAACTCGATCTAAGCACTCGTTAGTTATTTTTAGGTACTGTATTTTATCTTTTATGGTTTCTTGTAAAAGATAAATATTAATAAGTCATGTTATTATTCATATTATATGTAATTAAGTCTCCATTGCGGTAGTCCTTTAAAAGAGATATGATGTATGTATGTTTCTTATCGACTCCAAAACGGATGGACCAATTTCAATGACATTTTCAGGGAATGGTCAGATATCCCAGCGTGTAATCCTGTAAAGTTTAATAGCAAAAGGGACTGTTTTTTTGACTAAACTGTCAATGACAGTTTTTTTACTGCTAATAAGCTATTGTTTTTTACATTGAAGTACCTAAAGTCAGTACTTTCCACGCCTCCTTCAATCCTAATGATTAAGTTTATATCTTCTCAACCCCACTAATCTTCTTGGTTATAAAAGTTGAGCCGCTATAGTGGCAAGCTTAACCCCGTGTACAAGGATCCTTATACGGCAGGCCTGACCTCCTAAGTCGTCTGACCATGGCACTATAAGACTAGAAAGCTCGCAAGACCATCGGTCAGAGACAAGTCCAAACACGAACACCTAGGTACGTAGGAACCGAGAAATGGTAGCATACCTTTTCTCCATGATAGGTTCAGGAGCTATGGGCACGCTCAATTCATTTGCTGAGAACGTCAGAGAGGCTAACTACCAGTGTCCAGCTGGCACCAGAGTTGTAAGGCATGCTAACTTCCTTACTGACAGCCAGGAGGCAAGTCTACCCTACGATACAATCCGGGTGACTGGATAAACACTAGCGCATCCATCTAACTTCTAAGTAGGGGCAACCTAAACCACAGTGGCCCCCAAAAGGACCTCTGCTCAGATGTGTTCCAAACCCCGAAGTGAAAGACCGCAGCAGCTCTTCGCCTTAGACTAGTCAATCCCACCTTTTAGAACTTTTAGACCCCGACGAAAATTGCCTAATCTCTGCAGCTAACCACATTACCACCACGAATCCAACACCAAAACCGATAACCCGATAGTTTACACAAGCGCATGTATCTTAAGGGTTTTATGTACCGGCGTTCCCGATTTTATTAAACCTGTAAACTATCTACCGCTAAACTCAGGTATCTCAGTAGATCTGAGTATTTAAGGTCAGGTATAACGCCACGGATCTATCTATGTACCCGCTAGAAAAAAAACTAAAAGAAAATTTAATTAAAGACACCCGCATTTCTTATATCCAATGTCATGTTATGTATTATTATTTATTAAGCCTACCCTAATATTCTAAAGCCATAAATAATATTTAGTTTATTTAATTATTTTGAAATTGAAAATATTTATATTTAAATGTTTATTTTATAGTAAAACAGACTATTACAAGAGAATAGAACCATCAATAGTTATTTATATTAAGGATAAACTCTAAGCGATAAAATGTTCTCATCTTATAATAACTATTATGAAAATAACTCCGTCCTACGTAATTTAAGCACGGATAGCATACCATTGGAACTTACTCATCAGGTACACTGTTTAATATGCCGTTTAGGTATATTAAATGCTAGAAGTATATAATATTTTTAGTGTCGGTCATCCTGTTAAAATCATTGGTACGGAAGTTTTGAGAATATTTTTATCAGTCAAACCTTTATCTTTAGAGATAATTGTTTTTATGATTGGAGCAATGTTTGTTCTAATTTGCAATATAAGTAAATAACAGAACTACAATAAAATAAATGATTTTGAGTGCTTTTCTTAAAAGTAAAATGCTCCTGATTTATATCCTGTACTTGTCTTATGTTTTTTAGCATGACTAAACTTAAAATACTTATATGTTCTAAAATATTTGTTGATTTCTCTGCTAGTCTGGGTCCTATAAGAAAGCTTTAACTAACTTATTAAAAGCATATCATATTTAAATATTGGCACCACCATCAACCAATTGCGTTACAGAACCACTACGTAAACAGAAAATCTAGAAACTAGCAAAAATATAAATTCATTGACAATTATTAGGGGTTATATGTTTTAGACATTTCCTTTCCGGTGATTGTCTAACTTGTTTCTGACCCAACCTTTATTTAGAGATTTAATAGATATTGCGTTGATGAATACTTGAAATAGGCTATACATTTGTGGATATTTTTTTTGTTTCATTTTGCATAAGCTGTAAACAATACAAACTGCAACTGTATAAATAACGTCTATACAGTTACAGTTTATATTGTTGAGCAGATTAAAGATAAATAGTATTTATTTTTTATTTGAGAAAATAAACTGTAGCCGTTTCCTTGATGAGCAAACTTAACTTAATTAAGATAAATAAAGAAAGGGAATTAACAAAGAAAATGGCTTGAACTCAAGGGATTTTCACGCATCAAAACTGCTTTAACATAATTACGAGTTAGGGTTGACAATAATTTTTCACTTGATCCTAGTTCGATTTATTGATTCTAAAGCGTTGATAAGTTGAATACATTTATTACCACCTCTGAAAACGGGTCTTATATATATATATAATGTTAAATAAAAGTAAGTTATATACATAAGGCTATCTATCTTAGATTTAATATTTTAGTTACATTTGCGAAATCCTAATTTAATTAGTAACTTAAATCTTGTAAAATAAACCTTACTACAATTAAGTCAATCACGCCTGTTTAACTAGATTTCCTTTAAGAAACCTATTACAGGCCGCAGGGACCATTTGGAGAAGAGCTACGAGCTAAATTGCTCCAAGGTGGAGCCAGTCAATTTAAATGTTAAAGAAGTTTCATTTAAAAATTGACAATGCTAATTTTATATACGGATTAAAGATATCTCCTCAGGATCTTACATCGACAATGTAATTAGAATGTGAGTTAGTGTAAAAGCTTTTCAATTTTATTTATAATCCAGTAATATTATACTTCAAAAACACCTTTCGTTAGAATTACAAATGTTTTTATGTTGAATTTAAAATATTATATTTTTTTATAATTAGAGTATTACAAACATTAGGATCTCCTTTATTTGTACACATATACAATTTTCTCATTCTCAATTAGATCGATCTTCTCTGAGAGCTTGGTACTATTATTGGTACTATTATTCCGATCAAGGAAGTGGGTTTATAAGCTGCATTCAAATGCTAAGCTAGAATCTTAATCTAAGCACAAGGCTCATCATGGTTCACGTCTATATTCCTAGACTCTATATTTCTAGACGGAGGTGTATATTATGCACTATACACAGTTATGTACACTAAAGTATCTATCTAAGTATCTATCTATCTATACACAGTTATGTACACTAAAGTATCTCTTCGGTCCGGCACAATAGTTACTTCTACAATTTTCTCCTCAAAATCTATGTGTGTGTGTGCTACGGCTTATTTTTTGTTGTTTCGTATGTCACTAAACTGCTTCAAATAAAGTGACTATTAAAACATTCTGTACGGGGTTATCCAATTGATAAATTGCAATTGTAGTTTGAGTATATGGTATAATAAATTCTATAGAATATTTTTTTAAATTTCGTTCATGTATTTAATTAATAGATATAATAATACAGCTTATTGTACCTATCTAATATTAATGGTAAATTAGTTATTTAAAAAATCAAAAAATTAAAAAAAAGAAATGTGTATTACTAAATCTACATACCGTGTGTAATATGTATAAGTCTTAATAAGTGAATTTTAAAACATTATTCTGCTGTTTTTACTAATGTAGGTCCAATATGATATACAAAACAAATAATAAAGAGTCCTCTTACCCTAAGAGTTATTGCTTTGATTTCTTAGGAATTAGTACCCTAGCTACAGTGTTGTAATTGTATAAAAGATACATATTTTTTACTTTATCAAGACACATCACATAAAATATTTTGTAATATACTTTTGATCAGCTGACATCAAGAACAGATGATAAAGTTCAATAAGTTTTCCCCTGATTTAAAAAAATAATGTATAATGTTTTAAATGCTCCATCGCAGTAATAGGTACATAAGTAAAAAAACTTGGCTAGAAATTTCTAAACTTTCTATTTGCGTGGTTATTTAAATATTATTTTTTTTTTCAAAGGATTTTAGATCCCATGAAACCAAAATTTATTGTTTTAGACCATTTTTACGGCACGGGTTCCATTTATATTAAAACTTCTATAATAAACGGGTTCGCGAGACAAGATAATTACTAGCTTTCGCCCTATGGTACTGTCTAGGGTCTAACATCCTTATCCCTTGGGAAACTTTTGTTTTTCCGAGATAAAGCATCCTTCGCTAAGACCTCTACATAAACCGACTAAGAATATTTGATATGTAATCTTTTAAGGCCGGTAATCGTAATGTCGTCTCGACGTTCGTGATATCTTATAACGACGTTATAATGTTGACTTTATATTTATGTGCCGAATATCTTTGTCCTAAACAAAAGATATTCCTTGTTATTAAACTATCTTAGGTTATATTATTTAATGATAAGTAGCATTTTTAACTTTTTAACTAATTATACTCATTTTAACACTTGTTAATTTGCTAATATAAATATACGTTCCAATTTTATTAATGAGACAAATAAGTTTCTAACTTTTACATTAATTGGAATTGCAATTTACATTAACCTAAGTATTATAAAAGACATCAATTTTATATATAACTATCTTATGGTAGGAACTCATTGATGTAAAATTTTTAAACTAATTTAATGTTGACACGGTACATTAAAGTGTCGATGATACACATTCTTACCTACCCTAGTCAACTAACCTTAACAAATTGTCGTTTCAGAGAACGCACCATATTTTACGTTAAACATTTTACAGGTGGCGAAAACTAATACTACCTAACCAATACTAAGCACCAAGCACTCACACTAAGCACTAAAACCTAATTGACTTCGTATCTGGTCTGACTGCTTTGGATTTGAAAAGTGAGCAAGGTACTTGCTTACCTAGCGTGTACCTACACCCACTATTTAACCTTTTCCATATTAGCTGGTTTATATAAATTGAAATAATTCATATTTTCACGACAAAAATAGCTTGAATTTAATTTTGGTTGTAATATATTAATCAAACTAAGAGTAATCACTACTGTAGTTAAGAAACCGTCTCGGATGCCAGATCTCCTGGCAGTCAGTAGTGAACGAACATACAATATTCAAGCCTTTTCTTAATAGGTAGGTATAACATTTGATGAACTACAGATTCTCGCTCGGATTGTGTTGTATTCCCTCTTGAGATATCACATAACATACATATACAGACATGGTTGATTTTTTAATAATAAAGTCGTTGGAAGTTGGTTGACCCAAAAATATTTAAACAAAAACATACGCGAATGAAGTTTATAAATATTATATGGAACTGCACTACTTAATAGACTAATTTAATAACTTAACTGAAATTCTTTAGCAATATTCTTAGCATATCATGGAACGATTCTCCTCCTGTCTCAGAATTGCGTCAAGAGCTAAGCAAATTGTATTTACTCAAATTGACGATTTGAATCAGATGTTTATACATGCTAATAACCTGATATAAGCATTGTACATGCTTATAATCTACACTAAAATGATCAATTCTGCGTATTATGAAAAAGAAAAAAAATAGCACTAGTTGGACCAGGCCAGCTAATCTAGCTGCACTGTTATATAACATTGTAGTTAAATATTAATAAATATATTAGTTTTTCTATTTTAATTTATTTTAATAATTCTATGTTTATATTGTCTTAAATAATATAGATAACCAAGTTAAAGACGATCACATATAAATAGAATGCTTAATTCACCGAGGCGGACAGCGATAAGGTAGCTCAGTTGGTGGAGCGAAGGACCGGTTTCTCAGTAGTCGCGGGTTTGAATCCCTACCTGTATCGGTTTTATTTTTCATTCTATATTTATGTAAATTTAAATAAGCTTAATATGACTATACATATTTATAGATATTTTCAAAACATTAACCAAGTTAAACACATAAGTAAATAAACGATAAAATAATTAATAAATGATTGAAAATAAGTCAGGAAATTACGCAAGCGTAGCTTTGTTTACATGTATTTGGCAGATCCCTTTTTAGAAAAATACAAAACATTCTATTTCTATAAATTCGTAAGTTCTAATACTTCTTAAATTTTAACATATTTTTTGTTATTAGTAAGACTAATTATTGTTTGACGCCAATTTTAAAGGACGTTTCATCTGTTTTTAATATTACTTACCGATCTGTTAATTGTTAAAAAAGAATAGAGTAAAAAAATTATTAATAAATATTTTTATGTTGGCCAAATAGTAGCAACGGACTCCAAGATGTCTTAGGCTCTACGAGAGCTAACGACTCACTAGTTTCTGTTACTGTTTTTTTTTACCTGTTGTGATTTTTTGTAAAATGTAAACAAAACTATAATAAGCGGTTTTATAAAATTATTTCTAGAGCTTTGCACATCAAAGTGCAGTTGCAAATCAGATTGTTTTGAGCATATATGTATGTATCAGATTGTTTTGAGCATATATGTATGTATCAGATTGTTTTGAGCATATATGTATGTATCAGATTGTTTTGAGTATATATGTATAACTTAATGGTTTTGAGAGCGTTGCTTACAAGTAAAATGGTCATGAATATATTAAATCATATATTTCTTTTAGTTCAGGTTTGTTTGGGACCGCCCCTTAAGTAATGATTAAATTTAGTTTTTAGTTGTTGTGGTTATTGCGGCTATAAAAATACATCATTCAACAAAATTTTAACTGTCGAGTTATAACAGTTCATGAGATACGGCCTGCAGATAGACAGACGGGATGGACAGACGGACAATGTTATTGGTAACATTGTTTATTTGGTAATTCAAAACAATACTAACTTTAAACTATCGCTTGTCATAATATATAATTACGAAATAGGTATCACAGGCCGACTGTGACCACCTGGTACCCCGGCCGGTGCTACCTAAACGTCAATAAAAATGAGGTATGTAATACCTATCTCGCATGCGTTAATTCCCGTTTGATAAATAATTATTTATTACATATTAACGTTTCTTTTCACTGATTTTTTTAGTGTGCTTTTAATATATACTTTTTTAATAAGGTGTGTTTAAATACCTTTCAACAAAATAGTTTTATAATATAGAAAAAGAAAATCGAAACCTGTATTTTACCAAGTTTCTATGTCTCGAACGAGATAAAAGAGCACAATATTGTGTTGTGTTTTTAGTAGATGAACTATTTGATGGATGACTTCTCGTGGTTGGACTTTTCTTCCAAGTTCTATTTAGAGCTTCTAACTAGACGGACAAACTTTCTGTGCACTTAAAGTTCTTGAGTGTTAATCGATCACGCTGGTCAACGATCTGCGAGACGTAATTAAGCAGTCTCTGTTAAAATAATATAACGAAGTTGAAAACTTCGGCATTTGGTTGATGTTAAAAATTCTGCGCAGTATTTACTGAATGTGTTGCCAGCTCGTATGGCATTTATAAGATTTTATACAGTAGAGTACTTTAAATTTTACTTTATACTATACTCATATTTTTTGAATATGCATCGTTCACGGTTCATTAGCTATCAACGCGAGGGCGGGCGGGGTGAACCCCGGCGAGGTGGCTGCACAGTGAATGCACACAGCATCTTGCTTCGCATAACTCATTAATATTCAAATTTGTCGGAAAATTCTTGAGTTCAAATGTTGAAATGTCTTTATAATTCAAATTTTTATAGTTTAAAGTTCTTAAAAAGACTTGTTTGTTGGGCTTTACCGTAAGTACTGTATAAATACGTGTCTTAAAATAATCGGAAAAAAAATATGTAGATGTCAATTTAATAAGTAAAATATATCGTCTAAAATTTGATAATTCGTGTCTCATAAATATATACAAGATTAACTTACTATTATTCATGATATAACTGTTTTTCGTTTATCTAAATGTCAGAACTTCCGATATTACGAATGGCAACTGTGACAGTGACTGTAGGCGGATGCGAGACCTTTCGCTGCCTTCATAAGCGACAGTAAGCTGCGTTAAATCCGGGGCATTACAACGGCTTAGTGGATGTATTTTATTACATTAACTTATTCAGAATTTAAAGCTGTATGACCGACCGGCCACTTTCAGACACCACTTAGTTAATTAATTGTTTTACAAAGGCTTTTTGTTTATTTCAATTAAATGGACACTTAATGAGATGAAGATTAGCTTAATGCCCTCTCCAGTAAATTATTTTTGTATAATTGTTATTTCTTTTCTATCTTTACGCCTGTCTATGTCTACGCTTTTGATTGTATTTTAAGTTTTATGTGTTAATTAAAAGCTAAAATTAAAATCAAACGTTTTTAATATTTTATGTTCTTTTTCGGTACCCAAACGGTAAAAAACAGAACCCTACTATTAAGACTCCGCTGTTCGTCTGACCGTCTATTTGTCACCATGCAGTATCTCATGAATCGTAATAGCAAGACAGTTGATTATTTTAAAGATGATTATTTCTTATAAATTCGGTTGGCACATGTTCGATTCTGAATTACTAAAAACAGAATAACATACAAAATAAAACATAAACATTTAAGAGGGTTCCCGTACAACAAACTTGTTTTCGATGTTTATGACGGCAACAGGTAGATAGACACTTGAAATATTGACAGAATATTTAGATTATGTATTCAATAAAAAAAAACTTTGAAATAAAGAAGTTTTAAAGGGCTCCCATACAACAAATCCCCAATTTGTATCCCGTTTTTTAAAGATACCGGTAAAGGTTAGTGCGCGAGTCTTAAACGCAACTAGCCGGTTTTTCTCGTTTTGTAGGTTATTAAGAAAACAAAAAAGTTTAATAGTTAAAAAATTTAAAGATATTAAATGCACAACCTTTTAATCTTGATAAAAATTAATTATATTTATAAAAACTATTATAGAAATAAACATAAGTTAAACCCTTAAGATGTTATGTGTGTCATATGCCCCCTTATGTGATAGTATGCCCTCGAATTAGATAAATCACACGACTATGGAGTGAGGATGGAAACTGTCTCGTAGAACATATTCGTTACGACTATGATTCATTGATATTCAATCGTTATATAATAAGGTAATTTTTCTGCAGTTAAAGTCGTTGAAGTTGAACTAAAATTAAATTATGATTATAAAATAACAATATTTAATATCCTAATTTTAACATATATATGTTTGCTATAGTAAAGAATGGTATAGAATTTTAGTCTATCGTATTTTTCGTGTAAACACAATTGCCAAGTATAATGTATAATGTTTTCATGCTCGAGTAAAACTTGAAATGGAATCTTGTAAATAGCTAAGTGTGGTATCGATTCCAGGGAGACAATAAAGGCCACTGCACTGAGATTGGTCTTCGTTACATATTAATGGAAATAGCGGTTCTCGCTCGTGTTCGAGTTCACGGTACTTGGGAGAACTGATCCGAGGAAAAGGTGCAATATCAGTCCGAATAATGGTTTACCACTTAGAATTTAATGTGAATTTTAGCAACGTTTATGGTAACTTTGTTCGAATTCACCTTGAGAATTTAATATAAGAAACAATCTTTTGATATTTTGAATTAGTTATATTTACAGTACAATACAAAGTTAATTTATCTGATTTGATATAATTTCAATTTATTTAGACATATCTTTATAGTTCTTGATAATTCTTTGTATCTTTCACATATTCTATATGTAAAAATGGTCTTTACTTAAATGTGTCTCACAGATAAGTAAAATAATATTTCCAAAGGATTTTCCTTAGATCTGTACTTTAAGTTTTGAACGATAAACATAATGAAGTTACAGACTCCAATGTTTTTATCTTCTGTAAATCAAATAAAATAATGAAAATTAAAAATTTAAACTACGCAGGATCCAATTAAAATATAAAATAACAGAATTTGCCCGCGGCATCAGATAAGAATTGAACTTTTGTTTTTAACCCCAACTAAAAAGATCGGTGTTATAAGTTTGACCTGTCGATCTGTGTATCTGTGTATCTGTCTGTGGCAAATTTGCGCGCGGACGCCAAACGCGTGGACGTATTTGAATGAGGTTTTTTTTAATCGAATGCTTTTTTCGTGCGGGGAAGAGGTTCTTATGCAATAATTAACCGTTCCAAGCGACTTAGCCCGCGCTACATAGGAAAAAAAGCCTTGAAGGCCAAAAGGTTTTTACATTTACTTACTGAGGTAAAGTACTTTATTAGGGATAGAGCCCGTCTAGGGCAACAGCCCGTGACTGCGTCCACGTAGACTGTAAAAATAAATTTATATGGCTTACGATCGTAGTCATAAAGAATCACAGGCAACAGCTAGTGATAATATAAATACCTTTTTTATTTTTTTTTTTCTTTTTCCTTTGGAAAAAATGCATTTTCGCATCGTCACACCAGCCAGGAAGGCGATGGGCGATGGGCGAAGGGTGGTATGTGCGGCACTCGGCAACTGCCATTTTTAAGCCGTCCCACTAAAAAACCAACGGTTGCCCTCATCGCTACAATGAGACGCCACGGTATCGCGTAAGTATTCACCGCGACGCCTCGGCGGAACCCCCTGATAAGGGTACCCCGGGCAACCGGAGTACCCCTACGTCATAAACCTGTGCAATGACGAGAGAGGTCGTCCCCCCTCTCACCTAGGCCTGCGGCTGGGAAGGAATGGGCTGAACCCTTCTCCTTCCCAAAAAAACCCCCATACAAAAAGACCTCTAAAAAGAATAAAAATAATATTATTATGTACTTATTGAATTCGTTGCGTCGGCGGAAGAAAATTTCTGAATAATAATGCAGTGCAATGCAGATGTGCGTCTTGATTCTAGAGGACTACTTAAAATAAAGTTTTAATGACATATATTATAATTAATGTTCATGGACAAACTTTAGGTTTTTAACTTTAGATTATAGTTGTTATTATTTTTATATTTTAATGGTATTCTTATTGACAGTCATATGTCTATGTTATGTTATATCTATTTATATCTTATGTTAAAACATATGATATTCAGATAAAAGATTTTTTCTTCCGTCTTTTCATGCTTGATTTTAGTGTGGTTATTCAAATAATAATTCTTTTATTTCCAAAGCATTTTGGAAGCCGGATGGTTTTCAGATTATGAAACAAACATTTCTTGTTTTAAAACATTTTTACGGCACAAGTTCTATTTATATTAAAAACATCAGTAATAAACAGGATCAAGAGACGTGATAGTTACTAGCTTTCAGCCTACGGCACTGTCCAGGGTCTAACGTCTTTATCCCTTGGGAAACTTTTGTTTTTCCGAGATAAAGTATCCTTCCCTAAACCTCTACATAAAACGACTAAAAGTATTTGATATGTAATCTTTAAAAGCCGGGAATCGTAATATCGTCTCGACGTTCGTGATATCTTTTGACGACGTTATGATGTTGACCTTCCATTCATGTGCCAAATATATTCTTCCTTAATGAGAGATATATCTTTTATTATTCATTATTTTTTTACATTTTTTTAACTATAATATAATATTTTTAAATACAAAACATGATTTTTTAATAATTTTATTATAGCAGCTCAGAATTACTATAAAACTTGGAAACTTATTTTTTAATTAAATTATTCTCAACATAACCAAATTAAAATGACACATTACTATCACTAATCATATGTAAATATATGAATTCTTGGCACTGTGGATCATAGTATACACAAAATATAACAATCGTTCCCTCCACCACCTTACCTTACTTATCGTTAGAAATCTTCGTTTCAGAAAACACACCATATTTTACGTTGAATATTTTAAAGGTGACGAAAAAAAACACTACCTAACTAATACTAAGCACCAACAACAATACCTAATTGACTTCGTATCAGGTCTGACTAATTTGGAGTTGAAAAATAAGAAAGGTAAGTACACGCTATATTTAACAATTTACTTTTCGTTATTTGCTGGTTTGTAATTCACGTTTTCCATAAATAAATACAAACTAGCAACAGAGAAATTACTAATGTGATTCGCTAGATCTTGATAAAGTGAAGTCCATAAATCTCAAGTGAATTCGTTTTTAAGACTAAAAGAGATTGAATTCAATTGTGGTTGTAATACATTAGTCAATCTTAATTGACATCACGACTTCATGACAATCAATACATTGACAAGTTGATGGCATAAGTGGTCTCTAGCAAGGCCTCACCCTCATCATCACGATTATCAAAACCCCAAACGCCATGTACTCTTTCATAGCCATCTTTAATACATCCCACTTGCAAATTAAAATCACCCCCCTCCTCCCTCCCCCAACGTATATCTCCTCATTTTCCGGAACAACCATTCCAAGAAAGCAAAATATCTCCAAAACTTATTCTTCATCCCATAATCACAGTTGGTTTGAAGAGCATATACAATAAAAAAAATTAAAAAAAAATATTTTTCATACCCTTCGGTGGTATTTCCAGATCGGTACGACATGGATACCTTCAAAAAAAGCGTCTGTTCCTACCTACATGGCCGGCAACACTCTTGTAAATCCTCGGATGTTGCAAGAGTTCATGGGCGCCGGTGATCACAAGTCATCTGTGACCCGCCAACTCGTTTGCCCTCCTCTCCCATAAAAAAAATATAGTCAAAATCAAACTATTAAATATAATTTTCACAGCAAAAAATCTATCGCATAAGTCACTGTTTAGTCACACATTCTTCATCTAAGTCACATTATTTGAATTTCTTATCGAACACAATACCGATTCCATTTTTTTCCCAGCCATTCCGCAATAATAAAACTTGTATCCTTCGCCAATCTCTCACTTACGATACCTTCCAAATCGCCTCTTACATTCTTAAACATGCTACATTTATTCGTCGTCTCTTCAACAAGTCCACAATTTCTCGTCCTCTTCCAGTCACCATACCTACATTCCAATTACCAAACCTCCCTTGGTTTCTACCGGGACAGCTTTTTGCGTCACACCCGCCCGGCTTGCTGTGACAACCCTGACCCACGTTTCCCTGAGAAGAGTTCTGTCTCTGTGCGTCGTCTAAAGCCCTAGCCCAGTACCACTAATATTGTAGCCTTGTCATATGACTTTTTAGATTTGGCATATTTGTTTTTACGCCGGCCCGCTGCCAGACGCCAAAACTCCTTAGGAATACTCATATGAGTAATACCGCTAACCAAAGGTTAAAAATATAGATTGATGAAGACCTGGTTTATAAGATACTATTGGATCGGAAAAGTATGATTTAGCTACCTGCTAGGGAAGCCGAGGTCGCATAACCGTATACGACACCATACAACCGGAAAGCTGGTATGAGCTATGGTAGTATGGGAATATATATTTAATTATATTAAAATGGGCCCAGTACCTGCTATATTACTTTACTATAGTAGGGTGTATTAAACATAGTCCAGATCCATCCATCCAAAATATTTTTTTAAAAAAGGACAAAAAAGGTTTTTTTTTATCTTACAAGGTATTAGTATAAATTACATGGTGTAGTTTGCGATTTATCCTACTTTCATCTTGGTCCGGGACGATAGGCTCTACATAACAAAATATCACTAATTCATTCAAACTAAATAACAAAAAATCAACAATAGATAAATCAGAAGACTATATTTAAGTCCTGTTACTCATTTTATACAATAAATCTAACTATTTACTACTCTATAAAGTTATATTTAAAAGCATATCTGGAATTTTTATATCATTACGTTTCTTAGATGACTCCTTTGATAGCAGGTAAAGTAAAGTTTATTCAGAAATTATTAAGAGGTCCAGTAGGAAAGTTTTACTTTGGCAATTAAGAGAAAACGTCGGTTTACATAAAATAAGAAACATTAAAATGTACTCAGTAATTCCTGTAACACGTCTAATACAGTAAGATTTTGCTTTCTAGCTCTCGACAAACATACACATATACAAACAGACATACTTTCATTTATATAAATATAATAATGTTGTCAAGTCAGAAATATGCAAATCCCTATACAATAGTTTACAAATGGTTGTCTATTTTGTATTATTGCGCGAACCAACATACAATATACACTTAAATGCCGAAAAGAATACCAATAAATAGATTTTAAAGCTACAGAAATCTGTTATACCTAAAATCTATAAATATTGAAATTGAATATAAAAGATGACAAAATGTAGTATTGAAATAGACAAAAAAAATGTTTCCAACTGCCAGTATTTTTAACGGCCTTTAAAAAATACTGCCAGTTATTGGAATAGCCTTGTACAAAAATATAAATAGTAGATGCAAAATAGAATGTAAAAAAAGAAAAAGAGTCGTACTGATTAATATTATATTATAATATATTTTAGATACTAATAAAATAGACAACATATACATATACAAATAATATATCTAATTATTTCATATGATTATGTTAAAAAAATACGCACACGTACAAAAATAAATAAATTAGCAATTGAATCCTATTAATATATTTTACTAAAATTTAGTAGCACGCTTTGTTTATACTTTTGTCATAAAAATATAATTCCACATGAAAATAAAACGTAGAACCCATATAAAGAGTTCTCAACAGGTCTCTATTGCGTCATATCGGATAGTAATACTTAAATTCTGATTTCTTATCATTTTATTTACTTTGACCACTCTGATAGCATTCTATAAGTTTTGATACCTACCAAAATCTTAAAAAAGCATTTAAAAGCAAATTAGTTTGGTTTCACATAAAACAGGTAAATAATAGAAGGTAAACATAAACTCCAATGTCAGTATCAATTCCAGGCACTTTATAACTTAAATCGCTTAATTCAAGAAACGAGGAGTAAGTGAGAAATCATTGGCAGCCCTAACTCGTAATTATATTGAAGTACTTTTGACCCGTGTCTTACTTCGATAATTCAAAGAATTGTTTGTTATTAAGAATATAAATTTTAAATTGGACTTACTTTCCATATATCCATGTCCATTTGTGGTATAATTTTAAGTTACTTTTAGAAAAAGAAATAGTATTTTTATATTCTGATGAATTTCAATGTAATGTATTGTATTAAATGACGGACTTTTAATTTATTTTCTTCTAAAAAATAGGAATAAGTTTAGTTATTATGGTTGGTTTTCATTGATTTTTGAAAATTGAAATTTTCATTAACCGATAAACTTTAAAGGTAATTTATGAAGGTTACGTGATAGTACCATTTGCAAATAACTAATAATAAAACTGATAAACTAGTTAATTTAAATTATAATTTGTCATCCCTTTTAATACACAATGAAATTGGATTCATAATACTTTTAATCGGAGGTTTAAAAAAATATAATCTTATTTTCTAATTGCATGGTAATAATATATTACTTTTATATTTACGTAAATTAAATAGAAGTATTAAAAAATTTCAACATCCAATTATAATTTAACATATTACATGCCGAATGTAAGAAATACCTTTTTTTTAAATATGCATGATCATAAAAAATGAACCAATTAAAATTTGGATAAAATTATGAACATATTATTTTTATGGCCGTGTCCCAGTATAAAATATAAGCTATTTATTATGAAAATGAAATCATTAATTTGCTATGCAAACGCTTTAACAATAACGAAAGGTATTATTATTAATTGTTAGATATTTACTATTCTTATCTTAAAACAAGGTTATTTTCTAACAGGTGATATGATATGCTTTTACCTTACGTTTTCTTATTTAAGAGAAAACAATGTTTAAAGCTAGAAGAACATGAAATGTTAAAAATGTTTTTTTATAATTTTAGCTTTTAATTAACACATAAAACTTAAAATACAATCAAAAGCGTAGACAAAGACAGGCGTAAAGATAGAATAGAAATTACAATTATACAAAAACAATTTACTGGAGAGGGCATTAAGTTAATCTTTATCTCATTAAGTGTCCATTTAATTGAAATAAACAAAAAGCCTTTGTATAACATTTAATTAACTAAGTGGTATCTGAAAGTGGCCGGTCGGTCATACAGCTTTAAATTCTGAATAAGTTAATGTAATAAAATACATCCACTAAGCCGTTGTAATGCCCCGGATTTAACGCAGCTTACTGTCGCTTATGAAGGCAGCGAAAGGTCTCGCATCCGCCTACAGTCACTGTCATAGTTGCCATTCGTAATATCGGAAGTTCTGACATTTAGATAAACGAAAAACAGTTATAATATGAATAATCGCAAGTTAATCTTATAAATATTTATGAGAATTTTATTATTTTGGACGAGATATTGTATTTATTAAATTAACATCTACATTCAAATTTTCCTATTATTTTAAGACACGTGTTAATACAGTACCTACGATAAATTCCAACAAACAATCTTCTTAAGAATTTTAAATTATAAATATTTGAATTATAAAGACCTGCTACAAATGTTATCGCCTTGTGCGAACATTTGAACTCAAGAATTTTCCGACAAATTTGAATATTAATGAGTTATGAGAAGCAAGATGCTGTGTGCATTCACCGTGCAGCCACCTCGCCGGGGTTCACCCCGCCCGCCCTCGCGTTGATAGCTAATGAACCGTGAACGATGCATATTCTAGAAATATGAGTATAGTATAAAGTAAAATTTTAAGTAGGTACTCTACTGTATAAAATCTTATAAATGCCATACGAGCTGGCAACACATTCAGTAAATACTGCGCAGAATTTTTAACATCAACCAAATGCCGAAGTTTTCAACTTCGTTATATTATTTTAACAGAGACTGCTTAATTACGTCTCGCAGATCGTTGGACCAACGTGATCGATTAACACTTAACAACTTTAAGTGCACAGAAAGTTTGTCCGTCTAGTTAGAAGCTCTAAATAAAACTTGGAAGAAAAGTCCAACCACGAGAAGTCATCCATCAAATAGTTCATCTACTAAAAAGACAACACAATATTGTTCTCTATATTCTCGTTCGAGACATAGAAACTTGTCAGGTTTAAGTTTTCTTTTTCTATAATATAAAACTATTTTGATGTTAGCTATTTATTATATTATTATAAAACTTAAAATCGAGACCGAGTATAATTGAAATGAAATTGTTCTGTGACATTTTGAATTTTGATGAACATTATTCAGTACAACTGTTTAAATATTCATGGTCTAACAAGATTTAGCTTTATCATACTGTTAGTAATTTGTATCATAGTGTTTGTATGTTTGTTATATTCTGAAAATAGCTTAAACTTGTGACGTATAAATTTAAACAATGGAATATATTTCACGGATTCATTGCGATCTACCTAATTGTGTTTTGAATATAAAATTAGCACAATATGATATTTAATCATGATGTGATATAAATCATCATTTATTTTTAAATAATTATTTTTAAATGTTAAAGTTTTGATTTTTTGTCCTACTTATATTATTATCTGAAGTATTTCCAATATCTAATATTAAGACAAATATATTTATTATAGAAACAAATTTGTTTTAAGCAATTGTTATTTTTGTTTCTAATTTTCCCCGGTTATTTTTCACACATGAAAGAACAGAAAGTGACGCGACATAAAATATTCATATTTAAGTAAATTCTTTGCATGTTACAAACGTCATACGTGGAAAATCTACTAACAAATATAAATTGTTATCTGTAACATTTCTCATTGATACGCCAGTTAGCGCGGGGATAACCAGCTTCTGAAGGCTGACGTTTTGACTGGATGTCCATTGTGTACAGGACGAGGGTCCATGATTTATAACAGGACATCGACAACAAACAAACGGGTGCGGTCTGTTTGTCCAACGATACCCATGTTTAACATAGATTACGTGATATTAATGACGACCAAATTTGATTTCGAATTACTATTATTGTATGCTGAAGGAACATTGTAATTAAAATCATCGAAATAGTATTTACATTTTATATTGTTTACTTTTAATGAATTGGAACTAACAAAAATTTGTTCACACGTACATACGTGTGAACAATATTTTTTTATACATACAAGTACATACTTGTATGTATAAAAAATTCAAACAATTCTAACCTCATTTTAGGTGAAACATAAATTATAATTTTGAGTAAATATTTTTTATAACGTATACAATATAATACATAATATAACAAAAAAATATATGATTGATGATGATATTGAATAAAACAATAATTATCTTTCTATATCAAATTATCTTTTATATTTGTATATTAATTATTGGTTGAAATCTATTAAATATCAAATTTAATACAAAGTGTAATTTAGTGAAGGTATTCGATATGTGTAAATATCGTGAAACTGTCCCATAGTTTCCTGTCGGTGTTAATTAATTGGATTACACAGCCTCTCCCATTATACGAGATGGGGCTATTTAGTGAATGGATTTTGTACGCGTGACAGCGTAAAATCGGTTTGTTTTCAGACTAATAAACATAATGAATGCTTTATTGTTTAATTTTCATGTATAAATAAATATGTATGTAATAAAGTGTATTTTTTAAAAAATAATCATTAATGTATAGATGTTTATATAGTTATCAAAACTGTCAAGAAGTTCAAAACGTCTGAAAATAAAATGCCAGTTAAAGCACCAATGTTATTTTATTTTTATTTAATTACTTTCCCGGGCATAATTTGTGGGACAAAGCTATGGAGTCATTAGACCATGGGACGACACATCGTCAGTGTTAATTGCGTGCGGACAATTTTTCTCTATGATCTATTTAATTTATTACAATAAGTTAATAGCTACCCAAGTGGATTATAATGATGTTTACCAAATTTGGTGTTGCTATAAATATCATCCTATAAGTATAAAGTGATTTGATTTTGATTTTACCGATCTACACAGTGTATTAAATACATTCAATGAATGGAGGTAATGTTATCTTTCAATAATATATGGACTAAACATTTATTGTAAAAATTAAATTAAGAAAGCGAGCTAATCTTAGCATTGTATCACTTGAAGTAAGCATCAGCATTCTGACAGATGAGAATTAAAAATTAACTAATATCCAGCATCTTGTCTGTCAACAAAGGAAGACCGCAATCAACATTTATTCTTTGATATACCCATCTTGTGTTTTTAAAGTGTTTTTAGTGTCCCCAAAGTTAATAACGTGGAAATTAATATTACAAAGTAATTCACTATGATCAGTTTCGACAAGGTAATAAGAAACTGGACATACAGGTCGACTCCCTAGGTGATTTTACTTCTACCCTCACTGTGAATATAGTTTATTTTCCCAATATAAAAACAATATTTAATATTAATACAAAATAACACTAATCACTTCTCAATGTAACCAAATAACATAAGATTATAATATCTAATAAAAAAATAACAATTTTTTAAGATTAAAATAATCTAATCAACATATTACTAATTTATGAAATTTATAATATAATATGATTATATTTAATCGGCCTTGTAATAAAATTACATTATTAATACCATTTTAATGAGAAGAATCAACGCTTGGAATATGTTTTTAACGACTAGTCGGTAAACATTAAATTTATCTTAAATATCACAGACTTATTAAATTTTAAGCTTTCATGTTTTTAGTCTTGAAGATCAACAAATATTCTAACAAGGCGGACCATAATATTATTATTGAAGTTAAATTTCTACGTAACAATTACTTATAGCTTTAGAATTATTTGTGGCAAGGACATTGAGTAAAATAAACTGTCCCTCTTAGGAAGATCGTCATAACTTCATAATATTCCACGGAGACCTTCTAAATGAGTCCATTATTTCATTCAGTGAAATGGAGTGGCAGTGAAATAGGGCAAAGGGCGAACAAACGGGCTACTGGAAATGAAGACGCCGTTTGTTCATAACCAGCTCGTTAATTCCATTATTACAAGTCAGAAGAGCGAAGCAAACCGGCAACAGATGTGCCGGGCCACTCCACTGAATCCACTGCCTCGAAAAAGTTCACAAATTTTAATGAAAATTTAATGACTAAGGAAAATTTTCTAAGTGACTTCCACTGATTCATTCTGGAGGTAATTGACTAATAATTTTGTTACAAGAATTATTTAATACTTTGGTGGTAATGAATTTGTAAGCAGTAAGTAATACAAACTTATGTTGGAAATGTAATAAAGAATGAATTCTCAAATCAGAACAAAGCTGAAAATGTAATATAAAATAATTATACAAAGAAATATGAACTGCAATGCTAAATTATACTTTAAAATTTTCCTGTACCGCTAAGTTAAAAATGCGGTGAGTCTTTCCGTGCAAATCCTGCTATTTCGCATGCTAGACATGCGATGCAGCAAGTAAACGTAGCTAGAATTTATTATAGGACATATTAATAGCGCCGTCTAAGAGACATAGTGAACTGTCATGTTAAGCTCCTAAGATTTAGGCTCGAAGCATCGACCAATTGGTTTCGAACTACAAAACTTTAGTTCAAGACCCGTAACGAAACTACATTTATTAGAATTAAAAAGTAACATTTACTTCATAAAACTGAACATGTATAAAACTTCAAAACATTTTATACTATACTTCTTACTTAGATATAAGGATGATAATATATATAGTATCGCTAATAGTTAATTTCATAATAATATACGGATATTGAAATTTAGTCCAAAGAAAATGATTGTATAAAATGTACCAGTGTTATTTATTATGGCTCTTTAAATGATATCAGCATGACTTGTATTAATGAGAATAAAAAAGGGCAGGTATTAAAAATGGAAAATAATCTAGACATGACAGAAGTGAGTAATGGTGAACGGCCGATACCATCTACGCTAATTGTTTACGAAGTCAAGAACTTCTGGTAGCTTACATTTCCTGTATGTATGGTAATAAAAGCTTTTATTAAAATATATTTCGGTAATTACGGATATAAATATTTTCTTTCACGATTTTATTTTCACGATCCATAATGATATTCATATTGTACAATATAAAATATAATGGATGTATGTTTTCTTGATATTCATTATGAAATAAATATCGTTATCATGGATAACTTAATCAAACTAATATTATTAAATTTATATAAATATAGACTGAAAAATAAACCGATAAGAGGCAGGTATTCGAACCCGCAACTACTGGGAAACCGTCCCGTCGCTCTACTAACTACTACTAATTGAGCATTCCATATGTGATCGTCTTTATCGGGACGGTGGTGACATCTATAAGGTTCCTTTCAAAAATCCTAACCAATGTTTTTAACTTTGCAGTATATATATTCGTATGCCACTACTGAAATTCATATGCCACTACTGAAATTAATGTTTGAAAATATCTTTAAACATGTATAGCCATGTTAAACTTATTAAAATTTATATAAGTATAGAAACAAAAAAAATATAAATAGGTTAACACGACTATACATGTTTATAGATACCCCCCTTAGATAAGAACCTGTATGTTTATAGATACCATAGATTAGAACCCTTAGATTGGAACCCCCTTTTAATATGTTTCATTTTATTTCAGTATTTGTTGTTATACCGGCAACCGAAATACATCATCTGTGAATATTCAGCTGTCTAGATATCATGGTTTATGAAATAAAGCCTGGAGACAGACAGGCAGACGGACAGATGGAAAGACAGACAGACTTAGTAATAGGGTTCCGATTTTACCTTTTGGGTAAGGACCCCTAAAATGTACCCGTCCAAAGATCATAAAGACCATGCTAAAAACCAGCGGACCAATTGTAATTTTTTTATTTATATTATTTATTTCCGAAAATATAATAATAATAAATAGAAAATATATTTTGATATAAGAGAAGTTACTAACGAAATTAGCGAAATAAAACTACATACACATAATATTACTAGGCTGTATAAGAAAAAAGTAAGTATTTAAATGTTCTCGTTGTATCAAGAGATGTAAAGTGTATATTTTTTATTTATTTTTATTTTCATCTTAGGTAATAAATGAGTTTCTTTTTGTTCAAGTTCATCAACCTCTCCAATGCAATTTATTAGTTTAAGAATAAACAAAGTAACGGGAAACAGTTACTTACATAATAATTATTTTCCTACCACGTAATTTTTTAATAAAATAAAAGTGATGAAGATTTTGAGAACATCTAACCAACCTTTCATATTATCCACTTTATACACACGAATGGATATTGATTTTCACCCATCAGCGGTTGGAGGACTATTTATTATTCAGGTGAAATTATGTAACGTCCAAGAAATAGAAGACCAACTTCCAGAACGACTTATTTGTGTAACAAGTTCCGTGATCATATTTAGTTTTAACAAAGAAACTAATGTTTTTCATTAAAAAATTATATTTGTACAAAATAAGGACTAAGGTAATGATTTTGTTTTATCTATTAACCAAAACAAAATATCAAAATATATAATATATAATATAATTATTTTTAGAATCAACACATACATATTCAATATCAATATTTGGTTTGTAAACAAATTTTCAACTTGGAGTGTTCTATGTCGTTAACTGCAACATAAATCCTTAAGGATGAGGGTCCTTAAGTACAATATCTGGATGAGCCAATTAATTTATATCTTGGGTTCTGCCCTTAATCTGATGGTCACTCACGCCCAAAACTTGTAATTGAATTTTGGTTTAGAATATTCAGCGATTGACTTGCTCCATTGCAATATTATAAAGCCCAGTTTCAAAGGATTTCTTTAAGATAATCAAGTTCATTATAAATTTATAAACTTATTATTAAAATAATAATAATAATATTTGGATAAACTAATGTGCCTCGTTCCCAATGGATATTGGCTATGAAATATTTCAATACAATATTATTTATTTGAATTAAATAGTGCTATATATTTATTTTCTATTAAGATACTACAATATTCTATGCCATTTTGTACGTATGAGCATTTGGAATTAATCAAACATGCTGAGAAACTTTGTAAGAAAAATATCATTTTCTAACTATAGTTGTAATATTACAATTAAATAATAAGCTAAAGACATATATCAATACATAAAATAGAATAATAATATTTAATAAAATAATAATATTAATAAAAAGAAACAAAAAACAGTCTACTTTTTAGCATTCCTGGTTTGATTCAGTATAAATATTTTTTTTTTCATAGTGTTTTGATATCTCGATTTGATAAGTTACAGTTTTATTATATGTATAGAGATAACTTGTAATTACAATATAAAAATATTATAAGGAATATATAAATTATTTTAATTAACACTCACAAAGCTTTAAGTTAAGTCATAAAAGTATTTCAAATCTTTTTTAAGTGCGAGTTAAGGAAAACCTTTTTTACTCTTTTACACCCTCTTACGAACGCAAAATCTTTTATTACTGGTCCGCTCGGATCAAGAGGATATTTATATATACAATTATTGACATTTTAGAACTTCTTACATTATTTATCATATTTGAAAGCATTTTATTTCAAATATTATTTGGATATTATGTGTTTCTATGCATCTATTAATGGCGCAAGATAAATGTTCGGTCCACGACAAATTAGACTTCACATAATCCTCAGACTGATCACGTCGGTCGTTTATGTGAAATCGATTCTAGCGTTTTATTTGACATTCCGAATTTAATGGCCGACGAGATGACTGGTCGTAGCAATAAACGGAAATAACTATTTTTATACACTGATAAACATTATTGCTCAACTAACAAACAGATTTTTCTGATGAAAACAAATTTTGGTGCGAAAAACTAAACAGACTATTCATTTATTAAATACTCGATAACTTGGACTGGAATAATTGGACTTGACTTCTTATAGTGTTATATAAATCATATTTTATTAAATTATTTACACAACACATAAACGAGAGAATAATAGCGGTATCAAATGAAAATATTAATTTAAATAGCTACCGTAAAATTATTAATATAACACAAATAATATAATGATTTGAGGCGAAATGATAAAACATTTATTCATCCATTCGTATAACAAAAATGATTTATGAAATCACCTGTGGTAGGTAGCTTTGTAATTAATATTATTTATAAATGTTCAACTATTCGTCAAAATATTAATCAAAACAGACGTCTCTTTTTAATTGATAATGTACCAATAAGAATTCAGTGTTAATAATAGTGACAGTTCAAATTATCCAACACTTTTATCCAATACTAAGCCCAAAATCAGAAAAAAAACACCAAAAAATCATATAAATGTCTTGCTTAGATTTACTTAAGACAAAGAAAGTACTAAACGTAGTATTATGTAGAAGACATTAGTTAAAACATCAGTAATTGCACTTTGAACTCCAATAGTATCATCCACGCTAATTAAGAGTTAGAGGTTCAATCAATGAAGCTCTAAACTCATTAGTTCTTCTTGTGTGTTTTCACACTAAAAGTTTTTATCTAAATTGGGTCTATTACAATCTAACTTGATCGCTTGATGGAATTTGCACTCATAATTGCTTTCACTCATTAATTTTATTTATTTTTTAATTAACACTGAATTCCAGTGGAAGGTATACTTTTTAGATTATTGACTTTTGGTATGAAGAAAATATTACACATAATAATAATATACATGGTACAAACATGCACATGTTTAAAAATGTAAATTAACCTGGTAATTATGTCTCAGAATTGGAAGTGCTCAGGCTCGTGTGTGTTGTGTGGTTTCTAGAAGCACTAGACGTAAATACGTCTCAGGAGGTGTTCTAACACAAGTTTAAACCTAAGATTTATAATGTACCTACAAAATAATGTCAAATTGGAAACCATTTCAAGGATAAATTACTTTATGTTTGAACATTGTGAACGTTTATCTTCATGACATCAAAATGTGATAATTAACTGTTTTACATTATATCGAGTTAACAAACTATTTTTACTATTATTACTTACTATTTGCTTGTATTTAACAAAACAAACTTCAGGTCCATACATCGAGTATGAGATGACTTTAGGAAATATTCAAAACAAGTCTAGAAATTACAGTTTTAAAGGTTTTGATTTTGATTTTGTATAACAAACTCAAAATCTTCAAAAATGGGTTCTAGGCAGAATTGCTTAAGAACTGGATCTTGATACGTTAACTAAAAAAAACGAATTACGCTACTTATCTGTTTCTCTTTCTTGAATATGTGATTAGACAAAGATAAGTATCGATTTTTAGAACGTAACACTCAAACGCCTGCCTATGCTCCCCTCTCCGTATAGTAATTCCATGTTTGTTGCGCCTTCAAAAGATTGAAGCATATCCTTATGATGGCAACTTCTAGCTTACCTACTAAACTAGTGACAAAGCCAAAATTTCACATTCAATATTTAAAAAAAAATGCAGATCTTTAAACAATAGTTAGACATTAGACTGTGCTTTAATTAGTTTGTCGGTTTGTTTTTTTGCAAATCACGTAAAAACTATTACGGACAGCTTAGATGAAATTTATTGAAACAGCAGCATTAGATAGAACTTATTAAAATATCAGTCGAAACCGATTGGGGGTTAAGTTACAATAAAACTAGAATTGTACGGATTTTTAGTAAATTTTACGTGATAGTATACGGTTTATTATTTTTGGGACCCATGAAATTGCTGGCAAAGCTAGTATTAAATGTAATTATGATCTACCATTAACGTGGATTATCATAAATTACTTTTGTGAGCTGTCTGAAATATTATTAAGAAAGAAAATATAATAATATCCGTAATAATGATTAATGAATAATATTTTTCATTCAAAAATATTTATTAGTGAGTAAGAAAAATAACATTCGTGAAAAGTAAGTCGTTAAAAAACTATTGGTGTGATGACTCAACAACATATCAGGGCCATTCCTTTAGTTTCTTTATTGCGACAAGTGTCGTCTAGCGTCACTGTAATGGGATTGTTTTCCGAGGAGGTAAGGCAAAGGGCTACTATATTTCAATCCAATAACGTAGATAGTTTTATAAATAATTCAGAAAGTTGTAACATGTAAGTGGCACTCCACCGTAACGGCCGCCCCGGAGACCGAAAAATCTTATGCCTTTAGGAGGATATGAACGTATAATTTCATATAATGTAAATTTGATTATTTCCCGTCATGAAATTGAGATTTATTAGTAGGTTTATTGGATACTGTACATTCATATATATAAATATAAAATAATATCTTCTCTCTTTAAATAAATAAAATATATATATTTACACTTTGGGATAAAGGACTAAATCTTATTTTGTTTACAAAGCGTTACCTGTAACATAAAATGCTGTTACAAAGGTAGTCTTAAAAAGTATTCCCCTCACAGGATTATGCTGAGATTCTATCAATCCAATAAATTATTAACGCGAGGCGTCCCGTGTCACGTGCCCATTATGCCTGAATAGAAATCTCTGGCATTGGGAATAGATAAGCTTATTATTAATGCAATACGTTTTTCAAGTGCGTGAATATGATCACCATTTTAAATTACAGAATATACCAATTTAATATTAAATTAACTTGTTTTTTGGTTATGTTAACTGATGTTTTTTATTCAACGTAATTATAATGGTTCAATTTAATATTTTTTTAAGAATAAAATAGTTTCAAATTAGTGTACTGACAGCAAAACAATGCATCTCATAATCACATCCAATTTATGATTGTGTTAATAATTCAGTGCATTTATTAAGGAATTAGTTCCTCGTTTCAATGTTATTCAACTTAGTCGGGATTATCCCATGTGCCGATACGTAATTTAGTGGAAAAGGTTGCGACCCCGCTAGTTTGTATTACCCCGACAGTGATATAGGGTATTAAGTTCCCTTCTCTACCTCCCTTTACGCGTAAACAAGAGAACCTTTCTCAGTTTCGCCCTTACAGGGTTAATAATTTAAGAGACTAAGTGGGATATAGTCTATTCTCTTTGAGAACTATTTTGTTTTGACCGTCACTATTGTTATGTCAATTCTAACGAAACAACTGGAAGGATATTAAACCGTAAACATGTGATAATTTGTCTTAATTAAATTCTCGTAATGAACTTTTAAATAAAAGAATTTTTATTAAAAGTCCTTATTTAAATACTTCGTTATTTTTAAAAGAATTTCTCGTTACATAAATTATACAGAGAATTTAATGAAACTTGCATAGATATAATATCTATAGTCGAGTAATAAAAGGGAAGTAAATATAAAATGAAGGAAATCAAAGAGGCGGGGCGCTTTTTATATTTAATAGTATAAGGGAACGCGATCATCAATTCATATGTTGGGCTCGTTGAATGAATTATTTATTAATATATGAATACAGACCATCTATACTTATAAAGTCATTTGTCCTAACTGCCTATCAACCAACAGCTTAAACTAATGAGAATACAAGTTTGAAAATTGAAAAATATATTTATTTTCTTGTATCTGCTAAGAAATTATTGTTTGGTAATTACACCAACAGATGATAAAAAAATGTATAAAATTTAATTTATTTACAAATTAATTATTAACATAATAATATTTTCTAGTTCAACATAATAAAAATAAAATAGACACTTCATATATTACGTTTAACGAACTGTAAGCCGATTTTGCAAATTCGATAAGTTAGATGAAATCGCGTGGACACATCCCAAATAAGCCCGGCTTGATCCTATTAACGCACGGCTAACGGTAGGGTTCTTGTGACAGTGCTCTGATCCTTGTATAGATCTACCAAAGGATTTAACTCGTTTCATTTGTTGTCCTCTTTCTGAATTTGGATTGAAACATGACGTGTTCAAACATGGTTTTGATACTGTTGATTGTACTTAGCCTGGGCTTATTATAACTGCAATGGTTATATCTATTATTATACGAAATATTAATTAATATGATCTTGATTATTTTTTTAATGTAGTTTAATATAATAACTGGATAAATTACACAAATTGATCTAATCCCTAAGTAAGCAAATTATTTGCTTCTGTTAAGGGTGTTACACAACTAGGTATACAAAAATATATACATACACATTATAAATACTGTGAATATATTTAATAAACGACAAATCTAGAAATACAGACATCTTTGCTCGTCACATATATGCTTCAGGAATCAGGAATCGAACCAGAGCCGCGTTGCGCCGCGATACGTTAGGCGTCTGCGCTAACCACTAGACCAATGGGGCAGTAGTTTTTCTACAAAGGTAATGAGTATAATATAATATATTTATTTTTGTATTCAAATAGATTCCATCATATAAGAAAACCAATATTCGTTAATAAAGTTTGTTGTTTACTCATCTAAAGTGTTATTCGACAAAGGAGAAGCCATTGAATGGAGATTAAACAAGAATAAACAAATCCAGCCAACTTCGATGACTTTTGGGATTAGTTTAGGAATTTCTTGCAATGTTACTTTACAGATGTTCTAATTAAGAAAATGATTTAGGGTAGATAGTAGGTAAACTGAAATAATAAATATTCTAACTTCTTAGACAATCTATAAACACCCTCGATACAAAAATACGTCTAAAAAGGATAAAACTAATATTATTATGTAATTATTGAAGTTGTTGCTGCGGGACCGTTGTACGTACGGTGATGATGGTGTCTATTTTACAAAATTTTTGGATTTAATGAACGAGTACTTATTATTACGTTATTTGCCTTTTTAACTTACTTGAATTCTTCCTTCATTTAACGGTCTCTTGACACAACGCCTTCAATAATTACATATTTATTTAATATTATTTTTATCTTTTTTAGACGTATTTTTGTTTTGGGGGTTGTTAATTTATTTTTTCTGCTTTTAAAATTAATTAATTTTACTATGTTATACTAAATGAACCAAAAACACACTCATTTCACTTTTTTAGGTTTTTCCTATCAATATTGTATAAGAACCTTTCACCACCACCAATAAGAGCACCATATCTTGGAGACGAATGATTCTTTTTCGACCAAACATAAATAAGAACCATCTCGACAAACCAAGCTTTCGATTTAAAAAAACTTAAAAAACACTCAAATCCGTCCAGGCGTTTTGCTGCTACGTTTCCACAGACAGACACACAGGTTATACTTATAACACCCCTCTCTTTGGTTCGGGAACTAAAAAATTCAATCATTTATATCATTGTTAAACTAATCTATAAGCAAGTTTTTAGTCTTAGGTTAAACTTATGAACTTCAAATCCAAAAGCGATGGTTGGATAATTAAAATAATGACAAACTTCTGTTTGTTTTTATATTAATCTGTCGTGAAATCAGATTTGGCTTTTTAAATCTTTAACTACGACTCTCAATCACGAGCAGAAGCAAAGTTTAATTGGTTCAAGACTCTGATAATTATTTATAAGTAAAAGAGAGATATATTAATTAAAAATTTTAAGGAATTAGGGATATTTGATAAATAGGGATATTGCACCCACTTGTTCTATTGATAATATTTGAGTGGGTGCAAGATAATGTAATCTCATATTTTTGCTCACACTAGAACTGCAAATACAATGTTTTTATTTATAATTCAAACATAGGGGACGCTGTCAAGTGGTCAACAAAACCTTCTTAAAATAATAAAATATATAAAGAAAACCTTTTTATTCAGTTTTCCTCTAAATATAAAAAATATATATTTTTTTCATATAACCTATTAATTTAGATTACTTGTGTGATATATTTTGTAAATCCAGAACGGCCTTGTTTAACAATGTCCAATTACTGCTTAGCAATATTTAATTATCTTCTTCACTAAAGATTTATTGGCAGTTATTCTACGTACTCATTAACCGACTACCGAAGTTCGAAAGTAACACTTAGAGTAAAGACATGCAAATTACAGTGCAATTAAATTAATTCTTTCCATAATTGATTTTAAAAAATCCCGTTTGCTGTTTTAGGGCAAAAGCTCGACCACTTTAACAAATCTCAGAACGTCTTGCAGCTTCAGAGTTTGCTTAATACTTTAAACTGGTAATGAAGGCATTAACGCGCGCTGAATGCATAAGAAATGAGGGCTCCCGCAACCAGTATATAATTAGCACATTTGTCACGGAATATTACAATTGTGTAAAACTTTATATAGAGTCATATTAATTCCTTTATATCATTATAATATAATACAAATCATATAAAACGTATAGCGGCGCAACGGGGCCTGGCTTCGATTCCCGGCAGGGACAGGCATGTATGTGATGACCATGAGTTTAGTCGTTTATTAAATATATTCTCAGTATTTATAAGATGTATTCCTATGTATTTGTGTATTTGTATCTATGTCTAACATTCTTATCACAAGCAAATAATTTGCTTACTTATGGGTTAGATCAATTTACTTAATATGTTCTGATATCACTGTAAAAAAAAACATTACTAGATATTCTAATTTTAAATACTTCTAACTTGTGTAGGTAAACTTTTGTCAAAATGTACTTCCATGTCCTACGCATGTTAGCCTCTAGTACGACCACATTTCTGAAGCTTCACCTACTAAATTAAGTTTAGATGAAACGTGTCTAGGATTTAAGATGAGCTAAATTAGGATCTCTGAAGTTCTTCGAAATATACAATATTTAAAAATATATATTTACATATTATACTGCTATCAATATTCTATTTCAGTAACGGAATTTAAGTGGTTCATATGGGTATTAGTCTTTGTATTATTAAAGATTCATATTTTTATTCGTCTTTGTGATTAAGTGATTGCATTTCAAAGCATTTGTAAATTGATTGAAAACATTTTTTCTGAACACAATGAATTGTACGTATTATCGTTTATTTATCTTGTTTAATTGGTAGCTTTGATGAAACGTATGAAATATCTGCGAATTAACATTTTAATAAAAAAATGTATTCTATTAATTTGACTCTTTTGTTGACGCTCATACCAATGGTAATTATTATGAATGTTATTTATTTTGTAAAAATATATATCATACATTTCAACAAATATCACAAATGATTCGAAATATCAACTATTATTACATTTATTAATATGGATTATATTAGGACAACCGTAATACCATACTATATTTGACTCAAATGTGACGAGACACACGGATATCCGGAAATAGTTTCATTTGTATGTAATCAAAGATGCTGCGGTTAATTTGTGTGCCAACTTTAATGATACCTTCAGAGATGGGGTGTCACTTACAAAGGGGAAGGTTTTTCTTGCCCTTCGAAAGGCAATTGCGAAGTGTTAATGGCCTGGTATTAAGACCATGCTTATGACTTTCATTAGTAGTGAAGCCACGAGCGATTCATATAGGAACGTGCCTTTATTAAAAGCGACGTGGCTGTTTTGAAAATTACCTGTTAAACAAGGTGTGGACAGCTTCGTATTCATACTTATATATATGTACAATATCGGCCTCAAATATATTGTTCAGTATTTTATATCCACTGCTGTAAATGTATGATATTATTTTCAATTGTTTCTTTGACGTGCATCGAACTATAACGAACTAAGTGTACCAATGAATACCCATACTACCTCCTAGCGTCTTATATAATATATAATATACTACCTCCTTTTCAAGATTCTTTCTTTCTCGTAAAACTAATTTGTTATAAAACTACTGTAAATATAGAATATTAACAGCCTATTTTGCAACCATTTCAGTATTTTCAGATTTCGTGACTGATAAACATAAGGTGTCTCGGTGAAAGCGTTTCCAAATAACTTTGCAAATTCTCCTCACTTACACATTTTAGCATTTGAAATATTTATTACCAATATGCCAATAGCAGAAGTTCAAAACTCAGGAGATTATGTAATAAAATAACCATTAAGACCCATAAAGTGCGAGAACAAAGTATAAGACCGAGTACCTAATGCGCAAAAAGTGACTACGAAGAACTTGGTTTTCGGTGTGCTTTCATGTAATTTATGTATGACGGCTCAAATGCCAATTTATTGCTGAGTAATAGCACCGTTTGGAGATCTGCAAATGGGCTAGCCGAATACGAAGAGAAATGGTTCGAAACGTGCTCTGCTAAATGTATTTATAATTTATACATCAGATACAAATACGGTTTGTTATTACAACATTCATTCCCAAAATTCTTAATGAATTAAACTCTCTTTATCTAATATAACTTGAAAATCATTTTATTTATGTTTAATATAAATACTTTAAGAAAGTATTTAGAAGTTGTTTCTTTCTAATCCTTGACAGGTTCATACATATACACATGTTGTATGTACCTATATGCGAAAACAGAATTAGCTACCCACTTCAGATAAATATAAGCACAATACTATTACCTGGAACAGTTTATATTTAGCACTTGCATTTCATATTTATGTTCTCCGAACATAGAAGCCTTCACAAAACATAAAACAGTCTCTAGAGTGAATTGTTTCATAATACCCGTTCATAATCGTATAAGGTGTACTTGGTATTTTCGTGAGATACGTTTCTTGGTTTATTCCATAAACCCAATTTAAAGGAAAACGTTTAATAAATTTATATTGAAATGAAGAAAATGAAAGCAAATCTAAAGTTGATCAAACGCCTTGAACCAAATTTGAACACAACCCAAACACGGAAAATATTTTAGAGGAAAAAAACATTTAATTTCAAATTATTTGCGGTTTCTGATTACTAACTGTTACGTATTTATCTTGAAGATAGCGAAAGTCAAGAAGCAATTTATTCAGTAAAATGAAGTTTCAAATTTTAATAGAACGTGCTAGTACACCGGGATTCGTTCCTTTGAAGCGACAGCCGATTGCGAATTGCTTTTCGACAATTTTGCCTCACCTTCATCGAATGATGTAGATTGGCCAAATTTGTCAAATGTTGCGACTGAAAGTTTAAGGACCCTCAGCTAAAAATAATAATACCCTGGTAATTGGCTATTTATAATAAACTTTGATCATTAATTTCGATTTCCATTTCATTTAATCTTTAATTCTGTGTCCTTAAAAGCATAATAATTTGTAATTTTAGGTTATTTGCGTGAAAAAATACCACTAATAAAATTGTTTTTAATCAAATGTTTAAATAATATAAGTCTTTCCTAAATTTTGTTATTTGGAAGCAGGATTACTTTTTATTACTATAATCCCAATTTTGCTGACAGTAATACAAAGGTGGAACAATGAGTCGCTTTTAATCTAACTTTCTTTTCCTTCTTGTTGATGAGGGAAGAATAGCCACACCCACACCAGGAAACACGACAGTCCTTAATTAATTAGTGAGCTTTTCTTTATTTTGACGAACCTCAGTGTAATGTCTGTGGAAATTGCTTCCTTTATTATATTCAACAAATGTTATATACTTTTTAAAAATATATTTCTCAGTGCGAATTTATATTATTATAGATATGTCGCTTACAATCGTTGATATATATTATAAGGAGCGTTAATATTTCTTATATATAAGTGTATTTACTCCCTGTCCTTGGAATAATACTAGATTCTTTTTCAATTCGTTTACTTTATCGCTCGGAATGTCTCTAACGACACTGGAAGATAGTCGCAAAAGTTTGTTAATTTTGTTCTCTCATTGATAGCTACAGCCTACGCTCTTTGTTCAAGTTTAGACCAGAGCAGGTTACTTCTGCAATGTTTAATTATTATTCAGTTAGAAACTCGTAATTGCTTTATATTTAAATATCGATATTTCAAACGTTAAGATCTCAATCAAATTTTACACTACAACAATTTTTTCTGGAATAAAGCACATATTTTTTCTTAATACAAATAATATTTTTAAACTAATATATAGTTGAGTATATCAATTGGAAATAAGGCAGCAAATTGACCTTTTTTTTCATACACTCATTTTCAAATATTATAAATATTTAGAAATAAAAACAAATTCTTAATATATTAAAATACATAATATACATAGACATTATACTACATAAATAGTATTATAACTACTAACGAACCTTTGCTGTAAAAAATATATTATATTATATAAATATATTATATTACATAAAATATGTTATAAAATAAATAAGAAAAATAATATAAAATAGCTTTCAAGACTAAACAGTAATAGGATATTTTTTTCTCACGTGACTCAAATCACTTAACCCCTACAAACATTTTAACAGAATCTATCAAATTGTTTGCTTTGATTTTAAGGAAGGAGAACGTTATAAAGAAAACTGTCCAGACTGAATCTTTTATTTATATAATACAGACATACATATTATAATTGAAATACAAATATAACATATTATATTTATAACAATCAAATACCGACCAACTCATATTTATATAATATAAAACATTAAATATAAATCTATAATTAACCACCCCATTTTGGTCAAGTGGTTAGGGCAGACGCCTAACGTATATGGGCACGACGGGGCTCGGGTTCGATTCCCGGCAGGGGCAGGCACGTATGTAATGAGCATAGATGTCTGTATTTCTGTTTGGTCGTTTATAAAATATATTATGAGTATTTATAATGTTTATTTCTATGTATTTGTATCGTTTCTAAAACTCTTAGCACAAATAATTTACTTAGGAGTTAGATGAATTTGTGTAACTTGTCCTGATATTATTATTATAATTATCTTATAGCTGGTGAGCTATAAGCTGATCGACTTGAATTAGAAACTAGTATAGTACATGATAATACTCTATTTGAAACTTGAACGTATCTCTCAAAGTAAGTACTATCTACCGGTATGAGGACACACTTTAGCGTCTGTCATTGACGGATGTGGCTGCACCGGGATCGTTATAGGAATGGACATTCCATCAATAGCCTTGCGCTTTAACGAGCTCAGACGCTCCAGGGCAGTTCATTTTACATTGCAATACCTACAACTGTTATTATTTATTTTGACAGCCATTTCTGGTGATGTAAGTAAAAACTTTTGTTTTGTTGGGGAGTAATTAATAATCTTAATGATATTTTGAAGAAGTTAGGTTATTTTTCATATACCTCCACTACTTTGGTTTCTTGATATTAAAGAACATTATGTATTTTAGAATACTTTTTAGGATTCTGTATACAAAGGGTAAAAACGGAACCCTATTACTAAGAGCTCTCGGTCTGTCCGTCTGCCTGTCTATCTATCTGTCTGTCTATCTCTCTGTCCATATGTCTATCTGTCTGTCTCCAGGTTGTATCCCATGAACTATATGTAATATCTAGACAGCTGAAATTTTCACAGATGATGTATTTCTGTTGCCCTATAACAACAATTACTAAAACAAAATAAAATAAATAGTTAAGAGGCCTCAAGACATCAAACGTAATTTGTTAGCTTAATTTTATTAACTTCTATCGGTAGATGCTTGAAATATTCACAGAATATTAAATTATTTATACATAATTTAATATTTCTTATATTTTCTTATATAAATAAATTAATTAATTTAAATAAGATAAATATTTAAGAGGTGCTGCGATGCAACGAACGTGATTTTTATATGTAGTAGTAGTAAGGAACCCTTCGTGCGCAAATCCGATACGCACTTGACAGAATTTTATAGTCGAAACGTGAATAAGGTCTGGCAATAAATCCTTAAATGTTTTCTCTATTGCATCCAGATTACCATTTTCATTTTCTTTAATTTCACTACTGCCGTTATGTCTCCTCTTTCACGCACACACTAGAAAAACCAAGATAATTTCGATTAATAATTTCTTAGGCAAGGATAAAGATTACAGGAAAAAAAGTGGTTCCCATTATCTTACGTGAAAAAATAAAAATATTGTTTGTATTAAAATACTAGAGAAAAGAATACAATGTGTTTATAAAATTTTACTTTATCATAAATGTCCAATTAAAAAATATTACACAAATTATAGAACGAAAAATTAAGTAACAGTTTTCCAACTATGCTTAATGTAATCTAATTCTAGGAATAAACTTATAACGATGTTGTCTCATGCCAGTAATAAAAATATATACAGAAGCAGATAGTTATTTCATTTACATGAAAACCAGTCATGCACATTAAATGGACTGAACACTGAACTCTTGGCATCAAAGCTGCGCCAAACGGTCAAATCTTGGCAATGATATGTTGTCTGTTGTCTGGTAACCTACATTTAACCATTTTTATACAGAATTCTTGGAGTTCATTTACACATGACAACGCATTTCGCAAGTCTTGAGAACTCACTATAATGTATGGATATAGTTATACACATTGTATTTGAAATCGGATATAAACATATTAGCCATGTTATATTATTGTAAATAAATATAGAGTCTCTGACTTTTTGATATCGCAGGTTCAAGTCCACTCTGTATTTCTGAAGTTACAATATACGTTTATTTAAAATAATATTGAATTTATTATTTTTTATAAAACATAAAAAGTACAAAATTGATTGTACGCAGTTGATTCTACGCACATTATTCAAAAAATGGTAATATTGTAGGAAATAAAAAATATATAAACGAGAGTATTATCTCTCTTCGGAACTAAATATCTGATATTTACCTTACTTACTACTTGCCTTACTTACCTTACTTATTTAATATAAGAAAACTTGTTTTCATCCAACTAATACTGACTGAAAGATTAGTCCCGTATAATACAGATTCAGGTTATGTTACGAAATACTAGTTAATGTCATATATGTTCTTTGTTATAGAGTCAAAGCACAATAGGTCACAACAATATAAATTTAAAATATTAAGGTATTCCTTCGGCTTTTAAGACTATCGCAAATATAAATAACCAGTCTACGTGGTCAATATAGGTATAAATGTCAGTAAAATCAGTGGTCAGAAAGTTTTTGAGTAATTAAAAGGAACGAGGAATTATTGGAGTATTTAAAAAAAATCATTTCGGTTTCATTTACACATTTCGGTTCCATTTACAAATTACTAGTATTAAGACGAAAAAGTCAAAAACTGTATTTGTGTAAAGAAAGAATTTATTATAATCAATCGTAAACAGAAATTAATTTTATTTGTAATTTCACCCCACCTTCTGATGAGAAAGTGTTTTATATGATGATTTGACAAACTTTTTGATCTAGCAAATGAAGAGATTTCCTTAACACTTGATATTTTTTAACACAAACAATAAGCCTTAAAACAATTAAATTTATACATACATACCCTTCGTAATGATTCTATGTACATACTTAGGTTACAAGGATCTTGAAAATCTGTAAATGAAAGTCACAAAAGAACTCCAGAAAAAAATACTTTTAACGTCAGTGTTGTGTCTTTCAAGATACGTAAAATAAATATAAACAAAAATAAATATTAAAAAAAAGATGTTATAGATGACATCACAAGAAAGTATAAAAGTTAGGTACATACCTACTTATCTAATATCATCTGAATTTAAGTAAATCTTAAAAAAGATTATTTATTATTAACTGACTAAAATTTGTATTTCCTCTGTGTTTTTTTTTAATTTTCATTTGTAACTGTAATAAAGTATATAAATAAATAATTAATACAATCTCTTTATAATTATTTATTCAAAGAATCTTTAAAAAGATTAAATAGACCCTGTGGTTTGCGGTCACAGTGTACGAATACAGATATCTTTTCAGTAAAAACAAATCCCAAAACCGTTGTGGAGCAAATTGACCAAGTCACGTTTAAGCGAGTGTTTAAAAATTTAAAGTTCCTGAGGACATACATCGCAAGGCTTCTCGATAAACATCCCCGGGCGTCAAGTACTTCACCGCACCTCTTTGTTTTGTACACGCGTGATGTATTGCACTGAGGTTAACAGTTTACAGAACTAAACAAATTCTGTAAGAAAAATATAGTGGTGCAATGTTTGTTATCAAATACTATTCTTATTTTAAATTTCATATATAGCTTTATATAATATGTAAAGTTCATTTTTAGGAACAGATTTATCGAATACGTGCATTGATTTACTATGATTCTTATTGTTTACTAAATTGAATTTACTATATAAATGTAGCACAATGTGCCTGTGGTCTTGGGTTCGATCCTCACAATAAAAAAATATTTGTATTAAAAACATGTATTTTTCTAGCGTGTGGTTACATGTATAATATGTAAGTAATTATGTATTTACCAAATAATAATTAGTTTAAGTACTGTTTATCAGTTGTCATAGTATCTACAAGCTTTGCTTAATTTGTGGCTAGATTGCGATGTGTAGAAATGTCTGAAATGTCTTTTATAATATTATAATATTTTGGTTTGCGTACATTCGTAATTTATCATCTATACATATAATAAAATTGTCACCGATCCATTTCTGTACATGGAAAATATTAAAAAAAAATACATCATAGGGGGCCTTAATAAGAGCAAGAGAACCCAAAACAATGGTTTTTCAGTTTGTCTGTATGTCTGTACGTCTGTATTTCTGTATTTCTGTATGTTTGTCCACGCTAATCTGAGAAACGTCTTGACCAATTTGAATGCGGTTTTCAGGAATATATTATCACAGGCTTCACTTAACATTTCGTGTTTATTTCATTTAAATTGGTAAATAAAAAAGTTGTGTCAATTTATGTCAATCACGTAATGGTACCATGCAAATCTTATTCTATACATGTAATAAATCTGTAGAGGAGTAGTCTTTGTACATTGAAAATATTAAAAAATATATACCAGGATGTGAAGTGATAACTAACATAATCCATTTTCCGCATTTTTTAAATCTTTGTCTGTTTATCTGTTTGTTTTTTAGTTGTGCACACAACACGAAAAAAAATAACTTTAAAAATGTATACAAGAGGATCTTTATATATGCAAGACAACCCTAAACAAAGCTTTTTCATTTTGTCTGTTCGTCTGTATGTCTGTACGTTTGTGCACGCTAATCTCAGAAACGGATTAATAGATGTGGATGCAGTTTTCGGGAATATATTGTCAAGGGATTCACTTTATATTTTGTTTTTCTTAACAATCGTTTAACAAATAAAGAAGTTAATATCCTCTTTTTGTCGTACCATTGCTACTTACCAGTTTGAAGGTTTATAGTTTTTAAATACATCGGTAAGTACTAAGAATACCTACGTTTTATCAAAATATATGAACGACATGAACTAATGATGTTCGCGCTTAAATGGTATAACTTTCCTATGGTAGTTCGCGACATTATTGCATCATATTATTCAAAATTAAAATTCTCAATAATTTTTAATGAAAACCATTCAAAACCACTTAATTATAACGTTGGTTTATTTCAGGGCTGTTGTATTTCTCCTATTATATTTAATATAGTTATTAATATTTTAATAGACAAATTAATTAGAAATGAAAAAAAGTGGGGCTATCGGTTTAAGTTCAACAACAAATACACAGAATCCATACTAGCTTTTGCAGATGATCTCGCGATACTGACACGTAATCCGAAACAATGTCAGGTACTTTTAAATGTAGTTGAGGATTTCTGTACGTGGACGGGCGGATTGAGGACAAAACCAAGTAAATGTTTTAGTCTGTGTCTGGGTAGACGGAATACCAAATATACCTCTTACGATCCGGGTCTTATAATAGGCGGTCAGTGCGTTAGTACGGTTACGGAAGCAGCTCCGTTTAAATTTTTAGGTAAAAAAATCGATTACCAAGGCCGTACTCCATCGTTGGATGTAATAGTCGATAGCTTTTTAAACGATCTCAAAAAGGTAGACAACCAACCAATAAGTAACGTCAAAAAAGCTTGGATTTACGATAATTATTTAACATCACGTCTAAATTGGCCTTTCCTCGTGTATGATATAAATAAAACCCTTTTGTCAAAGTTAGATGCAAGCGTCATAAAGACATTGAAGTTATGGCTCGGGTTAGCGCACTCAGCGGACTCTTCAACCTTATTTAGAGACCGTAACAACTTTGGATTAAAATTAAAGAAACCATCGGAGCTCTACAAACATCTAAGAGTTACCAAAAGACATATCATCGGAAAATCTAAAGATGATACTGTAACTTCTCTCCCAAAAGACAAAGTTGCCTCAGAGCTCGAGTCACGACTTCAATTCCATAAAAAGTTTATGATAGGTGCTCAAACAAATAAAGTAGGGCTAGGATCAAGTAGGAAAGTTCAAGACATAGACATAACAAAATCTTTTATTCGACAAGACGAAAACGATAATTACCGACTCCACGCGATGAGCCTAGAAATTCAAAACGAATGGGTGACCATAGGAGATTTTTGTATTCCACTAGCTTTGAAGTGGCGCACCTTAATTTATGATTGGTCCCCAGCATTATTAAAATTCTATCTTAATGCATTCCAAATGACTCTCCCAGATCAAAGTAATTTAGTAAGATGGGGCAAAGCCACCGAAAAGTCTTGCAACATCTGTGGGGAGGCAATAGGAACCGCGAAACACCTATTAGTAGGGTGTAGGGTACTTCTAGATAAAGGTCAATACTCGCGTCGCCACGACAAGGTATTAGAAATTATACGGGAAGCGGTTAGTCTTTCAGTAGCAAGAGCGCGGAAGGGTATAACAACCACCGAACGATCTATAGAATTCGTAAAAGAAGGCTCCTCCAAAAAATCAAAAGCGAAGCCTTATTCAATATTAGGCGCGGCTCCTGATTGGATTCTCATGATGGACACGTATGAAAAGCATTACAAAATCCCTGGGGATGTTGGTGTTTCGTCATCCAGACCGGACTTATTCCTGTATTCGAAACATCTGAGGCGCGTGATACTTGTGGAGCTTACTGTTCCTTGGGAAACAAACATCCCAAGGGATCACACATTAAAGCTCAATAAGTATTACGAACTAACCAACGAACTGATCAGGAAAAAAATTATAGTTAGTTTGTACGCGGTAGAAGTGGGAGCGAGAGGTATAACAGCAAAATCTCTCTATAGCCTACTTAAAGATCTTGGCCTTTCTAGAACAAGCATCGGTTCATTTCTAGAACGTACTTCAAAGGCGGCATTAGTAGGTTCTTTCCAAATTTGGTTAGGTAGGGAGAGGAGTGTGGAGGGTGAAGGTGAGCGTTTTTGCGCATAATAAAGGGGCCCCTTAAACCTACTCCTGGGTCGCAAGTCCCAGGCACTGCTTGCACTCCTCTCCTTGCAACGCGATGGGCCCGGCACCCGCACGGTGAATCCATGGATTGCTAAGAAGCTTCGTCTGGTGTCTACGAGTACGAAGTCGCAAGCACAGCTAGTAGACGAAATATTTTTTAATAGTAATACCACAACGACAATAATTACTAGACCAGAACGAAACTCAACTTGATATGGATGGCTCTTCCGGTAAAAAACCCATAACATTATAAAAGAATTATTATTATCATCATTCCGTGGCGACAACGTCAACTTGGATTCCTTCCAAGAAGGGAAACACGAAAATCGAAGTTAGAACCATATAGTAAAAACAGATTTTATTTTTATTTATCCGTAAAACAGGACTGAAGAAGTTTTGTAAAGTTAAGTCACGCACCAGCAAAGCCACCACCAAACCAATATCAGGTAAGTAGTTATGAACCTTGTTTGAATTTGAATAATCCCATAACAAAGTTTCACACAAAAAGCTTCTTTAAAAACGTGTTGTAAGTTAAATCAAAAGCTTAAAAGCAGGGGCGTTAGTTTTTATGTAGAAGGGATTAAGGTTATTTTCATACAGGGCATGAGGCGACTACCTTTTCCTTTTTTTGTATGAACAGTCAGTGTTGTTTCTTTCTTGGGATGTTAGTGCAGAAGTATAGTGTCATTTCCGTAATTAATCTTAACTAATGTATAAAGAATATAAGAACTAATTTATTATACATGAGGTTAAACAGACTAACAACAAGTATCCTACTTTTATTATGTATTAAATGTAACGCTGGAATTAAAATGTAGCATTAAGGTGTTGCTGAATGAATCAACCACAATTTTATGTTTAAACTTTCGTGAATCATGATTATTATTAAATATTAGTTTACCCGGCTATAATCATTTAACTACATCGGAATTTGTCCGATTAGTTTCGAACCCATTCGGGGTTCCTATGCATGAACTCGGAGCGACCATGCTATGCTATGCTATGCTATGCTATGCTATTCTATGCTAAGCTATAGGTAAATATATGTTTAATAGTCAACCACAAGCTGACATTTAAATAATTCAATAATATTTAGGTTGTAAAAATATTTTAGATTTATAATTTTTTTCTCAATATCTAATCCAAAATACTAATTGCCTTGCGAGACCACTTCTTTAAATCTATGTATCATAAAAATCATAACTTTTGTTTAACGAGTATTTAATGTGCGTTTTCAATAATATGGCACTTTCTCTGTTCAACTAAAAAATAAGAATCTAATCCGTCTCATTGTACTTCAAATAGAGCTACCATATCGTTAAATTTAACATTCTTTACCTAATCGTCTATTTCGGTTAAAAAGCGACATCTATTAGAATTCTTCGGAAAATACTGACAAATGTTTCAAACTTTGAAGTTTAGATTACAATTGAAAAGGTGCCAAAACCGCAATTATTATTTGAAATTGTTTTAGATTAGCCATGTTTAAAATTGTAATAAATTTAGAGTGAATTAATTAATTTCTTCCATCCTGTATTAATTTACCCACCCTCTATGGGATTCTAATACTTTATTAAGGACGTAAAATTTAGTTGAAGCTATTTTGACCATGGCTTTTTTCTGTCATAGAGCACAACACCTAGTAGCTACTTAGTGTCTATGCTCTATTATAGAAATGAATCGTATTTATAGATACACTTCATAGGTCTATACTCACCCACAGCTCATCTCAGCCGGTTGCCGAAAGCAGTTGACTACGACGATTACAGTTGACAACGATTCGCGTAGGCATCTAATATTATCAGGGACCTATAAGTACATACTTAATTGGCATACCTATGATTATGAATGATTATAATTGAAATGATATTCGTTTATATAGATCTACATATATTGTTGTGAATTAAATATAATATTTTTATTGCATCTACGTTTTGTACAAAGATGAAACATTTTCAAATTCTACTTTGTAAAAACTTCTTAAAGTGAGACTTTGTTTATCTTAAATGTTACAAGGAAGGCTTTATGTAAAAACGATCTTTTCATTCATTTTTCTCGGTGAGCCAGTAAGTAAATCCCTGCGTTCAGGAGAACCTCTTGGCCCCAGTCGTGATATTGCAATTTTCAAATCTGAGGATCTTGTAAGCTTTGTGTTTCTGTATAAAGAGACATTTAAAATAAATAAAACATTCATTTATACATTAATAATTTATATGTTATAGTCGTTTAACGAATGTTATGTAAAATAGAAATTACCTTATACCAAAATGAGCATAACGTAAAAAAATAATTGGCAATACTTAATTAAAACCAAAGCGAGACCAAACATTAAAATCTTTTGTCAACGATACCAGTCAACGATTGAAGTAATGAGCTAACAAGAGTTTATCATCATGTATTTTTCACAAAAGGCCACAAAACTAACGGGATTTGTTCTTACGGTAATATATCAATTACTTTAATATTATAGCTATAGTTCCTTACTTATTAACTGATTTTTTTGTACTTAAATTTTGTATGTATTATTTATTGTATTTTTTTATATTTTTAGGTATTTCTTTCGTATGTCATCGCATTTCCTGAATTTGATGAATATGAAACTTGTTAGTACTTACACAGTTTGTAATATTAATAAGTATGTTTGTCTAAGTGACTTTATGAAATGTTATATTTGTAGCTATAATACCAACCTATTCATTTTAGTATATTTTTATGAAGTGGTATAAAACGATATTAATATAACTTTGAAATATAAGTTAATAAACAATTTAACATTTTATTTTCTAGTAAAACTAAAACTTGGATTCGATTTAACACAAGGAACAAATGGTGAACCTTCACTCAGAATAGGAAATTTTGACGGTAATAAGCAATCATTGATAAACTTATAGTACCTATCTATTTCTTTTAATGTTTAAATGTCTAAATATAAATCTGTTTATAGAAAACATTGATAAGACGTAAGTCATACCGTTCCGTGATTTATACATAGTTATATCTGAACATATATAATGTATTTTCAAATAAGCTTGCATAGGTTAGCGGCTTATAACAAGACTGTTATAAAAGTTAAAGAGTTGTACAAGAAGTAGAAGAAGAAGATGAAGAAGAAGTTGTAAGCAGCCAGAGGTTGTAAAGACCATATTCATGTTAATTTACATATTTTTACCTTTTCCCAGATTCATTTAGATCGAGGAAATTAAATGGTCACAGACAAAATTTAAAACGATCTGTTAGGGCGGATTCGTCAAGTGGCAGTGAAGAAGTCGAAGATAATAAAGAAGCTGAAGTAATAAAAGCGGTTCCAGATTCTGATCTCTCTGTTGACAGTTCAGGTTATTAATCTTCATGGAAATATGCTCCTATATTTTAATAGAGTATATTATAATAAATTATTTACATAGGTTCTGATGATGACCGGCATCTTAGTACAAAGGGTCTAAACCCCGAAGAGTTTGAACCTGAAAGTGAGTTAATAGAAATTTAAAAACATGTTAACCAAAACGTTAAAAGGTATATAGTGAAATAATATTTACCGTTTGTCTGTTATAGGCAGACCTAGAATTCATAAAAAATATAAGGAGGAAGATTCAGAGTAAGTACATATATTTTGATTATAGTAAAAATCTAACCAAAAGGGAATTTTGCACCAGCATCCGGATCCGGAGGGTGGGTCTCAACTACCCGTTAAAAAACGAATATTTTTGACTTTCTGTGTTGTTTGTCTGAATAGAAACATTATAAAATAGAATATCAAAATTTAATACAAAAACGATATATCAGTAAAATACCTACCTATTTGTTACAGATGAAATATTTTGGACTTTGTGCGGGTTGTAATTTAATAAACTGATTATTATTACAAAGGACTTTCATTAAAAGAATATTATGAAAATTTACGTCTATAATATGTATAATTATTTATTTCCTTGTCTAGATAGAAAAGCCGAATTTGAATGAAGTATGCCTAATTTTGGTATATTGTTTTACATGCTTTTTGGAAACTTTATAATGCTTAAGTAATTAACAATTTCATTGATTTTTTTTAAATTATATTTTTATGTTGTCTATATTATTAACTGTAATTAATAATATGATAATATAAAAAAATGGTATCAGTTTTATTAAATGTACATTAAGAAGATTGATAGGTACACTAGGAATTTTAAAGATATATTTTAAATTAAATTTTAAACTAAAAACCATAGCAAGTGCGGTATTGTCTACAAATAAATATAATAAAATATTTTGACTCTTGAAATAAAACAAATGGCAAAACACGGTAAGTGAAAACACTGTTAAATGGTTTTATGTATGGTGGTATGTATGTAGTATGTACATTTATTAACCTATTATAAATTGTTGGTTAACTGTATAATGATGATGATGAAATCTTAGTAACCATAGGATATTTTTATTTATTTTCAATTGTGCTTATAAACAACCATTTTTCCACCACAAAAATAATTTACTTTATAACGAGTTTCTTAACGAAGAAAAACGAGATCACAATTAAATGGTTGAATATTTCTTAAAACATGTAGGTATGCGTTCGTACGTACTTGCTATACAAACAAATGATCAAAGACTTAGGCTTATTTAATGAAAAATATCATAATTATTCTATAATCAAAAATCTACGATTAAATTTACCGTCGATGCGCACCTCAAGTGCCAGGGTCGCACCGGCTCAGAACTTATAATTGAATCCCCAAAGCGTAATTGAATAGTCACAGTCAAAATCCAAATGAACGCGGAATTGAAACGTCTTTTCTTTGCAAATAATAAAACATTCAGTGAACTTAAATCTGATAATATCTTTCTAGTTTTAATAGAAATTAAACCATAATGCATAATTGAATGATTATGAGTGTTTGGACAAATTGTGTGTACCTACTATATTATAGGATCTTCTATTTTTTGTCTGCAACAAACAGAAGACGTATTGGAAAATAGTGGATCCGACCTAGAGATTGTTTATTCTTTAATGCTAGGATAAATTCCTCGGCAGCTTCCGGGGCCTAGCACACGGAAGTTTGCATTTTATTTGGGTCAAAAGTACAGACTTTAAGTCATTATATTATAGTAAGGATATGTGTGTGCTATTTTTTTTTAAATAATTTAAATTAAATTAAATTAAATTAAATTAAATTAAATTGAATTAAATTAAATTAAATTAAATTGAATTGAATTGAATTGAATTGAATTGAATTGAATTGAATTGAATTGAATTGAATTGAATTGAATTGAATTGAATTGAATTGAATTGAATTGAATTGAATTGAATTGAATTGAATTGAATTGAATTGAATTGAATTGAATTGAATTGAATTGAATTGAATTGAATTGAATTGAATTGAATTGAATTGAATTGAATTGAATTGAATTGAATTGAATTGAATTGAATTGAATTGAATTGAATTGAATTGAATTGAATTGAATTGAATTGAATTGAATTGAATTGAATTGAATTGAATTGAATTGAATTGAATTGAATTGAATTGAATTGAATTGAATTGAATTGAATTGAATTGAATTGAATTGAATTGAATTGAATTGAATTGAATTGAATTGAATTGAATTGAATTGAATTGAATTGAATTGAATTGAATTGAATTGAATTGAATTGAATTGAATTGAATTGAATTGAATTGAATTGAATTGAATTGAATTGAATTGAATTGAATTGAATTGAATTGAATTGAATTGAATTGAATTGAATTGAATTGAATTGAATTGAATTGAATTGAATTGAATTGAATTGAATTGAATTGAATTGAATTGAATTGAATTGAATTGAATTGAATTGAATTGAATTGAATTGAATTGAATTGAATTGAATTGAATTGAATTGAATTGAATTGAATTGAATTAAATTAAATTAAATTAAATTAAATTAAATTAAATTAAATTAAATTAAATAACATATAGAAAAAACATTTAGCGATGATTAACCAAATACATTTCCTAGGATTAGAAAATAATGTCAAACTAATGTAAGTAAAGTATCATCACATTTAAGATCATCTTGTAAATACTATTAGACGGTGCTTTAGTCAATTTTTTACTTACTCATCAAATTTCATGGATATATAATTCATTCACTTATTGAATAAAAATAATTAGTTTTGGTTATTCCTTAAAGCATTCTGTACCTTACCTGTATCTGTTCTGTATACCTTCTGTATCTGGTTTGGTTACGTAATCATCCAAACAGTTCTAAAATATAGTACATAAAAAAAAGCAGTTTTGAGAATTATAAGACCTAGATAAGGCTCAACCGCTAGATACAACTATGTCCCTTTGGTTAACTAAGGCTTAAATATGGAGGTGACTTGGGTCTACAACACATTGCTCCCCCTTTTGACGTTAAAAGCTGTTTAAGCTGTTGCTGTAGCTACAAACTAATGTTTAGTAGGTATAGCCAAACTGCGAAGGCGAATCAGCTCTGTACTACCACTATTCACAGCCAAATTATTTTAGATCAATCAAACTCTTATTATGTTAGCCTTTGGAAACGTTTTGTAACAAGAATTTAGGAGTGCAAGTACTGCTTAATAAACTACAAATGCAAAACAACATGCGTTTAACAGTACGAGCACGTCCACTGTATTTGCGTTCCATGTCGTAGTATCGTAGATAAAATCTAGATTAGAACAAATCAAAACAATCAGCTAATGGACTCTGCTTTGACAAAGATAGCCCCATTTACTAAACTCAAGTCAACTGCATGACATATGCTTCACCTTTGAACCGCAGTAATAATTTTTGATCAGTTCATCCATACAACAGCAAAACTCCATATATTAAATTTGTTTAAATTTATGAATTTCATTGTCGAAGATATGATAACCTAATAGCCAAGATCAGACAGGGTGAAACATGATTATAAGTTCGATACTTTCTGCAATATTAAGTAAGAACAGAAAGTAACACTTTTACATTTAGTGCCTTATCAGTCCTAGCTGCAAGCTTTGAGGTGAGTAATAATAGTACTTGCATTATTACAAAGGCAGCGAAATAGGCAATTGCAAGTCGAGTATGAGTTTGAAGGCCAGGCCGCAGGCGAGGACTTCAATGATACGAGACAGGTAATTGCCATTTCGGTCGAGGCATATATAGTGTTTCTTTAAAAAATGCAAGGAAAAAAAAGGGTCTTTTACATAAAAAAAATAATTAATATTAATAGTGAATTGTTCATGTGAGGACAATTATTGAACGCAAATGTTATCAATTTTCCCGGCAAATTTATGTTCCTTTGTTGTATTTCTGACGTTTGCGGCTGAGAATTTGATACTATGACAGTAGTAGGTGGCTGTCAAAGAGCACACCGTTTCATATAACAGTGTCGGCGCGCTCTTCGTTCCAATTTCAAAGAACGCGCCGGGAAGTGATTTTGGTTTTGGTGATCCAATGCTGGTGTCATACGCTACTGCTTACTAAGTTCTGGCCAGACGATTATGGCCGACCTTTATTGTCAGCAACTGTAAACCGTGATGGAAAAGCTAGCTGCTAAACAACCGAGAACGGTCAATTGTTCTGGAACATTGCAACTTTAGGACAACCCAGATCTAGACTTCACACTTCACAGGCCACGAATAAATTAGATTAACTTGAACTGTTATAAATCTATCACATATCACGTTGCTCAAACAAATTTACATTTTCTTTCTTATTTAGATATCTTATTACCAGGATAAAATTCAATTCCGATGAGGCAGGCCGGTATGGACATGATTTTATTAATTTTCCCACAATTTTTTCAGGACTGGAATCAATGAACTATTTATAAATCGGCAAAAATGAAATAGGTTTAATAATAGTAAAAAGATATTTTGATGGTTAGATTTTTTAGATTTAGTCTGGCCATAAATACTGTTACAATTAAAAATAAAAAAATATTACATTTGAATTTAGTATATACACTGTTAATTTCAAAGTAGGTAGTAAAATATTAGTTGCACACAATACATTACAAACACGAAATGAATACATATACTTAGTCTGGCCATAAATACTGTTACTATTAAAAATAAAAAATTATAACATTTGAATTTGAAATCTGTCATTTTGATATGATTATTCATTGTGTTTTCTCATTTTGGCGCCTAAACATTGTACAATATTTTGCGATATCAAAATACAGTGGGGTGATATAGAGTACAGAATCGCCGTGATTGCATTAGGCAAAGTAGGTATGGAGCTAAATGCAATTAAAACGCAAAAGGAGGTCACAGAAAAAAAATATATGGATGAAAATTTTTACAATTGAGCAATATTTTAACAAACAAAATGACCGTATTTATGTTTAAAACTTCAGAGCCTTTTATTTATTGGGTAGCTTTCTTAGGGCAGCTTCCCAATTAATCTACAGAATGCAACGTGGGCATTATCCCACTTCAGTGATGGTGAGAGCTATGAAGGAGTGACTAAGCCATATTTTTTTGAAAAAGGTATCAAAACATCGACACAAGTGTATCAAGATACCCATTTTTGAGAAGCTAGTTAAGCTCCTTAATAACACCATGCTTAATAACCAAGTATGGTCCTTTCATTCAGACTCGGCGCCGCGTTTTAAAGCTCGGTTCACGCAGTCTTGGCTGGAAGCTAACGTCTCGGACTTCATCAGAGCTGAAGACTGGCTATCGTCATAGCCAGTCATAGCCAGTCTTCGTTGTAGATCGACGCAACGAATTTAATAAGTACATAAGAATATTATTTTTATTCTTTTTAGAGGTCTTTTTGTATCGGGGGTTTTTTTTAATTTTAATTTAATTGTAAATAGTTGTACCTTTAATTCGTTGTATAAATTTATTGTAAATGCTGTTAGGGAAACATAATTCATTGCAAATATTTTTGAAACAGCTCTCAAAGAGATAAGTCTCATAAACATTATAAACACACATTTTATGACTTGACATACAAATTATTGAAAAATACGGAAGACTTTACTAGATTATACTATACTAATGAAATACATTATTTACTGGAGAAGTTTTATGGACAAGATAAAACTAAAGAATAATTTACTGCAATGAAATTTCATTGGTAATTACTTCTTTTATAAAGATTACTATCGGATTTTACAAGAAGTACACGTTAGAAAATTATTTAACAATACGATAAACTAAAGTAAATTAAAATTGTAAACCTAAGCCTGTCCGAAAGGACTAAATTAAAAAAAAAGAATCTTTATGCTTATTGAATCGAATTTGTATAATAATAATCTATGATTCCAATAGCCAGTTGATGGCTAATGTCAACTGTCAAAGTCAGAAGTTTATTTACGAGAACTGAGAAGAGAAAATGTTTCTTTAAAGATTTTGCTATACAAAAATGTGATTTTCATTGTAACAAATTTCTTATAATATTTATTATAAACTAAAAAGAATGTTGTCCGTGTGATCTTTCTTGTATTTAAAGAAATTGACATGACATTTGTTTGTTTTGATCTAATAACGTTAAAAATATTTAAATAAATACGAAAATTTACTAAAAATGGAAGGTGGAGAGTGGAGAAAGGATATAATAAGTCAATTACAGGCTCGTAATAAACGTGAAACATGCACTTTTCAGGACATCATAGCATTTCGTAAGTAAGAAAACATAACCAAACAAATTAGTCTTTGTCTATACTTATTTTTATACTTTATAACTCCACTTTAATTGTAATATATTACTAAATTTTTACTCAAAAACTATACAAGCTACCTCATACAAACTCAAGATAAGCAAAATGTTTTATATTACTGATTAGTTTTATTAAACATTCAACCTAGAGATGGACAAATATTGTTAAGTAACCCTTTTTTTCCAGAAAGTAGACTCTTTGACAATGTTAGTACATTGAAAAATGAAAATTTGCAGCTGACATTATTGAATGAACGAATTAGATTTTCAAATACTGAGAGTGTATCAGGAAGTGGAGGTCAGTATTGCTAAATGTACCAACACATTCTGCCATTTAAAAAACGTTATTAGTAGAATAACAAACTTCTTCCTTAAATTGTTAATTTATACTTTAATCAGAATAAACAAAATTATAATTATACAAACAACTACAAAGGTGATTTGAGCAATTTGTACAGCCATAACCAGTTCTTTAATGCACTCTGATTAGACAGCATTTTATACAGAGATTCTGTGGCGTAACAAATATTCTCCTCAAAATCATCATCATATATAATGTAGTAGTATAATACAGAAGTAGAATATTTTGATCTATGAAAAAAACAAAACACTTTTATTCATTATATACAAATTAACAGGATAGTTACCTAGTTCATTTCAATGTAAACATTGTGTAACATTATAAACATGTCAAGAGTAAGGTAAATAATGATAAATTATATGGTTTTCAGGAAATGCTTTCAATGAGAAAATACAAGCTCTAGAACAAAAGATTTTATCTCAACAAGAAGAGCTAACATCAATGCACAGAAGGAGAGGGGAAAGTTCACAACTGATAATAAATCTTAACGCAAGAGTACATGACTTAGAAAAAAATTTACAAACTAAGGATGTTTTGTAAGTTTCCTACCAACTAAACTAAATACTAAGTTAACAAAACCAAAAGTCACAAAAACAAAACCAAAGTCAAAAGTAAACACAAAATATTTTAAGTTGTTAATTTTTTTATTTTATAAAAGGTTTATGCTAAATAAATAAATAGTTCATATTTTTATGGTGGATCACGTTGAATGTTTTGCTTTGAGCTTAAGAGATTATAATGTGTATTGTGTGTAAAGAGATTATAAAATATACTATAACAATTGTACACACAGTACACATAAACACACACATATAAATAAATAAACAAAACACATAAACACAAAACATTACTTGAGATTTAGTTTGTACAAAATCTGTTAGTAGTAGATTAGATTTTGTCTTAAGCTTCGTTTTAGTCTTATTAGATTGAAATAATTTTTATTTATTACCTATGGGAACTGCAGTATTTTCTAATGAAAGATCAAACACTATCTTATCACCTTGAACTATGTAGTTCAATGAACAACTATCATGTACTAGGGAATATTTGCAATCAATAAATTTCATAAAACTTTTATTTTGCCCGTTCATTCAACCGCACCGACCTTTTATATTATAGAAGTTGTTGAAAGTTTTCTTTAAATTACTAAGGCCAATGCTGAAATTATTATTTAAAGTTATTAAGTTTGAGTTATTAAGATTTTAGGATTTTGAGGAGTCAAACAGTACAAAATGGGATACTTTTTAAGGTCATAGAGAGGTGTTTAAGCTGCCAAATAATCTCTAAAAATGTTGGTATAAAAGCTTCATTAAATTTATATAGTAATAATTAACACTATCTCCGAGGATAAATACTTTCCAAGCATAGCTTATGTTATATTAATATAAAAAAAATGTTTTAGAATTTCAGAAAACACAGCAATAATAGCATCTCTCAGAGCTGAAATTCAAATGTATGAAACCAATATGACCGAACTACAAGGGTTGAATCAAATTTTGAGAGATGAACATCAAGCACTGCAGATTGCTTTTTCCTCCATAGAGGAGAAATTGAGAAAAGCTCAGGTATTTTATCATATTAATCAATAAAATATATTTTTCTGAATATCTTTAAGGGAACAAAAGGATCAACATACTGACAACTAGTTCAACATTTTATTTGTTAACAACTATTATTAAAGCACTATAATTAATTTTACTTAAATTGAATTAATTCTAATTAAAAATCTCTTAAAATTCTCATAACAAATCAAGAAATTTAACTTCTAACTGGTTTGCTTTGAATATAAAAATAATAATATATTTAGTTTTGTAAATTATACATCTTAGCTTAATCCCTAAGCTTTTATTACAATACATAATGATGTTTAAGAGAAATACGCGAACTCTTAAACAAACTATAATAAAGCACAATTAGTGCCAAAAATATTGTTTTTAGTATATTTGGTATTAACAAATTTTGTTTTTAAGTACTAAGTAAGTTTTGAAAAAAAAACACATGTTTTTAGATGCTTTTTAAGACAAATTAAATATTTTATACATATTATAAACATTGGATTGACTGTTTCTTAAAGCTAGTTTATTAACAAATCCTTACATATACCTAATAGTTTATAATATAGATATGCTAAAAATAAATGTAATTACCATATACTTATAATTATTTATAAATGTAGAAACAACTCTCAAGGTTATTATAAATATGAATGAACGTATTGCTAGATGAAAACAAAAAATGTATCAAATAACGAAACTCGTTTTTTCATTTTCTATTTATGTTTTCGGCGGTAATGTGGAATTGGAATACAAAAAGTACTATCTTGCGCTTAAGTCACAAATAAATCCAACTTTATTTTAAAAATTAATTTCATTAAATTTGATTTAAAATTAAAAAAAAAATCTTAAGGGATTTATTTTTCCACAGTATGTTCACTCTTGGGGCACAAAATACAGCGCACTCTAGTTACTGACAGGCAAATTAAACGTACACATGACTTGATATAAATGATTCTACTGGGTCTTAAAATTTTTATTGCATCACTTTTCAAGATCAGGCAATTTGCCAAGCTCAATTGCGATTTTTTCCATCATACTCAGCGTGATTCCATTTACATTTTTTTATATTGTAAATTCTTTGCTTACTTAAAAATACTTTTTTCGATACTAAAAATCATACATTTCATTAACGGAATACCTAATATACATGTAATAAATAATTTATAATGTTTTATTGTAAACTAAACTGTTTTATTGGAAAATATAATGCATAATTATTTGGCTTGGCTTCATTTCAAATGTCTGTTATTCTTATAAAATAGATCAGCTAGTATATTTTACGACCCTCATGTGTTGATATACGTTACGAAGATAGCCATACTCCATACCTCTTAGTTTAGTCGTTGATATAGAACTGGTGATGTAGAACTGTTAGATATAAATGTGAAATTATTGTGTTGGAAAATGTTTAGAAAGGTATATAGTGTGTGTAGTGAGAGTTTTTTTAACAGTTCGGTCGTGTTAGAGTAATTTAATTTGTATGAGATAATAGCAACGCCACCTGGCGCTATAAGACACACAGATCAATTATATTTTTTACATCTTACAATATAATATATATTTAAATACGACCTAACTTTGCTATGCTCTTAGTTGGTATACCAGATCCTTTTGGTTTCATTTTTTTCACACCGTTTTTAAAAAATTATGTCATTAAAACTCATCTAGTTCCGTTTAACATAAGATACTGTGAATATAATTCACACAGACCCTCTTTACAACAAATTGTGCTATTTTCCATTATAATAATATTAACCACGAAGGTCAGGACGAACAGACCAACAATGTTATCATATTATACATAAATAATTCAAGCCATTCCATTACAGGATGAAAACCGCTCCCTTGTAGAGAGACTGATTAAGTACAAAGCTAAGGATGCAGACAAAATGAATGAAGAAAATGAACATTTCCTAAAGTAAGAAATATATACTTTATTTTTTATAATTACATAATAAAAATGGCTCTAGAGTTTACATAGCAATTCTCATTTGCATGTTTATTTACAAATCAACTATTAAATTGAAGATAATTTCTTTTGATGATAGTGTTTTAATTTTGAGTTTAAAGTATGGCTTTATAGATACATTAATTGGTTGGAGGGTTAAGGTTGTATTAATATTGTTAAAAGAATGTTACAATTTTTTTTTTTTATTGTAGTTTGCATTGTTTTGACAAAATTTTTCCAAATTTGTTCAAAAAATTAAATGTTTTGTCTGGCTATTTAGTGAATGTTAGCACCGCACTGTAGAATATCTATGCATTAGAGATATACAGAACAAAACGCACTGTTATACTTTTACACACACATTTGTAATAAATATCACAACTTTTGTATGTGTTGGTAAGTTTATACGGTCATGTGTGATGCGCAGATGCTTGCATATGTCCGCAATTTGTTTGCTGTCCTTTTTAATTTGTTCAACAGGTCAAGCAACCCTACTGCGTTTTTCATCAACACCTTTGGTAGAGTTAGTTTCGGGTGAGTGTGACATATTGAGCTCTCTGGTATGAAGGCATTGTGACGTTAAGAGACATTTACTTCTTCATTAAAATTGCCCATATGTCTTAAATGCACTCTGAAACTGACTCATTTCAATTTCAAACATATGTCATTGTTTACATATATTTTTAAGAACTTTGCTTTATTTCTTGTACTTGTTTTTAAAGTTTTAATATGTTGTATATAAAATTTACTTGGTCATGATTACTGACCAAAACGCTTATTTTGACACATACTTTGAGGTCAGGTGCTATGACTAATAGGGGTTTATAGAATGGTTTTGAAGTAAATGAAGGAGTTTTATAGTTTTTATGCTATATGAAAGGAAGTTCTATAAACATAATATACATATAAAGAAATTTTACTTTTACAAGTGTATTTGGTATTTACTATGTTCTATTATTTTGAGTTGTATCTGTTTATTTTAAGAATTTAACGGATAACTTTGAATAATTACTGGTACTGGAATTATAATATATATTTAAATAAATTATAAATTATCATAATTTCTCATAAATACTTTTGTTAATTGGGCAAGACATTCGTATATTAATCTATCTAGAAAGTGGACTTTTTTATAGTTTCCTGACCTTAGACATGCATCAAAATTAGACTTTTGGGTCGGGCCTTAGAACTATTTTTAAAGCATAGAAGTGAGGTTACAATAACTATGAAACGCAATATATTTATATCAGTTTAAATATCAATTAAACTAACAGTTATATCAGTTTAACTAACATCTGATATTGTATAGAAGGGTACATATGTAAATATATTTTATCTATAATTACAATCTAGTAATGATAAAATGTAACTATGACAATTAATTATATCTAGACATAGAATATAATTCTAAAGTTAATTTACCTTTCTGTTATTAATGGTGGAAAATAATTAATATTGAAATCTGATGATAATTTTAACAAGTATATCAAAATTGTTATTGAAGTTATTTCTTTTTGTATATTAATTGAAAATAGTATATGTAAAATAGAATATGGGCCCAACTACAGAAAAAGTCTCTTATGAGAGAGCTGCTTCAACATTCATTTTATATACTTTGGAAGCTATCTAAAATATTCTCAGATCAATTAATTCCTTTTATTATTATTTTTTTTCTTACAAATTAAATACGACCTAACTTTGCTATGCTCTTAGTTGTTCTTTATAACATGTTAGTGTTCTTTGAATAAATCCCAAAAGAACTGGTATATCAAATGGGTATGCTATTTGATATACTAGTTCTTTTGGGATTTATTTTTGTTATATCGTATTTAAAAATATATGTTATTAAAACTAATCTAATCCCGTTAAACATTATTATGTTACAGTATATTTACTGTGAATATAATTCGCACAGTCACAATATTCTTTCATTCCCTAAAATTGTGCTATTTTCCTAAACTATATAAAAATAAATAAAAGTTTAAAAGTATAATCATATTGGAATTCTGCAGACTCCAGATAGGTTCGAAACTAGTTGGGCAAATATCTTTCAGTATAAACAAAACTAAAAGTCAAATAGTGTTTTCAATCTATGTAAAACTGAATTTTGTTGGATCAAGTTGAACCAGTACATAACCAAATAATATTTCATCATATGACAAAAAAAGCAAAGAGTAAATCATTTTTCTCTTTCGTTCATATCCTTTCTACTATATAATAGAACGGCATGAACGTCAGTTACATAGTCTTACATCAATGCTTTAATTATAGTTCTGAGTTAATTGTACTACAATGTTACAAAATTTATTAATTTTATAACTTTTTTCTATTGTCAAAATTGTTTTTATTACTGTTACTCTAAAAGCTTATAAAATTTTGAAATGTATAGTAATATTTTATATCTGTTGTCATTTATTTTACGGGTTAGGTGTCATGATTTTTTAATGATTACATGATTTTGTTGGAGCATATAATGCATTATCATGAAGTGGTATTTGTCGGTTTGCACTTATAACATTAATATTATAAGACATTGTGAGAGTTTATATTCAGTTTCTCTTCATTTGTATGAACTTAAAGGTGATTGTTACTGTTTTATTTCTTTTTAAAAGATTACCTTTAAGTAATACCCCATTAAATACTAAATTCATTGAATTTTGGTTTGGTTTGATGTATTTGAGATTGTAAGTATACTGGCATAATAAAGCATTGGTATTGACAATAATTGGAATTTGTATTTCGCATGGTACATCCACACTGCATGGTTCTTGCATGTGCAATGCGCACATTAACTTGAAGGTACAATCAGGTGAGCTAACACAATCTAGATTTAAGAACCCAAGATGAATGAAGAAAATGCAAGGTTATGGAATTCGGATACACATTGGCATGTAAATAAGCTTCGGTAGACAAAAAAGGTTGAATATATTTTTTATTTTTGATTTTTTTTTACAGGAAAAAAAGTGACAAAGTCCGTAAAGAGTTGGAGGAAGCGGCAAGAGAAGGTTGTAGTCGGGGAAGCGATGGATCAGTGGGTAGTGTAGATGATAAAATAATGGAATCTATGCCATACTACGCCACTACTTTACCTACTAAGGTTGTTTCGAGTTTTGTAAGTATTTTGTGAAAAAAAAAATATATTGAATACTTCGTTTCTTTTGTAATAATCTTATATTTATACCGATTTATAATTCGTGTACTTTATTTGATTGATATATTTTATTAACCTTATAAAATAAGAACTATATACATTTTGTAAAATTCATAATTTAAATACACATAACAAAAACTAAAAAAATGTTTGAACTGAGTTAACTTCATTCATCTATTATTTAAGTTATATATTTGTTTATAATAAAGAAATGATACCAGCGTCCCCATTACACATTTTCGGTACTCGATCTCGCAACGGCCTTAAACCCAGTTAACCTTAGCGTTACAAAAAGTACAAGGTGAATACTACAGTTAGTTAAAAACCAGTTAGTCGGGATGTAAGGGGTTTTTTTCGTTTTACTTTTGTAGTGCAGTCGTGATAGTCCGGGAGGTCGTCGTTATTCATAAGTTGCTAGAATGAGATCAATCGCAAGGGTCTCTGACCGACTATAAATTGGTTAGTTTTACTGTAAGAAGAAATGTATTTGGTAAATGCTAACATTGTAATTTACTTAAAAAAACTTAATATTAAAAAATAACCTATATAAGTCATGAAAAAAATATAAATATATAATTTTTATTCTTTAATCTATTGTATATTAATATGTATTCGATACATATTTAAGGGTCTGATAAATTATTAAGTATTAGTATTTTTCCCTAAATAGGTTTTTTTGGAGATTTTATTCGTGACGTATCATCACCACACATAGTTACCTTGGTGCGTGCGAAGATGGCTCCGAATTGAAATGGAGCTTTTTACTAATAAAGAATTCTTATATACGTATATTGAAATCTATACACAGTAAACTAAAGTTTAACTAACTGTTGTCATTGACAGTAACGTTTTATATTAAAAAATAAGGCTAAAACTTTTTATCGAACCTGAGAAAGTAACATTATTCGTATTTGTTATATCACTTGTAGAAGGCTCTTTCTATTATTGATTGTGAGCGTCGACATCTTGTTACACACCAAATTTTATGTAACCTATAAAGATAAATATCATAAGATATACCTACATTTAAAAAAACACCGCTTTTATTATAAATTTATGCACCGAAATGCTCTCCTTTTTCCGTAACCTGAGATATTTTTTTTGCTTAAATGGCAACCCATTTCTTGATTCGGATAATACAAAAACACAACTTTATCAGACGTGTTTGCATGATAAGCTGACAAACAGACAACATAATTTGAAACCACTATTAGCATCGTTACTATTTTATTATAGCTATGTTTAGAACACTACTTAAATTTGAGACTTCAGTTAGTGCAACGATTTACGAGTTGAAAACATTTAAATAGAACAGAATTTACAGATGCATATTGAACTATCATATTTCATACCATGTTTCGATGTGCATCGTGACGTATAAAACAATATATCTTATAAATAACATACGACTAACCGGGATTTTGGTATAAACATAGTTTTAAAATAAAATAATATAAACTTATTCACGATATTCACATTAAAGTCTTTTACGATGAGCTTTAAAGGTATTTAAATATATTTTTTCGTTTTTTCATTCAAGGGTGGCGTGACATTAACGATCTGGACGCAACCGCAGATCCTAATTTAATGCTTTGTAATTTATTTATATAATTATCGTATTTGTTTGTTATTGAATAATTATTCTGAATATTATACATATATACTATATTAGTAAATCTTTGGTTTCTTAACGTATTGATTATTATTCGTTTCATGACTTATTGTCTTTTCCTGTTTTTTCATCCAAAGTTTAATGTCTTTAATTGTATGTCTGTAATTCAAAATTTCTTGACCAATCGTTATTAAAATTATAATATATAAAAAAATGTAAATGCAAAAATGTTAGTCAGTGTATAATATATAAAACTTATAAAATCGCAAGTAGTAACCGTATTAGTATCTACTGTAATACTTTAACTATTATTACGCGGGTGGAACCGCCGGTAAAAGCGAGTTTAAATATAATTTTTGCTGTCCCATTAATGTTATTTATATATTCTTTTCGTCTAGGATGCGCATGATGGTGAGGTCAATGCCGTCAAATGGAGTCCGACTGACCGCTTAGTAGCGACCGGTGGTGCAGATAGGAAAGTTAAATTATGGGATGTATCTAAAAGTAAGTATTATTACAAGATGTAAATACCGACAGACGACACTTGTAAACCATTTTTCAATGTCCAGTTACATTGTGGTTGTATTCGTAATATTTATTAGATGGTCGTTTAATATATTCATAAACTGTTGTCGCAAATTTTTATACACTTTCGTATGTAGCATATCTTTTAGGGGTATCGTTTTCTTCTTTTTGATACCCGTTATTTTCATTAAAATAATTCTTTTTTTAGTTTTGGGTTTTTGACTCTATTGCAGGGTTGATCTTATACTCAATGTATAAGTCAAACATTGTTAAATTTGATTTAAAAAGAGCAATTTCTGACCAGCTCTTCTCAGCAGACCAGCTTTCCAACCTATTTCATTAAAAAAGACCATCTTAGTCTTAGTTAACTCACCAAAGGTCTTAGTTAACTCACTGATTTTACTGACCTTTTTAATGTAATAATTGTTTTAAAGATGCATTTTATATATAAAGATATATTTTAACCCCCGACTCAAAAAGAGGGGTGTTATAAGTTTGACCTGTCGATCTGTGTGTCTGTGTGTGAGATGGTTCTTAGCTATGTTTGGTCGAAATAGAAACAGTCGTCTCAAAGATATTGAGGTATTATTGGTGCGGGTGAATGGTTCTTATGCAATATTGATAGAAATACTTAAGCAAGTGAATATTTGTGTGTCCGTAGATACATTTAGTACAATAATAATATCAGTAACACAACTTTAAAAAGCAGAAAAAAAAATAAAAACCCTCGACACAAAAAGACTCTAAAAAGAATGAAAACAATATTATGTACTTATTGAAGCCGTTGCGTCGGGGAACCGCTTAATAAAGAAAGAAATTAAAATGCGAGTAAGTTACCAAGGCTAATAAAGAAAATATGATATTGAATCGTGTAGTCTAAGCCCTCGTAACTTCGTAAAATAGGTGTCTATTATCATCAACGTACATACAACGGTCACCCGACGCAACGACATCAATAAGTACATAAAAATATTATTTTCATTCTTTTTAGAGGTTTCTTTATATCGGGGTTTTTTAAATTTTTAATTATTTTTTTTTAACAATATATTTAGATATAATTTGAACTATATATAAAACACATTCCAGTGGGTCTGATAGAAAGCAAGGGGACGCTAGTAGGATCAAACGCGGGCGTGATGTCTGTGGACTTTGATGCGACGGGCGCGTACTTAGTGGGCGCGGCTAACGACTTCGCGAGCCGCGTGTGGACAGTTGGGGATCAGCGGTTAAGGGTGAGTGGTTTTCTTTTATCTTACATTTTAATTGCGAAGCGAAGTTGTTTCTTTTATATCTTTTAAGCATTATGTAACATAGTGTTTTTAATGACAACCAAGAAGTTATTGATAATCATATTATGCTAGAAATAACATGCAAAAAGAGGTTTGTTTTTAATAAAGTCTAGTTTGATTTGATTATTTTTCATTACTGTCCACTTGCCCTTATTATTTGGGTTCGTCACAATATGTAATTTAATTCCACGCTCTTCCATCATACGTCATCTTAGTGGAGACCTTCCATATATATTTTTTTTTACTTCATTTATCTACTTCCTCTTCTATTATAATTCATTTGATACAGTGGATGTATATTATATAAGCATAAATAAGAAAATTATAAATAAATTGAGGAATGCGCCTTCGTTGTCAACTATAACTTTATAGTCTAATCATATTACTTCAAAATAAATTATCTGTGTTCAAAAAATACTTAAGTACCTACCCAATTTCAACGACCAAATTATTTCGCTTCTTATAATAAGACTATACTCAATATTCTATCAAACGTGCTCTGTTCTATACAATCTATAAAGTTAACAAAAAATCCAAATTATTGTTGTACGGGAGACGAGGTCACGACCGCGATCCCTATTAGTGATTGTTGGCGCGTCGGTTCGTGATCTCGTCACTTCTGAACACTGGCCTATATATATATAAACATATTACAGATGAGCCGAATATTCGGTAAGTATTCGGTATTCGGCGTATTCGGCACCTTTTTATTTTTATATTTGTATTCGGGTGAATTATTCAGTTTTGGTGCCGAATATATTCGGTTCGAGTATTTCTATTTTCTTAACTACACGACACGGTAAAGAACTAAAAGACAAAACAAAGATTATATCATATTACAAGTCAAACAAATAATATCAATAATGTGTTGATTAAAGCTTTATATTATAAAGCAATTAAGCTTCGAATCGAATCAACATTTATTTCAAAACATATCAAGTTATATATGTATTTCTACATTTATATCTACATTTGGGAATATGAATCATACTCAATTTTTGACTTTGTAAATTTTTATCTCTTATTTTCTTAATGTTCAAATATAAGTTTGAAATCGTAAATTAACCGAGACATTCTTATTATAAAAAGTATTAAATTTGGCGTTATGTTAACTTGCCATTTGAGATATTTTTGAATTCTTAAAATACTTTTATCTTTTTCTTTTTGTCTTTATCTTGAAAGGATTGACGGAGATAAACAAAATTTAAAGATGGCGACAAAACGGATATTTTATATAAAATAATAATATAGATAATAAACTACATTTTATGTTTATATCTTACAATTTAACCAAAACTAAGACGCTAAAGGTTCCATCTTTTTTTTGTTTTTTTTTTTTTTAAGACAACTCCAGCATTAGGGATTGTGTCGCGGGGGCTTCACAAACTCATAAATAACGAACACAAAGTACACCCAGACTCGGAACAACATTCTGTAGATCACACAAAGAATTGTCCCAACCAAGTCACCAATTCAATTCAATTTATAAATACATTAAACAAATAAAAATTCTCAAAAATATATCTCATTTTGTCATTACTTTAATCGAAAACAATTAATTTGTTGCTATAATTTAAGAGAAGATGCAAAAATTTGTAACGCGTCAGAAAATAATTACTTTATATTTTTCTCGCAATCGGTGTCTCAATAATTTATACGCTTATTAAGAATTAGTGACGCCTCGATTAAATTCCAATTTGGTACAAAAGTATTTTTAAAATTATTTAATCAGTTTTTTTTCATTATCGTGAAGTTGTTCGTGATCTTTAAAAAAATATATTATGAACTTTGTATATAAATAATTATTCTTTAGATTTATGTTAACTTCCTGGGCTTTAGATGTACCAACTCATACATGTACATGATACGTGTAAGTAAGTAGGTACATGTAGGTGCAACACTAGAAAACAACGTTTTAAAAGATAAGATATGTCCCAATCATTTGAAACAATGAATAAATAAATATTAAACGGCAGTAGATATCATTCGTCAATGTGGATAACAAATCAAGCAAATCACTTTAGTATTAGTTTGACGGATAGTCTGTGAGGAAATCATAGGAACTAAACCTACCTGTTTTATTCCTGTTTCACAAATAAGGAACTGTCAGTCCAGTGTAAGTTAATGATGACACGGTTCAATAACCGTGATAGATGGAGTTGGCACACGTTATCTGAATTCATTAATATCTATTGGTCCGTTGGTCGAGTGGTTAGATCAAACGCATAACGTGTAGCAGCGCAAAGGGATCCGGGTTTGATTCCCGACAGGGGCAGTCATGTATGTGGTGAGATAGATGTACGTATTTCTATGTTTAGTCGTTTATTAAATATATTTTCAGTGTTACTATGTATTTGTATCGTTGTCTAACACCTTAACACAAGCAAACAATTTGCTTACTTAGAAATAGACAATTTGTGTAAATTGTCCAGATATTATAATAATTCACTTATATTCTCATCAGTTAGGGATCATATCTTAAAATTTCTTATCGTCTTCCTATGTTAATCATATCGAAAAAAGAAAAAGATTTAACTTCGTCGTCGGAGTTGGTTTTGCCAAAAAATGATTTTGTATCGAAACAAATCCAATTGAATCGAATATTGGATTGATGGGAACCTTGCAAGTTTGTTTTCGCACCGAAATCTACATACGTAACTACGACTGCACCCCACAATCCTCATGCAAATGCATACACGAATTGCAATACGAATGTCCGTTAGGTACTGGTATCGAGTAATCGCTATTATAATGACCTAAAATCGATTACATTTATCGATTGTTAATATAAGCGATTTGCATTGATTTACGATCTATAGCGATTATGTAGGTACAAGTATCAATTATGTCTGAATGTTAATTTTCGTCATTACGTTGCTACCGACTTGGTGTTCTTTCTTCATACATTTTTTTTATACTTTGTTCCAATCCAACATTAGATCCCTAAGCAAATACCTCTCATCATCTCACACATAGTGTGTAATCAAGCAGCGAGATCGTACGTTGGTAATTTTCTGCATGGGATGCACTGATTTGTTCCCGTCAAAAAGTTAATGAATGCGTGTCCTAAAAATATGTTAATACAGACAAAAAATATTTGGTTTTATATATCAAATTGTCCTCTTATCTCTTTAAGAGATTTACAAGATTTTACTGAGTTATTCGTTGATAAATAAGTAAGAGTCGGTTTTGTCGCTTTTTTTTCAGTCTTTTGTTTTATACATTTATATAATTTGTGATTATCACATTTGCTATTAAAAAAAATTTTTGTAAACGCTTTTGTGATTCCTAGGATACTGCAAGATACTCACTTTACATCAGGTGAACCGCCGGCTCGCTTGCTCTCATTATATTATAAAAAACACCTTAATCACATATCCCATACCAATGTGTCTTACTCGAAGACTTATATTGGCCATAAAATAGTCACTTTAATATTTAACCACATCACAACTGGAACGCTTGCACCTGATTACTATAAGTATTAAGAGAAAATAATCAAAATATTACGAATACGATCTCTGTTTTTTTTTTAAACTTCGAAAGCACAACTAACGGAAACAAACATATATTAGATCCATGAAATTGAAAAGCCGTATTGTATTTATTTTCGATATCATTACCATTTTGGTACTATTATGAGAAAGTCTTAGTTTATCTGTGATCTAACACACATTTAATTATATTGTAACTGTCTTAAAAGCAGCATTAATAGACTTAAAAGTTGAATCTTCTTTTATAAATTGCATGTTAATAAACTATAAGCGCTACGCATTTGATTGAAAAATACACAAGGATAGCATAATTAACCATTTCTAAGACATATAAAACAATATGCAATGTATTGTTGTATTTACAAGATACTTTATAAGCATTAAATCTATAGTAATATTTTATTTGCGTGGCCGAGCCGAGCCTTAGAGATACTATCTAATAATTCGTTCAATGGAATCAAAACAAGATAGCGAAGCGAGGCGCCCTTAATCAAGATCTTTATAAACCCGCACTCGATAGTTTTGTAGGAAGATTTAAACAATGCAGTACATTTTATAATAAATCTATTCAAAATATACTCTATCCCTACTACGAGTTTTGGCTTACGAAAACTATGAGGGTTTACCAAATCGTAAAATCATATATAGAATTATTAAATAAATCAAAATCTATTGACGTATTTAAATAATATTTTAAATATTTTACTAATCTTTATTTATTTAGACTCATTTTATGAATTATCCTAAATAATATAATTGTTAACATTGTTTTTTAAATATGTCAATATATTTTGATTTATAGAGTGTATGATAATTCTGTTTTGTTTTTACGATATGGTAAGTTGTCATAGTTTTCGTAACGTCAAAACTCGTACGAGGAGTACTGAGTTATTTAACATCAGTATAGGTTGTATTTTTATTAGAGTAGACGTATGATTGCTATTTTTGTTTTGTTTTGTAAGTCGGGCCCCACACAGCGTATTTTATAAATATTTCATGCTATGTAAACGACTTCATCTTTCATGGAAATGTTGACTTTGATTTTATTCTTAGTAATTTCATATGATTGGCTATTCACTGAAGATTGGTTCTTCAGTGGAGATGCGCCGCTGACAAGTTTATTCAAGGAACTCTATTTTATCTTTTAACATATTTGTTAAAGAATTTCGTATTGACTTTTACTTGGTAATAATCTTGATTTCTGAACGCAAGTTAGATTAGAGTGTGTGCTAATGGTTTTTGTCAGATCGGCACGTGTCTATAGTCGCGTGCCCGACGCCTGCGCACTGATCTAATCTTGGGCACGAATACCGACGTGAGGTGTGCCCCTTCACACGTGATTGTTTCACGCAAACCCACTAAGAGATCTCATCTCCTTGATGCGTGCCGTTTTCAGACTCGAGAACTGGTTGAATCGTTTGACCATTTTTGTGCTAGCTTACGCATTCTTTTGAAATATGTGGGAAGATTCTTGTTTTTTAGAGCGCTTTTAATCTTGCGATAACTTATTTCAAATTCCTACAACTACACTGTTCTTTTATTCTTTTTTCTCAGGTTTTATCGATTCTTTTAAGTGTATAAGAAATGCTTATTATTTTGTGCAAGTTTTATTTATGGAGTGAATAGAACGGACACAACCATACTAGGTCTGGAATTCTATAAAAATGTAAAAAATATAAATAAACATCTTGGTTAATTAGATTTAACCTTATGATTAAATAAATCCTTAATCGTTCTTTATATTAATTATATATAAGGTCTTTTAAATTTGGTAGAATTAGGTGTTTTTTTTTCATCTTTAATTATCATATGTTCTAGAAATCTGATAATGTGTTAAAGGCTGTTCACTTATTATAATAGGTACTATATCATTAGTGTTTTAAAGTATATACATATAATCAAAACGGCATACGACACACATGAAGTGTGTCGTATGCCGTTTAAATTTGTATAGTACTAGATTTTTTCTTATATCGACCTCTCCTGGAGATTGGAGATAATAGCTTCTCTCTTCCGCAACTTTGTGTCCATGATTGCAATAAAAACGATTACTTTGAAACGTACTTATCATGTTATTGCTCGATAGAAAACTAATAATAACTTCATCATACTAAACTCATCACTCATAAGAAAATATAGTTAGACATTAGCGATTCTTTTCTTTCATAGTCAGGTGAATAAATTCTAGACATTTCTAAATGTTATCGATTTTAGGTATCATATTAGTTAAAAAAAAACTAATTCTATTTTTTCAAACTTTATTGCAGGTAATTGGCAATTTGGACGGATTAAGTTACTTAATATAAAATACGATTTACTAATACATACATTAATTGAATAAGGCACTAGCTCAATATTATAGTTTCAGTAGACATAGCAAATTTTAGTCATAAGCATCTATTTTTTAAATTAAGAATTTATATATTTTTAATTCGTACTCGTACATAAATTATACAAAAATAATTAGTCTAAATCTAAAAATAAATTACGAATCGGGATGGCAGATAATCTCAGTGGCTTGACTTAGTCGCATGATCTGTTGTCTATTTTAAAGGCACTATAACTCAAAATTTCACTTAACACTATTATAATTCAGGCTTAATCTATGGTTTGAACTATACAACCACAGACGTCAAAGTAGTCCGAGTGTATAGTAGAAAGCGACCCGATCACGGCCGATCCCGATATGACTCCGGAGATGGGGACAAGCGAGTCACAGTCACAGTACAACAGCCGCTCTAAAGTCAGACACAGATGACTTTATTTCTTACATCCATCCGCATTCGATCACGCTCTATAGGTCGTCCCCGTCTCCGCGTCGCGCTACTTCGCCTGACGTGGCATTCGTAGCGGATGCGACACTTAACAGTAATAAACCCCGTCGGAAGAAAATCTATCGGCAATGTCGACGTTCTTCTAGTAGAATCCGACAAGGGCATTAAACTACACTACTATTGCAGACGCAAATTAAATTAGATTAAATATATTCAAAAGTGCCTCTGGTGTGCGCGAGAGAAACTGGCATCGTATACTTTGCACAGTGCAGACGGGTTAGGTCCGGGCAGAAGCTCAGCCTTGGCTGCAGCACGTCTTCGTTGCCAGCTGCAGGTCCACGCGGCCAGCACCACTAACTGCACCGCTATGAACGCCGCCCCCGCTAACAATGCTCCCGCCGCATTGACGCACGTGGCGTCCGTTTCCCTGATATACACGCTGTCTTCGGTGACATTCTTGGCCTTCTGCTTGTCAAAACCAAACTTGTCAGTGATCTGGATAGTTTGAACAAGGAGCATGTCGTCGGTGGGTGTAGCCGGGGTGGAACGCCTCTTCCTACGTCCGTATGAGGAAACCGAACGAAGGTCGTTGGGACCTCCGTCGCACTGGACGGGTTCACAGGTTGGCATACAAGGTGTTACCAAAGCACGGAATTGCACTACTTCTGAAGATGGGAACTTGAAGGCGTCAAAGTGTGAGAGCAGCGTCTGAAATAACAAGATATTTTGATTTAATATGAAACTTATCTTTTATGTAATATCTAATCTAATAGGGCATATCATAATTTTGGTTGTTTTATATATTTTTTATTAATGCATCGGATTTATCTATGGTGTGATAATACCTTTCCAATTGCCGTGGATTTGTACAACGGTCCCATAATAAAGTGATCAGTTGGGCAACCATAGCTGTCGATAAGGGTAATTTCGCTGGAGTCAACACCATCCATAGCCACAAGTTCCCGGACAAAAATTTCGAAAGGAGAGTTTTGGTCCATGATTTCGAAACGAAGTGCCTATAAAAACACATTTAACAATGTTAAAATGTAATAAGCTATGTTTCTATGCCTAAAAATATATATATTTGATTTGATTTTTACCAATGGATCTCCAACTTCAGCAGAGACAATAGTGTCGTCTCCACTCCTGTCTGTAATCCTCATAGCTACGTTGGGTGAGTCGACAATGACCTCTTCTGTGAGTCCTGTCTGGATCTCACCTTGAATTCCAAGATCGACTTCGTTAGCTACTGTTTTGTTAGTCAAGTCATATTGACAGGTTACCGCTAATCCAAGGTCAGACGATGTAACGATAGTATCGTGGTGTTGAATGACAACATCGTTGAGATATCTATAAAAAATATATACAATTTTAAATAGAGAAGAACAGTTGTAAATAAAACAGAATTTTGTGATTACTGTTTATAATGTTACCTGCCAAGTCCATTTTGCTTAACATTACAATCGATGTTATTATATTCCATATGGAGTTCGAATTCAAGACTTTGTTTTACGTCTACAACACATGAGTTGGGGCTTCCCTTTGCGTATATTTTGCCATCGAATAATTTTGATGTCTGGATACGAGCTACCATGTCGCCTGCACGACAATCAATAGATACATTGTAGCATGAGGACAGTTCATAAGTGGCGGCTTCAGGTACTTCTAAGTACGGATCCTAAAATTAAAAAAAATAGTTAAAAAAAAAGTTTACTATTATAAATAATTATTGTTAATATCAATAATACCTGGATGTCTGCGAGTGTGGCCTTAGAATGATGTGAAAGACGGCACACGTGGTCGCCTGTGTCCCCATGATCATAAGAATGGCAGCGGAAAGGAGAGTTGAGACATAATTCACGACATTCCTCGATCGTTTGAACATCCTGATAAACCGAGTCGACAGTTTTAAGAATGCGTCCGCTCATCTTTTTAAACTCGCACAGTTTTGTGGGTTCCTCCACACAGTTGTTCTCCAGATAATCAACATCTTAAAAGAAATTTTATTAGCTTATTGTTTTATATAGAAAATGTATGTGTGTTAATATAATATGATCATTACCCTCGTTTGGTTGGAAAGAGTTGGTGCCTGCCAAAGTGATACGATCCATGTTCGACAGAACGCATTCACCTGTTTTGTTGTTATAGTTCGCCGATCTGTAACAATGAGTGCAATTTTAATGGTGCTTCATTATTTTAAGTGTGTGAAGTTTCTCAAGATTAACCGAGTAATCACAATACTACGTTTTTAGATCGCGCCTTATTATTCTAGTTTATTGTGTATCTATTGTTTTATATATTAAAGTTATTATAATTATATGTATTTTATAATAATTTATGACTGAAACATCCAATGTTGCCTGTCTTGTACCTGTTGCATAGGAAAAATGAAAGCAAATGTATGTACGGAGAGGTTTTATTGCAGCAATGTCTGTAACATTGCTGTGTACCTTTGACCCTAAGTCCTTTATTGCCTTATAGTGACCACCCGGACAAGGACAATATTATCTTTGTTCATCTCGTTTAATATTTTCTCTTGATTTATAATCGATCTGAATCAAGATGACCCTTGCACCTATGAGAATAATCTTACATGGATGGATATGTAATTCTAGATTACTTAGTATTTACAACCTACTTACTATCACGTAAGTTGTTTCTGCTAATGTTAAATGTTGATAAGATCTCGTAAACTATTGTAATATGCTTGTTGGAGGGTGTAAATCTAACATTAACAATATATTAATATATATGTATTATATATTTTTTACTAAAAAGACTACCCCACCTATTTGTTATGAATAAAATCTTTAAGTGAATAAATAACTTTATCTTCCTCTATCTCTATTTAAGATGACACTAGCAACAATACTGCTTGATTTATTGCAACATCCGTAGTTACAATATTATTATCTATTGTGAAAGCATCTTTGGTGGTCTCCGTTTAAGCAAAGAACTAGATATTTATAGAAAATAATTCAATTACCTACTACATAGATATTAACATTGTGAACTCTTGTGAACTTGAAGATTACAGATATAAATTTAAAACGAAATAAACGACTAGTTAAAGGTACTTCAGAAGATTAAATATCAAACTTATCAGGTAATTGACTTGGTACTATATAGTTTTAGCATTGAAACACGACGGTGACATTTAGGGACAGGTTTCTCTTTAGATTTATAGACTTTCAATAGGTCTCAAAGAGCAATGTGTGCCTTATCGGTTATTGTATCGTGAAAGTAGGAAGCGATAGGGCAGCCCGCTCCCACACCGCGCATCGCCACGTCTGCGGAATATTTGCCAAATGTCGTGACTGCTAGAGATCGCGATTTGCGCCGCCCGGGGTAAGCACCCGCTTCAATGAAGATACCATTTGTATCCAACGGTATGTCTGAACGCAAACGCTGAACGGAGCCTTTTATCTAAATGGCCTAATGTAGATTGATTTAAAATGTCGAAATATCGATTAATTATGTAATCTTTAACCATTTATTATGTTCAGATTTTTAATCTGGGTCAAGAACTGGAAGTGCTAACTGCACTCTATTTATATAAAGTAATAAGATCATTATTGTTATTAATTGTGTTGGTTGTCACAAAAATAATAGAGAAAAAGCTATTGATTTTCACTGACGCAATAAACATCTAAATCTCAACCGAATCTGTGACCGTAACAAGCCCTAATGTTAATGATATGAAAACAAGGTAGGAAATAAACACAATAAGGCAGTCGTGTCTTGTTACGTTAGACGTCGGGATTAGTTCTTTGGGTTCAAATTGACTTTCCAACTTTGTGTATAATGTCATGTTTATAAAACGCTACTAGGAATTGTTATCTATTATTTATCCATATTAAACGTTTTTCAATTCTATAAAAGGAATAGGGTTAATTGACAAACAAACTGCCTTTCAACATGTATTATTGATGTGATTGTGTGTTGTTTTTTAACCTATATCATTATAACATGAAGGATAAGTTTCAAAGGCGAAAAATAGTACAAAAATAAAATAATGTCTCTAGAGTTAAATTGTAATTTTATTACTGTTTAGTGCTAGCAAAGACTTTTTGCAGGTAGCAATATAAAAACGAAAGATTTATCTTAGTGAGACCATACCATATATGGTCCTCAGTCTCCAGCAAGTCGTACCTACTTATATATTCAAAAGTCTCAAGAAGCAAAACATTTGCAAAAAAACATTATCGATTTATTTAAGCCGACTCATCACACGTTTTTAATTTTATAAGTTTTTATATAAAACAAAGTGTTCATATATATAAGTCGGCTTAATTACGGTCATTACAAAACTTTGAAAAAATATTCATGAATTATAGATTAATGTGATGACCTGTTGGGAAATTGTTGCAATTGTATCCAATACCGGGAATCAGGTAATGTTTTTACCCTAAACAGTTCCACCTCATTGAGTAAAATAAATGTCTTATCCCTATCGTAATGACCGCTTATTTTCTCATACAAAGTACTTCTTTTATTTATTTGCAGGAAAAATAACTAAGTGCATGCACATTATTGTTGCTTATTCGAATAAATCGATAAAGAAATTGTATACAAACAGTTTTATTTATGATGTTGTAAATCAAATTAACCTTACATCAATAAATTGTCTTTTATTAAATCCATGAATCTTGATATTTGTGTTCTTATCGATCAAATAAATAACAGTATACGAATGAAGATAATATGACCTTTCCATACATTACATTTGCATTCTCTTTTACAACCGGACACTATTTCTATGTGGTAGTACTTCCCTCTATTGTGGTAAAGGATAAATTATTCGTGACCAATTTGATATTCCTATCCTATGTTTTTGAAAGTCAGTTAGATAGGCCCACTTTATTCTTTGTATTCCACCGATAACATAGTCATTATAATAATTTAAATATTCTAAAGTTGAAACTATAATGTATATTGTAATGACTTACCTGCAAACGAATTCATTTTCACCCAAACAGAGGTCTAGGCACATTTGTCTAGATTCAACGGTATGCGTCCTCTTCCCGAATCCTTTCAAGTTGTATCCCCGAACACGATCGAAGCACCAGGCCCTTTCGCACGGTTTCACCCCCAAACACGATTTCTGAGCATAGATCGTGAATACAGGAAATTGTGACTTGGTCAACGCGCCTGTAACAAAATGTGATGATTTACAACTGTCATTTGATACACTATTTGCGTACTCATACTATATATTTATTAATATTTCGTACTATTCAGATACAATCGATAACTATAAAGCTTTCTTATTAGATCGATTGAAATTGGCAGTCAATTTACAAACTTGATAAACTCCTCGGACGTAAATAATTTTGTGAAAAAGTATAACTATAAATAACGGTACTTTTACCGGATTGGCCATAGAAGAGTTTATAAATTATATACAATTATAACCGTTCCACGGTCTACATTGCTGCATATTAATAGATATACTAACCTGGTAATTGATCGGCATCAGAACTGAAGAGCACACATAGCCCTGTCTCGTAGTTGACGGCACGGCAAGTGTCGTTAGCTTGACACTGTTCCAAGCAATCAGTCAGCATAAGTGTACCAGGAATATCGTCAAGAATGTGCGATGGCGCCGAGAACACATACCTGACCGAAACAAATGAAAACATAACTTAAAAAGACGAAATATTTTATCTCAATGCATTTATTTCGTAACAAAACAAGCTGCAATTAACATCAAAGCAATCTTTTTTCGAACGCTTCAGTTGGTCAAGCATTAAAGTTTATAAATTGCAATAAATTACCCAGTGACGAGCTCGAATCCAATTTTTTCGGGGTCACATTCTTCAAGAGAATTAGCAGGTGCCGATGGGGCTGAAATACCACTCGGTGCTGAAGGTGGGATCCCTCCTGATGCTGTCTCTGGAGCTGATGCAGGTGGTTCAATTTCGTCTTCTTGTTCAGTAGCTTTTAAAGGAGGGGGTGCGCCTGGGTTTGTATACTCCAGTGGAGCAGCAACTACAGCAGGTTCAGGCGATTCTGACTCCACAGCGAGATTATCTTGTGGTGGAGCATCGACTGCGGATCTCAAGGTCCCTTCGAACTTTTTTGCCGCATCCACAGCACACACAACCACCACTAAACTAAATAAAAACCGCATCGCGCTTTTTTGGAAGAGTCTTGGCAACATTTGCTATCTGTAACAAAAAAAAATATCTTAAATAGGTACAATGTTTTTGCTATATATTTGCGACGGTATTAGTATGTTCAAAATTTCAATAATCGTGTTTCCGTAAAACATTTGTTATTATAACATACTTGGCATTCTCACAACCGTAAGACACTTATGATAACTATCTGAGGGCGTTAACTTAGCAATTAAATTTAATTATGAAATGCATAATAACAGAGCTGTAGTTACTTAAAAAGGGCAATTATCATATCAAATTAAACTTTTTGTATATTATTAAGTAATTGTATATAACCTAGTAATAATCATAAAAATAAATCGAAATACAAGAAAGTACATTTCCATTCAAATAAAATAATTACAAATCACGCTGTGTTTAACCCAAATATGGTATTAAAGTAGAATTTTGAATTGAAAGTGGTATTAGTAGACCAATTGTAAGAGCAATAACCTCATCAAATTGTATTTAGAAAAACATCCAGCAATCAAATCGTATTAGTTTCTAAATAGTTTTTTATCGCCACTTCCAACAATATACCAGTAGATGGTAGCTCGTACCATTACGTTACGCTCACGTTTCTTATACAATGTCTGTAACGGTCCTACCTCTTCGCGTTGTCCACTTCGTAGTCAACGGTATAACTTATACCAATTTTATTGTAAAAATATATACGTCTGACATCTACCAACAAATTGTATATTGTTAGCAATGAACGACACCCAAACACTTTTATATTTTTTTGTTACATTTGTAATATAACTACCAATGAATTGTATTTTTAATGGTTTATTGAATACGGATTCTAAAGAGGTCAAGTATCATTATCGAAAGGTAAAATTCTTATTAAAAAAGTACGCTGGTCATCTTAAAATTGATAAATATCATCTGTATAAGAGCTTAGTTAGTTAGTATTGAGTTTCCCTGCTTTTAAAGATATTATTAATCCACTCCTATTATATAAAAATTGGTCCTAATTGAAAACAACAAACTATACTTACGATTACGATTATTAATATTTAATCACAATTATTTCATAACTTTTTTTAATGTATTATTAAAAAAAAACAAGTTTTCAAAAATATGTTGATATTTACTAACTAAATATAATAATAAAAAAACTGTTCTAAATCAAAAACACATTATGTCTCAACTGGCCTGTCGGAAAATAACAAAACTAAAGCAAATAAAATTAGTCGTTAACGTGAATAGCGTAAAATAATAGGAATAAAGTCCAGCTACGGATGCCTATCAAATTCCCGCCTGCTTCAGGCCCTTTTTGACCCCTCGTAAAATAGATACAATATCATAACATAAGTAGTTTTTTTTTTGGTCTGTGGCAACACTAAGGTCAACAGCTGATTTGAATTGTTCCTAATAGTTTTATTAAGTAAAATTATTTATAGTGTATAATTTTAGCTAAATTCCCAATCAATTATTCAATTAAAGTGTATTGATACTAGTGTAATAAGTATTATAGTGTTTAAGTTATTCTTCAATATTGTAAATCTCTAAGAAAGTGAAAAGTGACAGTTGATTGGTAACGTACAAACTTTAAATTTTCTAAAATAGATATATATTGTAGTTTTTAAGTGTTTTTAGTTCTTCTTTATTATATAACAACTGTCTCATTCAATTTCATATTAGTTTTGTTTCTGCAAATCTCAGTTTCTTTGTTTTGTCTCATCTATTGCGGAAACAAAGCAATATAGGCCCTTTGTTTGGTTTTGCACATTGGTACCTTATTTAATATTAAAATGATGACTCGTTCACGTGCCCTTTCACGCCAAGAGGAGAACAAACTCCAACTGGCATTACAAGAATTAAAAGTGAGTAAGGACTTGTGTGCCCAGCTAAACAATGAAAGAGATGCTAATGAGAGGGAACTATTAGATGTTTTAAAGAATAATGACAAATTAAAAATAGAACTTTCTAAGTTACATGTTAAATATAATGACGTTGAAGAGGAGCGTAACAGGCTACAGTTATTAGTGGCTAGGTTTGATGAGTGTGGTCTTGAGTATGAGCAGGCCCTTCGGCGTACCAACACCCTGGAGCTGGAGCTGAGAGATGCCCACCAACAAATCTTGGAACTGGAGGAGGCCACTCAAAACTCAACTAACATTCACACTCACAGCTTGTATGAAGAGTTAATTGGCAGCGCTTCTCAGTTGGTCAACTCCCCGACTACTGCAACTAAAAACCCCTGTGTCACTATAGATTTAACAAATGACACATTGAACTCACAAAGGCTGGGTAGCTGCAGCAATAAGAAATTAAAAAAATATATTAGAATTAATAGATATATTAAGAAAATTCAAAAATTAACTAAAAAGAACAAGTTTTTTACAAAATCAATTATTAATAAAAATATATTGTTAAAAAAAATTAACTTTTGTAATATAGAATTAGAAAATAGAAATAGGAGATATGAATCTGACACACAATTATTAGAAACACATTTAGCCCGTTTGCAGACTACTTTAAGAAGTGTTACAAAAAAATATGAAAACACACAAATAATGCTAAGCGAACAAAAGTTAAAAGTAGATGAACTATTAAAAAAATCACAAAATAGTTTGGAATGTATGAACTTACAGACTAACAGTTGTTCAATTGAATGTAATAATAAGTTATTTTCTGTAAAACCAACATTGTCCTCCCCCGCTAAAATATTGTGTGACAAGGTTGATATCCCTGTTTCTAATAATAGTGGCTCCCTCAAATTAACTCCTGTACATGATACTTATATGTTTAGTGATAATATTGGAAAAGGAATGGGATCTGTACTGAATTCTTATTTTGAAAAACAAAATGTATTCAACAGCTGTTCACCTGATAATAATTTAATAAATATTACTAGACAAATAAAGAATTCAAGTAAACAATTCACTAAGTCAACAAATATAATAATTTTTGTAGGAAATAGAGATAATGTAAATCATTTGGAATTTAAAAAATGTTTTGAAACTATAAGTAACTTAGATGTTAATAAAATTGTTTGGTTTTCATTACCCTATAATGAAGGTTTGCCACAGGCCGAAAATAAAATTAGATATAAGATAAACTTACTGATATATAATTTATGTTTGTATAATGACAAATTTCATGTGATTGACACTAACACTAATGTTAGTAATTTTTATAACTTGACTAATGGTAGGTATTACCTATCTCCATATATTAAAAGACAGGTAGCTTCATCGCTATCATATTATTTTACCATGACAGCCAATAATTTGGCTAAAATTGTTTCTATTGAACAGCATTTAGTTACTTGTATAAGTAAAAACAGCTTGGAAATAAATCCAACTAGTAATAGTAGTATTAGTAGTAGTTTAAACTAGACATTAAGACAGTAGAGATATCCTCTAGCCAAATAATTAATATATCAAATAATGATATTAATGATGATCATAAAAATACAAAAATTGTTAAAATAAATAATAAAAACCATAACATAAACTGTATCAACCTGGTGCATCAGAACATTCAGTGTATTAGAAATAAGGAATTAGAAATTGAATTGTTTTTAAATACTTTTAATATTCGTATTTTTTGTGTCACTGAGCATTGGCTTAAAAAAGATGAATTAATATTTAATTTCAATAACCACCAGGTTGGTAGTTCGTTCAACAGAGTTAATTCCATACATGGTGGCTCTTTAATTATTTTAAATAAACAGATAAAATTCAAAGAACGCAAGGACATAGTGAGCCACTCTGTTGAGCGGACAACTGAACTTGCTTCAGTTGAATTAGAAGAGTTCATAATTGTAAATGTTTATAGGCCACCGTCATCTAACTTTGAACATTTTGAAAAGATTATGGATGAGGTATTGTATAAACTATCACAATCTAGTAAAAAGGTAATCATTTGTGGAGACTTCAATATTAATATTCTTGAACAAAATTCAATAAGTATAAAGTTTTTAAATTTGTTCAAATCTTATAATCTTTTACACATGTTTATGGAGCCTACTAGAGTCACAACCACTAGTGCCACTTGTATTGATAACATTTTTACAAGTGTTATTCCAAATTTTAAATGTTTATTCAATACATTAGATTCTGACCACTATGGCCAATTTATTAAATTCAGTTGTACCAAGAGAGAAAAATCAAAACAGAAAATAAGTTTTATACCAGTGACTGTAGAACGTATCGAACAAATTAAAAATGGGTTAGTACGCTATTTGCCTTTGATGAAAAATTCAAACCCCAATATTATGTATAATGACTTTTTTAGTACTTTCACTAAATTATTTAACTTTATATTTACTCCAAAAACAGTGGTTGTTAATGATAAATTAGTGTTTAGTGATTGGGCATCTGCTGAGTTACACAAAAATAGAGAAAAATTATATAATATGTATGCGGAATTGATGTTTAATACTAGTAATGAGTTTAGGGATGAGGTAAAATTATTTTCCAAATCTTTTAAAAAACAATGTAAAATAGCAAAAAATCAACATATTCAAAATAAAATAGGAAATAGCAATAATAAAATAAAAACAACTTGGAAAATAATTAATGAGGAAACTGGAAGAGCTAAATCCCAGAGGATCGACTTTAAATTAAATATAGATAATAAATATGTCACGTCTGACCTTGAGGTTGCTACTGCTTTTGAAACCTTTTTTACTAATATTCCAGTGACTACAACGTTATCTTTAAATTCTTCTACCGCTGCAGCTATGGGTTTACTTAGAGAGAATGTAGATCAATGTGTTAGTAGTTTTAAGTTTGAAAAAGTTAATGCTCAAGAAGTAATCAAAGTATTTAGATCAATTTGCGTTAAAAAGACTAGTGATCTTTGGGGGTTTTCTGTTGACATACTTAAGTCCATAATTGACATTGTAGCGCCAGACTTAGCATTAATATTTAATAATTGTTTAGAATATGGTATATTTCCTGATCTAATGAAACAAAGTAAAATAACTCCATTATTCAAATCCGGCTGTTCATTAGATCCTAGTAACTATAGACCTATTTCAGTCTTACCCACTTTTAGTAAGATTTTTGAAAAAATAATTCTTAATCAACTTGTAGCATATTTCAGTAAAAACAATCTCTTACACAAAAACCAGTTTGGTTTCAGTGCCGGTCGCTCTACAACAGATGCTGGTGTAGAGCTATTACTAAACATATTTGAAGCCTGGGAAGGATCACAGGATGCACTTGGCATTTTCTGTGATCTATCTAAGGCGTTTGACTGCGTTCAACATGAAATCCTTATAAAAAAGTTAGAACATTATGGAGTTAAAAATAAGTCCCTAGATTTAATTAGTTCATATCTTAATGATAGAATTCAAAAAGTTGATGTAAATGGAAAACGTTCCCCTGGTTCTTTGGTAAAAATAGGTGTGCCACAGGGCTCTATCTTAGGGCCTTTCTTGTTCCTCATTTACATAAATGACTTACCTCACCTAGTGAGGGAAAAACATGGGATAGTGTTGTTTGCTGATGATACTTCTCTTACTTTTAAAGTTAATAGACGGCAATCTGTTATTGACGATGTAAACAATGCTCTCTCAGATGTTGTACAATGGTTTAACGCCAATAATTTGTTGCTCAATAAAAAAAAGACGAAATGTGTCAAATTTAGTTTACCAAATGTTAAAAATGTTAGAACCAATGTACAATTAAATAATGAGGATTTGGACTTGGTCAAATCTACTACTTTCTTGGGCATTACTTTAGATGAAAAATTGCAATGGGGTCCTCATATATTTGATTTGTCGAGCAGACTAAGTTCTGCTGCATACGCGGTTAAAAAAATACGTCTATTAACAAATATGGAAACTGCTCGATTAGTTTACTTTAGTTACTTTCATAGCTTAATGTCATACGGTATACTCTTATGGGGCAATGCGGCCGACATTGATACCATATTTACATTGCAGAAGAGAGCTGTTCGCGCAATATATAATATGAGACCAAGAGACTCTTTAAGAAACAAATTTAAAGAATTTAAAATTATGACTGTTTATAATCAATATATTTATGAAAACCTAATTTACGTTCATAAAAATATTTCAAAATTCAAGAAAAATTGTGATTTACATAAAATTAATACAAGACAAAAAAATAAACTCGCTATGCCCGGCACTAGGCTCCATAAAATAGGTAAATCCTTTAAGGGTAATTGTATACGTTTTTATAATAAGCTCCCAAATGAAGCCTTAAGTCTATCATTAAATAAATTTAAATTATATGTTAAAAATAATTTAATAAAAAAATCCTACTATAGTGTAAAGGATTACATCGACGACGGTATGGCCTGGGAATGAATCTGTATTGTAATGCGAATAGCTAGTAATCTCCGCAATTTGTTTTTTGTTGTAAATTAATTTTGCTTTATCGACCTTCTGCATCACACCGATTCCTTAGAAGTCACTACTTGCGGTAGCATCGGGAGTCGGGTTGCCTCCCTCCCTCAAATATGTGCGAAGGGGGTGATGGCTGGCTCTTGTGTTATGCTCGTGAACGGGTGCTGCTTGCGGTGACTGGTTGTGTGGCAGGCCGAAGATTTATATATTATATATTTTTTCTGTTATTATTATTTAATTTTCGTTGCCTGAAATCATTAGGCTTCTTTTCAGATTGATTGCGAAGGTTCTAGTTGTTCCAAAATTGCACTTAAGCTTGACGTTTGTGAAACAGTGATCACAATAACAAAAAATATATCCGGCTGAGTTTGTTGTGTGGTTCTTCTCAGACCAGGACGCGTTTGGAACCCTCATAGCTTTAACATTAAGATGGAAAGTGCTTTTTCAGAAGGGCTTATTACGATAAATCTAGTATCGTAATAGGCCCTCCTGACATTTCCATGTTGACGTACACAAGTGATCACTGATTATGATTCTAAGTGGAAAAGATATAAATAAATAAATAAATAAATAAATAAAGTAATCGCGTTTACTTATAAATATACCAAATCTATTTATTTTAACAGTTATCCACCTTTATTTGCTTGAATGATGTAGGCACCATTCAAGGTGTTTAGGTACTTGCGATAATAATAATAGTTTAGGAATTATTATTTTTATTATAAGTACTTGAGTAAAATGACGGCGCTCGAAAACGTGTTTAACAGACGCTTTATTATGTTATTTTAACCTGTAACCTACTGTCCTAAATGGATAATAGCCATGAGTAATCCTAACGTTAAGAGTTGTGTAGACGAACATACAATCTCTGGTTTTAGTGAATCATAGTTTTAGAATTAACCATAATAAATCAAACGGTTTTAATGTTTAGTCAAATTTATTTAAATTCAAATTTTATTCGAAACCGTGACCTTTGGTAATACTTCCCGTTGCTCTACCAATTGAGTTACCGTATCAATACGTTATATTGAAATGAATTCTCATAAATGAATATTTAATATCATAACAAGCTATTAGAATGACCTCAAATATTATTTACATAATGTACATAGAAGGGTGTATCATAGAACTATTGTATTCATATGTCAGATATCACTGTATCACCGTAAATTTGTTCAAGTTGCTTTAAGCTACGATCATATGGGGTCAGCGCATTCAATGAGCCGGATGCCTACAACCTGCTATTTACGTTTTACCATACCCGTAGTGGTTGGCACACTATGGGTATCTTCTTGGATTTCTCGCACCTAGATCCTAATACTATTTTTAAAGTTTGTAACCTGAATAGTATATCGTTTCATATGTCCCTAATTTTTCAATCTCAAAAAGTAATATTAGATACACCGATTTACTTAATAATATTATTTTCGGAATATTTAATAAGATGTACTATTGTCAATAACAACGACTTTCGTAAATACAACTCCAACAAAAACTTCTAGGAAATTATCTTTAAAAAAATATTATCATCATACCATGCATGAGAATTGCCTCGAATGCAATCAGCAATCAGATGTTGTATAATTTGCATAGACCACCGTTAAAGCTTATTGCAAGTAAATTTTAAATGTAATATCAGCTGCTGAATGAAATAAATTGACACTTACTGTCACAATGAACGAAACGGCTTAATTCTATGATAAACTATTAGGCGTGTCTAAATTCAACCATTAGCTTCGACAGAAGTTACGACTGTGCTTCTCCTATTTACATTGAATGAAATTGTAATTTGTTATGTCGGTTTCTAATGGGGTGGTGTTTCCTTATGTGTTGACTTGACGGGATTGTGGATTCTCCTCCTTAGAAGGAAGCTACGGGAAGGTACTCAGGCGTCAACGTCGCTCATTGTCTTATGCCTATATCTGAAGAACAAAGTAACAGCCCCAAAGCTAGCATGTAAATTGAAGCCAATACGACTTATACATGCTTCTGATAATGTAAACATTGCTTGCTTACCGTTCTACTAACTTTATTATAAGTAGGTGAGCCACGCATAAATATCTGCATGCATGCATATTATAATAGCTATAAGCTCTCCGCATATTATTTACTTTCGTTTATACGGTTTTAAACGTAGTTAACTCAACTTGTGTAAACACGCGAAAGTTACTGCGAACTTAATAAACCATAGCGGTTTAAATTAACCGTTGTTTCTTAACCTACATGTGTCACATGTTTCAATATTTTAAATACTATATGAATATCTCAGAATATATAATGCCTAATAAATATTAAGTGTTTTAAAGTCAAGGAAATTTATTTATTACATTTCAAATGGGAAAGCGAAAATGTATTTATAATATATTTAAATTATATGTTATTAATATTTGTTCATTCGATTTCTCTGGTACTCCTTGCAGGGGTCAGTGGGTTGCACAGGGTCGACCCTTCTGTAAGATTTGCATTAATGAGTGAATCCTATTTACCAGAAGTTCAATCGGTTCATTCTAGTATTGTAATTAATTAACAACTAGTTATCAATTTAATTTAAATCGTTAATGTCTTATCTGAAAGTTAAAACAATCTTCTAAATAATTAGTGTATATTTATAAACGTAATAACAAGAAGTGAAAACGTGCAATCTGATATTGCTTACGTATAACCTCATCTAGTTTTCTCCGTGATTGATCATTCTAACTCAATGAGGGTCTAGCATCTAAATCCTATAATTTTGTAGCATTGTTCACGGCGTCGTGGTCTTAGTAGTAATCGGAACTAGGTTTTCGGTGCACGTTGCATCCGTCTTAAGACGCTTTCCTTCTTACCACCTAGCCACCTATTTTTCTAACAATATAATGATATAGCATAATTTGCGGCTTACGAGTCAGCGTCCGACATTACGATGCCATCAGTAATTTAACCATCAAGTTGAATGCATTGTTTTTCTTTCTATATATGCCAAGTTAGTAACGCTAAGGGTGCGGCCTCTGTTCTCGCTTAAGCTTTACTTTTATATTTTATAAAATGTTTGAAATTCCTATTGATATTACCAATGAGTTTGATATTGTTAAGCTAACTCTTCTTAAATCTAGTTTAATATATTTTAATGTATTTACTAAATTCAGAACTAGTCATCCTTACAATTACTGTAATAGATCTTCATTCCTGTAATTAATTATATGAAAGTAATAAGTTTTACTGTTTTATTACACACATTCCACGTTTTACATTTCCGTCATTCTCATTAATATTGGTTTTGATAATGATAAAATTTATAGAATTCAGTTTAATTTATCGTAGCATCACGTTGTCTGAACCAAGTGTCCATAAACGCTGGATGTCCCACCCCACTACCTCTTGCCTTGAGTCACGCCACCCTGGGCCGCTGTACCGAAGCTCGTTACTACTGCTCTGTGGTCAGCCGGTGCATTATTGGATGCGACATAGCAATCTTTTTCTATTTTAGTCCACACTGCTCATTGTACTGTCGTCTATAATTACGTTTATTTTTATTTTATACTTCATTACTTTCTAGATTGTTTTACAAGTTATGGCTGTCTATTTTTAAAACGTAATAATCCCTCTTAAATAAATAATCTCTTCGGAATGGTTCATGGAATCGTTCTACCTTATTTCTGAGTTCACCAATTATAAAAATTAGTCATATAATTGAAGATTACTCAGTAATTTATTGTTTTAGTTTTAATTATGTTTTTAATTAATTAATGCTAATAAATCTGTTATTATGCATTTCTGTATTCTGTAATTACCCATATCACCCTGAATAATTTTTATCCATTTATATCTTTTCAATGTTTAATGCATAATTTATTTTTAAGGGGTACTTTAAGATTTTCATAAATAAAAGGTCGCTCTACTCCTCGACTAACTTTCTGATTTGAAAAGCATTGCAAATCCTTTATTTTAAAATATTTTTATATTATCTATGATTCTAATAACTTTTATGTGATCTAATAAACACTTTGATTCAATTACCCTTTATTTCAATAGATTAACTCTACGTAGTAATCGCCTCTAGCATAATTGTTATTTAATGAAATCCATAAGGCAAAGTCAAAGACGGCGCGGTCTCTTTAAAGGAACGTGCGATTTAGTACAACAGTAGAACAATTAATTTGATTGACATCCTGTTGGATAACCCGAGGCTGGAGGGTGTACTTGAACTGAAATAGCTTTGTTTATGAATTAGATGTAGAACCTTTCACAAATAAAGCAATAAATGTTCGTTATGGAGAAGATTTCACGCCGCAGGGCTACGGACAGCAAAAGCTCAAAGATATTCTCGCGAAAACAATCATTTTAATACAAACCTTACGTATAATGTTATTATTTCCAGGCTATGTTTGGTGCAAAATGAATGGGTTTACGTGTCTATATTACGAACTTCGGTTAGGGTTGTACTATATCATGAATCTGAATAATATAATGCAATAATATTCAAAGGAATCCATAGCACGCATGTTGTCAAATTATTATGATACAAATGTCACAGTCCGCCAGGTTGTCGGCCGTCTTTGCGGCTTAAGTCGTGCTGTAACGGCATCGTCAATCATCTGTAATTTGATTTCTATGCTCAATTATTGCATTCGCGGAGGTCGAACGTTGCAAATATATTTATGTTTACACATGTTTCTACAATCTCGGCTTTTTGCATGTACACTAAGAATATTGTTAGGTCAAGCCTGAAGAATAAGCATGGAATCACTTTAATAATGTAATTTTTTATATTTTTAGAATATTTTTTTTATATATACGAAACTGTTTTTTTTAGATTATCCTAATACTAAGAACTATGGAGTATTTACTGGGTATAATAAAAGCATAATTGATTCATGATGGACAATCTATTCGTCACGTGACATCTGTCACGAATTCTTTGGAAACAGACTCGCGATCATAAACAGTCGTGCAGTTTTATTTGAAATTGTAATTTAAAACTCGATTACTATTCTTGTCATTATACGATTAAAGAGTAAGAAAAAGAGTTATTTCCTTGTTGAGATTCGTTAGGTTTATAAATTTCAAATTTAATACAAAATCGTGTGTTTTAAAAATTAATTGTTTGAAAAATATAACGGAATGAAATGAAATATCGTTTAAAAAATATAATTACTTCTCGGGAAAAAAAGCTTCAGGAACAATAAAGCACCGTGACGGATGGTAGGCGCTAGACACGATAATAACAAGTGGCGCATGACGACCGCAGCGCACGCGCACCGGTCACGACCGCCGCGGGTGACGTTGAACACGCCGCATGGCTCGTATGGTAGCGATCTTTTAGACAACAATCATTTCATTCATTCGTCATACTACGTAATATTACTCGTTTATTTCCTCATTTATCATCTCTGCGTGACATACAGAAGGAGGTAAAGCTAGCGTCCGTATTACTTTAACAACGCAGAGCAGACAGTTCTAACGAGAGACTAACGACGGCTTCGTTCCTATTTGGAGTATCGGCACTTTCAACAATAAATTTTAATAAAAAAGATTTCAGTAGAATCCCAACGTCTTGAACGATTGTAAGATTAAGAAAAGTCATGGAGTCATTTCTATAGTAAAGTGGTGCAGTGTAACGCTAGGTGACCGCGTTGTTGCGCACGAGCTCGCATTGGACATCCCCTCCACGAGCTAACCAGCTTGCCCAAATCTCCAATGTGCAGGAAAATTTGATTCGTCACAAATCTTCTCTTTTTTTCTAAGACACGCTTGATTTTTCGTGCGAATCGGTAAGTTTTTGCGATTCTATAATGTGTTTCGTTACATTTCTTTATAAAATAGAGTACATTTAATTCGGTTAAATTTATAAGATTTGACATTTTTTCGTAGAAAGGACAAACGGATTACCACTTTTAACCGGTTTTTTTTTAATTTCTTAATATTACTTAAATTTAAAAAATCAACCCAGAAATTTAACTGGCTTATCTCAATTTGAAGTATAAGATGGACAGTCATGTAACTAACATACAATAAATAATAAACTACTTTCAGTAGGTATAGACATCAAAGGATAAAATAAAGTATGTTTACGATTTCTCTTATACGACAGCATATCGTGTCTCACTATTGAGGCAACTAATCAGCCGTGGAAGTATACTGGATAAAGCTCGTTGTACGCAATACGAAAAGTTCTATCTGGTTAGTGCATATAAAATGAAATGTAAACTATCGGACAGGCTTCCATAAGAATTATGAATCTCGATTATTATGATAGATTGAGCTCTAGCTTTCGAGAAATTGTGTTTAATGGAGGAAATATTTGACACTATTTGATTATCTGTTGGCTTTCATACACAAGTGTTCACCGCAATGAATCAACTGACTGCTCTAATGATAGCAACTTGTACGTGATAGATTCGATTTACAGGTTCATTTCAATCTTTCGCAGTCACCACCTTGCCGGCCACAAATTGTGTTGTGGCTTTACCGGTGTCCACTAAACTATAATCTCCGATTCCTACTGAGTATTGCGTCATAAATATAACTTTTCATTTCTCTTCGACGTGTTTTAATAGAATATCATCACTAATACCGTTACGATATTCTTCCAACCACAAATCACATTCTTTTTACTTAAAGCCAACTTGTCCATCGTGAGACCATCATTTTTCAAATAGGTAATCTATCTTTATATATTACAGCATCAGGTACGGCTATCAAAAAATTCAATCTCCATTTATCATTACCCAACATATCAAACTCCAACGAGAATTTTTATTAGTCAGTAATAAAAATATTTTGTACCAGTGTTTTTTTTATTTTTTAATAATTACCATTGGAAACTGTTTAAATTAAGGTAGTGAGTAAGTATGACAATTATCTTCCAAATATGAATAAATCTAAAACACATTTACCTTAAAACATTTTTTTTTTGGGACAACAAATCCCAAGATGGGTAATTCTATTAACTAATTGTTTGGTATCGTGTGACAGTCACGGTAAACGAAAATACTTAGATGTCGGTAGTTACTAATTGGTAGCAGTAAATTCTCCAGAGTACGGTATGCATGCGACCGGTCTAGACTAACGGACCTCTAAACTCATTATCGAACAAGTAATCATCCAAAGTACCCATGAACCTCACGCTCCCGACACCAAGTAATAATATTTATTTATTCTCGAGAACTCATTGTTTCGATGGCGGAAGGTAAGGAAAGGATTCGTACAGTATCCATTAACAAAAAAAAAGTATTTTGAGCTATTGTAAAGGTTCGAGAATTATTGGAAACAATAGGAATTATAGGGAATCCAAAATTACACGTATTACTTTTATTACTTCCACCTGCAATTTGGTATTTAATATCGAGTATTTATGTAATACTATTTACATTATTTATTTATTTGTCCTGTTTTGAGAGAATATTATCCCTGACCTTTAATTTATTAATTGTATCTACCAATATTTTTATGCCACGTGCGAATCGTAAAGGGCGGAAATTCCCGCCGGCAGCAAACACGAGTCCATCTCCGCCTTCCCCGCACGGCGCCATTGTTCCTCAGGGTTTATCGACTTTGACCACGGTATCCTATACACTTTTAATTAAATAGTGTTTTATGAACGACCTATATCCTCTTTTGTTATTGCAAATTGTATGCTATTCGAACGTATTTTCCTCGGTCGATCTGTTATATGTATATGTATTCATTGGACTGCTAAGTGCCGTTTCTTTTGAGAGTTATATTACAGCCTTTTACATACATAAACATAAATTCTTAAAAGCAATAAACTATAATCACAAGTTCATTGTCTCTTGCACTGCTCCGTTAGTTAACATCTTTCAACGGTCGTCAGTTTTGCACGCACAACGCAAATGCTTAGCACAAAGTCCTGGGTCATCTTGGTCACATTAAGCTAATATGTAATTGATTGGTTTCCCTGTGCACGGGGCTGTGTGTGTATCCCGTCCCATGGATGACACATGCAAAAACACTAATGTTATAACGGTATACAGCGCTTCCGGCATCACGAGTAGTCTCAACAATATTGATTTTCGATGATTCAAACAACTACATTTAATCGATTAAACAACACTTGTGACCCACATGCGTTTTTTTTGTTTTATGTTTCTAGCAAACCATTAACTCAAGACAATTTATAAAAAAAACCGGATGTCTATAAAAAGCATAGCTTGAGAGAAAACACCATTATAATTGATTGGCACGAAACTGAACTTTAGAAGTAGGTGTACTCTCAAAATAAAAAAATAACTGGTTATTGTTAATTGCACCTACATATACTACTCATTCACTCTTGGAGAATATCTTATTAAGCAATATTATAATGTCTTTTCGAGAATACAAATCCTAAATGTGTTAAATACACCTTGTGCATTAAGCCTTATCCATACTATTCGTAAGCTTAATGCAGATAGACAGTATCCATCCGTATCCGTATTATAAGACAAAAAGTGAAGTCTAAGTTATGCTACAAAAACTCGACATCCTCACACCTTTATCAGTTGTTTTTTGTCTTGTAAGTGAGACACCAAAAGTGTTTATGTCATATAAAAGCAAAGTCATTTTAATTAGTGTCATGTCAACTCGCACCTCCCGTTATCAGCAAACGATCGACAGATTATGATCCTGTTTTAATAAAATCATAACAAGATTTTCATGACTCGCTTATCCTTCATATTCAATTACCGTTCCGTTTGATTCGATTAATTATAGATAAGTTTATATTTCTTCGATGATAAACGAAATAAAATACTATTTTTATTATAATTTTCTATTCATCATATTGAATATAAATAACATTTGGTATTTAAAGTCTAAAATCGCAATCAAAAAACTGGATTGTCGCGTATAATTTGATTACACATGATTAGTTTACCGGAACAAGCATGCACGTAAACCTAAGTGGAGCCCCCATGTTGAGACGCGAAACGATGCCGGCGCGCGAATCCCGTTGGGTCGGACGCATAACCACCCACCGCACAGACCGCGCGTAGAAAAACCGACCTACATAAAGATGTCGCAGTGATAATATTGGATGGACAGTTGGCAACCATCCGCCTCGCTATCCGCGACACGTTTATCTCACTTTCGGATCGAGCACACACCGTGAATATCCAATTATGCCATAGCTTGGATATCCGATGCTGCAATGGTGTATAAAAATCGAGTACATCATTAATTTTTTTCAAGTCCAGTTATTTCTTAATTACCGTTATTGCACTTAAACTTATTTTCTGTACTTATAAAATTATGGAAGCCACTCGACCTCATCCGGTAAATTAATGTCTATTGAAATTTAAAATTTATTCTTCTGAAAAAAAATACAATTATATTTTTATGGGCTAGCATTTATTTTATTTACATTAATATATTTAACGTTACTTAATATTAATTATGATGAAAGCAGTTTCAATTACCGTTGAAGTGAAACTAATTGTGACATTAGTAAGTGTGATCAATTCACTTGAATGTTTCTGTTCCTAATTGCTCTCGCTAATATCTCCAGACTATTTATCTTGAAACTATAAACAAACATTAGAGGATCATTAATATTTGATGTCCTGTTAATGCCTTCGGTGAATTACAGATAGTTTGAAAGACCACGGTTTAAACATAAAATAGTTAAGAATGAGTCTAATAGAAGAGTTATTCCTAATAATAATTATTATCCCAAGCGCTTCTCTAATATAATAGAAAAATAGACAGAGAAAGAGAGAGAGATTGAAGGAGATAGATAGATATTGAGTTATACTTTTATAATATCAACAAATTATACAATCAATTAGGCCTTCAGGATGTATAAACGACCGGTACCATGGCTGTGATTGCTTTCCGATTCATACCCTCGCCTCGGGTTTGGTAATGTCCAGACGTTTCCTGTATTACATGCTCGTATTAATACAGTACATTTTCTTAGCGGTTTCGCTAAATTAACATAAATTCTATTTAGATTTAAATTGTTGCTTGATCAAGATGGAACAATGAGGAAACAATATTCTGGATGATTGAATGCATTGGCAATCTCGATCTCCTACTTCGAAATCTCGACTTCAACTGTTTGCATTGTTTCTTATTGGTAGTCTTGATAGATGATAATTCTATCTTATTGTATTGATTACTTCCTTATTCCTTTGGCATCATTAATAAAATAGAAGAGTATTTTTTATATATATTTATTTAATATATCAAATTTAATTATATAACAGTGGTTTTCTTAAACGATTTTTTATACTTACGAAAAATGTATATTGCAATGTGAATTGTTTAATTATTCTATTTTTCACGGTATTTAAGTACTGTAGTAATAAACTGTGCATCTGTATCTCTTGAGATGTGCTAACTATCCCACAATATTAGCAGGTACTCGTGAAGACGTTAAATATTAACGAATAAAGTTTATGATCTATGTTCTGAATGATGTGAGATATATTAAAATATTTTGTAGTTCGAACGACTTCGTTTAATAAATAAAAATAACTGATAAATGTTTTTACTATAGAAATAATATTGTCCTAAAAGAAATAAAAATGACTTGAAAATATTTAAATAGTAGGTATAACTCAACTAATAAATATTTATACTGGAGTAAATCTTTCTTATTCAGAAGATGCATTAATATTGTCTTAACGGAATAAAAAAATATATAAATCCTTTGCTTAAAAATATTTAAATGGTGTATTATTAAGTAAAAATATACATCTATAGATATTGTCTATAGAAGTGACAGATGAATGGTGCTGCCTATGGTATGCCTTTCTACGTTAAATCATCAAGAATGTATCTTAAAATATTAGAAAGCGAATTAGTCCTCAGAAATGCAATGCATGCAAAAAATATTTAAATAGTGCTAATGAGAAATTGCTATCTGATATTCTACATTCGTGTGAATGGTGGCCGTATTTCGGAAAACGGTAAAACAGCATGACGTTGATGAACTGGTTGCGAATTCTTGTAACCTTTGAGGTTTTCTTAAAAGAATACGATGGTTTCATTATTTTTGACATCGCAACCAATTAAGGTTATATATTGGAAAAGTGTGCAAGAACTTTTTTTATACAGCAATCGAATGTCGTTTCTTTTTTGTATATTAGTCTAATAAGGCAATAAATTAGTATCATTAAAATCAGTACAAAAACTAAATTTAATGTGATTCATTTTTAATATTTTGTATGACATTACCGTGTACAGTAATAAATGTAATATCACATTAAAATTGTATAATGAATGCTGGTTGCTCCTAACGACTTTTGGGACTTACGTAATTATGTACGCACTACCAGAAAATCTAACTGTAACTGTCTCTTATATTTACACTTCGTTGGCTTTAAGTTCATTATACCTTAGAGTCATTTAAGATAATTTGACATTATTATATTGCTTTTTACAGTACGTAACCATTACATCAAACTAAAACAATTGTGCCATATTCGATAACGGTAGTTTTAAATTTAAATTAAATTAAATTTGAACTGTTCTAGATCGGTAACGTATTATTTTCCGAACATTTGCTTTAAGTGCTTCCTCAACGGCTAATAAGCCATAATGACGTGTTATTTCTGAAGATTCACGAATTCCGATCGCAAGAGAATAAGGTGCTGGGGTTACTGACCTTCCCAATCACTATCCGCTAACCGCCACGGACTATCTGTTAAGCAAACAAAAGAACTATTAATAATTATACGTTATGTTTATGCATTTATAAAAATATGTAATCTGATTATGTTGCTTGCATGCCATGACTTAATGCATGTTACGTCATAATTTATAGTAGAATTATGCATAAATATAAAATATCGCCAACTGCAAATGCATAAATAAACTATGTATACGTATAGCGCTACTGATATAAGGAATAAGTATGGAAAAGAAATAATTTTTACTTATAATAGATAATTAATGTAAAGCCCGCTACATTACAATTATATGTAGGTTCGTCACTAGGACTCTTTATATTGTACTTATATTTGAAATTATTTTTAAAGTTTTACATGAACAAAGAGACAGCCAAAAAAGTTACTGGTTTTTATGGCAAAATATATTAACATATCTAATATTCTATATGAATAAGTAAATTCTAAACTAAAAGTTATAAATATGTAATTATAAATAGTAGGTACCTAGTTTGTAGATGTAATTTCGTATTCACCTCTTTAGGCTGTCTGAGAAAAATTACGACAAATTTACATTTAACTGTATCATGTTTGTATGTATGTATGTATGTGTAAAGCCGCTCTCTCGTACGACAACTGAATTAAGTAATTTTAGAAAGGCTACAAAAATTCATATGATGGTCCTATTTTGGTTTTTAGTGCAATATATTTTCATGATAGAACAATGATAAAAATCTTTATATTTTATAACTACCGTGAATATTTTTTTACTTTTTTCTTTCACTTTTGATATAAGATGTATTAAGGGTTCCGTCAAAATATAATAAAATTTATTTAGCACTACCAATTAATTGCATTACATTTCAGATATTTTTCGTAATCAAATTATTTATAAAAATACATTTTCATAAAAATATTACTTCGTAAACTGTTCCTATGCAACTAAACAAACTTTTGACATACATTTTAAAATTAAGGTGTATGAAGTGCTTCATCGGCATCTTCATAGCGTCGACAGTGTATGGAACACCTGATAGTGGTCACGCCACTCGCGGTCCATCAGTCAATGTCATGATGATGCCCAGCAATATTCTCACGTGAGCAGTACGAGGAAGTGTTTTATCGCCATTACTTTAAGAAGCTATTACCGAAGCCGCCTCACCTCGGTTCCGATGTTCGCTGTGTTTTAAAGTAGTTTAATCTCAAGCTGTAAATTCGTATTAGATAACGGCAGCTGATCTAAAACATGCGTGCCCGAACATGATTCCTACCTTTATCTCCATGTTATCTGAACTAATTCGTTTTAGCATTGTATGTTTCAAGGTTCTAATTTTCTAATATAATGATACTTTTGCTCATGTGTGTTGCTTTTTATTATGGACTGAGAGCGGAACGGTCAATGACCTGTTAATATTGACTCATTTGGGAATCTCGCCTTAAATAAACATTGTCTTTTTATCCTTGCATATAACTATAGTTGGTGTATTGTAAACAATAAAATGGATCCTGTTGTTCAGAAAAAATATATTTGTTTTGACAGGTTTACTTTTTTTATTCTTATTTTAAATCTGATATTGTTGCACCACCAACTTAAGCAAGTTTATCAGGTCTCTGATTCAAAATTTATATCCATAGCAAACTTGTTAACATAATATACAATAGTACTTTTTCAAAATACTGAATAAATCATGTGCTAATTTACTCCTTCACAAAACTGTAAAACATCTAAACACTTTGAATGTATCCTAAATTTCGAATCTATGGTCAATGAACTTATCAATTTGATTCAATAATAATAGTTCTCTGCTTTTGAGAATATTTCTATTAAGTCTTCCTAACCGCGGTGCGGTTTACACTGCTCTTAACGACAAGCTACGTGATAAGATGTACATTCAGTTATGTACTGGGAACAGATCGGTACATTATTATTATTCAATACAGTGATATTCCCGGTGTTTAATAATATGATGCGTTCCCAATATCTAAGTTATATAGCGTTTACTATTGCATTTATAACGAATGACTGAATTATTACATTTTACTACTTTTGTAATCTTACATTTTGTATACTCTGTGTTATTTAGATAAACATATCGTGATGTTAGTAGTATTAGATTTCCCTTTAGTAATTTCTAAATGAGGCTCAGATAGTATCGAAAACTAATGTACAAACTGAGTTAGACAAATCAAGCTTGATAAAAGGTGCTAATACGTTAAACAAATACCTTACGAATACATATTCAGTTTTTGTATGAATAAATAAATTATTGAACAAATCTGAATTCACAATTTGTGAGTTCATCTACAAAAATGTAATTCAAAATCTGTTTTATGTTTAGTTCTAAAAAATATAAAGTATTGTCTATTTAGTTCATTCTTGATAAATTCTTTGATACTAATTCCATCAACAGACAGTGTTCTGTGTCATCTCTATTGGCGACATTTTCCGTGACTGTTGCTAAGTGAAACTGTTTAGAGAATCTTTTATCTATCTTAAAGCGTGCCGTTTCGCCTCTTGTTCGGGATCCTACTATGACAGCCATTATAATTCTGAGTGAATATGCAAGTGTACAAAGACGGTATTGTGCTCTCTATAAATATTTATGAGGAAGTACCTATTTTCTACACACGTGGGTCGGTCGGATACGCACGATACTGTCGGCCTAATTGGATACATGTTGCTGCAAATTAGTATAATATATTACAGTCTTCGAAATCCTTTTCTAATATTTACGACTTCCCAAAAGAATATTTGAGCATTTATTGCTGTGCTTATCTTCTGTAGCTTCAAGCGCAGTGTTATATAACGATAAATACTAGTACGATAGTAATCCTACTTTCTCTTAACTAGTTTCTTAAGGCCACTTCAAGAAAGTAAAACCCCGCTATGTTAGCGTTCGACGACTCGCCCCTTGTCCTGTTGACATACAAATTATCATGATAATCTATTCTGGGATGCTGGGCTACATCCCTTGATTTGTAACTTTGTTTTTGAAAAAAAAAACAGTTTTTACATAAAATTTTGAATCTTACAGATTTAATTGTTTAGTTAATTAAGTAAACAAACATAAAAGAAGATGTTTGTTTGATATTAAACTATGGTCAAAAAAATATATCCCTTCAAAACTATTTTTATCGAGAACGTTTCACTAGTGGTTAAATTTCTTTGTAGGAAGGCACTGCGACCTCAATAATTTGTGCACTATATGTAGAACGCGGGAACCCCGAGTAAGACTGTGGCTACTACTTAGCTTCTCTGTTCTGGGTTCCCTCTGACCTACAATGCTTTCATTGTAGATGATTAGCCTTTTTACTTGTTAACTCATTGTGTCTTATTTAACTTCGTCTAGTTAGAATTCTCCAGTCTTATTCATTCATTTAAAAAGTGTTAACAATTTTGACCCATACCTACATTTTGTACCGATCATAAAAATTGCGACTAAACGAAAATCTTCTTATTGCATCAACTATGTTCTTATTTTATAATCAAATGTTTTTAACGTTCAGTACTTTAAACATTTATCTTTACTTGTATACTAAAAATATTATAAAGATCAAAAGTCCAATGTAAAATAATAATAATAAATTCGAACAAAGAAGACGATAGTATTGACAGCAATAAGTAGATCCTGTAGAGTTAGTAAAAGGTTGACACAGTTTTAGGACGTTTTGCTTGGATCTACGTTGACGACGTCACGTTTCCCATGTTAGGAATTGTTTATTGAAGTCATGATGTGGCCTTAACACTGTATTTTACGATTGTCTCTTCATTGGTCCGAGCACTGACATTTCAATAGGAAGGTGAGCATAGGTCACACCGTGAAGAAAAGCACGATGTAAGCAACCGAAATTCTTCGACAGTCAATGCCATTGTCTAGTATTTTTAACCAAATTTCAAGTCCCAGCTAAGGAAACACCAATGATGTGATAGCAAAGTACTTTATATCTCCTTTTCAGCTACCTACGCTAACCCTCACTCCGCAAATTTCTTGACAAGTCTCCGTATTTAACTTCTCAGTTGCATTTCTCGAATTGCCTACGGAAACTTATCGGCGTCGGTGTTGAGTTAAATTTGCATCTAGTATTTTCTAGTCCTTGTCGATGGTAGGTACCCACGATTTAACGCTAGTATTAATGCATTATTCAAAGGGGTTTTCATTAGGCTGTCGCTATCGGTGCTAAGAATCGCGCTCTCGTTAAAATGTACGGATGGCATGACGGCTGCTCGTATTCAACTAAACGCTCAGCCAACAAATAGCACTAAAACTCAAAAGTGTCTTTTGTATATTTGCATTTCTCTAAAATTTATTGCACTTCATTGTTATTGCCTTCCGTAAAGTATGTTTGTGTGCTTTCAAATTTATGTATTCTTATAGGCATCTTACGAAAGCAATAGATATTTTCTGAGAATTATTAATATTTTTTCATAAATAAAAATCATTATCATCTGATACTTACCCACTTCCAATCGTATTAATAAGAACGGCGTAGAAATCCTGTCTTTGCAATTCAGTTCATTTTCCTTAATGTAAAAAGATAAAACTTTCTTAGAAATTTTTATTACTTAAATATAATTAAAAAGTAAAGAGGTGATTTTAGACCATGTTTGCAGTTAAACCAGTTCAAGAAACTTGGTGAGATGTGCGGTACATTCAGATGAACCGGACAGGTTTATCAACACATGCGCTCGACCTCGCAGATACGATTTACTTTCTACCTTAATGAGTTCAAATCCCGTTTGTAGTGCCCCATTTCACTGGTTTAGATACATTTACAGGTAAAACATCCAAGCGTGTCAACACTTGGTTGTCATAGTTATACCAAGTACGTTTTTTTTTTTCAATTTAAAATGTTAACATATTTAGTCCAACAATAATAAATTAGATCATATTCCTAAATATTTATGCTTTATTCTAAATACAGCCTTGTTTTTAATTAATAGACTCATTGCAAATTAATAGCTCAAGCTAGTATGTTTTAATACTTTTGCCCGTGGGCTAAGTAACGTTATTGAACTTGGACACGCATGGTCTTATCTTGAATTTAAATGACAGCAGCGACATAATATACATTAAACCCACGCCCCCAATGACGATCCAATGTCGTCTATTTTGTATTCTATGAATTTTATCATCATAAATACATTTCGATAGCAATTATGACAGCGGATTTCAAATTAGGTGATCGTAATAAAACGTAATCACTTCACATTCCACATCTTAATGAATTTATTATAATTACGACTGACACAGGCATTTTATCTGTATAGGGTTATAGGATAAGGCGGTAGAATCTTTTAATCACGTGATTCTGGTCTAATGCTGTCGGCGACACTAATATAAACAAAGACTAACCCTCTGCGACAGTAATGTGAACAATGAGTTACACTGACCGGGTTAACCTTGAATGGCAAATGTGCGTGGCGTTTCGCCGAGTAAAAATATGCCATTGATGCAAGCGGCGTGCGTGCGTCGCTAACGGTCACCGCAAACCGAATAAGTGGTTTAACATGGTACGTGGAATGATAATGTTTAGTTCTAAGTTGACATGCAATTCGTTCGCCGTTTTACTACTTGACGCGTCTTGTAGACCTACTTTCTTTTTATCTTCAAATCGCAAGGAAATTTCATAAAACAATCTAACCAGAGATCCTACATGTCGCTTCCAATAGTATTGTAGTTTAAATATACATAACTATACAAACATAGTTATAATATATATCATCGCCATTTTATCAATTCGAACTTGGACGTTTCAGTATTGTACAAATCAAAATAGTACTGTAACTTTAGCACCCATTGTGAACCGTTAGAACGATATTTTCCTACGGATACCGGCTGGTGAAATAAAGAAAGGTGCATGCTAATCGGGAACGGGAAATCCGATCAAGCCCCGGGCGTTCAACGGCTAAGAAGTATGATCGAAACTGCTTATGACCATTGCAATATTTCGCTACACGTGATTTTACACATCTAAATAATATTTCTGTTTGAAAATATTTATAAACATGTATTAATTATTTTAAAATTTACTAAATATAGAATGAAAAATCCTGACACGGACAAGGTTTCGAAACCGTGAGCTGTAAGAAATGGGTTTAAAGTTTTTAAATATATTTGCTAAAAAGGTAGCTATTTTACAATTTCATCTATAAATACTTATGTTGTTAGAAGAAAGTATACTAGTTCTAAGCTCGTTCTCTTTTTGAATAAAAAAGTAAATCCAAGATCTAGTCAAGTTCATACAGATACATCTAAAGTTCCCTTTCAAGATCTGTCAGCTACTTTCTACGTTACACCTTGGTATTAACACATTGAGTACCTACTCTTCCTTTCTACATCAGTGTTGATTCATATCTTAATAATTATAACTACAATTGACATAATTGTTAAACGACTTACTCTGTACGATACTGTTTTTTATTATTAAAACAACATCCAAATTCCTGAATCTATATTTGATTTTATCACAAATTGTTATAAACAATTCTTCCACGTCCGCATCACGATCGAGTTAGGAGACGACAATCACTGCAAAAAGTAAGTTGGAAATCTAATAGGGTTTGTGGCGAGGTAGTTATTTTTTACTTTTTATTTTCTTTAACGAAAGAGCGAGCTCTGTAACGTTAGCAAGCGAAGACGTAGCAACCCTATATTACAGTAATAACTTTGAACCGCCCTTCTGTCATTATTCTTGCACTTTTCTATGGTATCCTAAGCAATGTTCGTGCAATTAAGCCTATTTCTATCCAATATTTAATATTCGGAAAATGTAATAATCCTTCAGATAAATAATAAATTGTATTTTATATATAAAGTTATAAATCAAACCAAGATAATGTCGTCTCGTGATGTTATTATAATTATGATTTGCATTATTAATGAGGACGTAATAAACTCTATTCACGGAATGCTGTTAGAAGTAATAGCAATGCGTCATAAAATGAATACGAATACGAATGCGCGATCATTGAGATTGATAGAATGGGATTCAACGATTATATTGTCTTCTGATTACACCTTAGATGGCCACCTTCTTTTATCGTAAACACGGAATTGGCTTTCATTGCCAGTAATTACTGAGTGAGGTTGTATGATTATATAAAAGTTTTATGAACTTCACTTCATAACTGTTTAATTGTATGAATATTACATACAATATTTTTGCTCTGTGAAATTACAAAAGCTCCTCTAACTTCGATCAAATAGAATGTGAACTTCATATTTCTTATGAGTATGTTCAAGTGTTAGATAATTACAAAGCTTCGGAGATATAAGAAGCGCTCTCCTGTCCCTTCGTGTTCCTGTTTGTATGTGAATCGTGTTTATTGTAATTACGCCCGCAACCGACTCCATCCTATCGACGATGTGAGGGAGCTAGACAGGTTGTTTGTGGTTTCAATAAAGCTTCGACACATTTCTAATATTATCAGTATTTTTGTTTCCAAATCTTTAACATAAATACTAAAATGCTATGAAATAGAACTTATAATATTGAACTTCTAAGATATTGGTGTAACAAACTATCTCGCTAGTGAATGTAAAGTTAAAACTATTTATAATACTGACGCTATCTAAATGCATTGATTTTAGCAGCGCGCTAATAGTTTTTCGATTAACCCTCCGATAGAACACTGCGTAGATCTGTTTGCTTTAAAGGCAATATCTCTAGGAGAATCGTAACTTCTTCCCACATAATTGGAGAGTGGGCGCGACTCTGCTGTTATCCCGATCACCGCCCACCGGCGAAGCGACGCCCGATTAGATAGATAGACCCTGCCTGCGACCCGTTGACACCTCCCTATACTATCAGCGCCATCTAAAGTTCATTACTATCTTTATTTACAAAGAAACAAGCAGATTAGGATCAAGAATTCTGACCTTTTAATTATCATCAACGGAGCGAGAGGTCTACTGTCGATTTCATTGTTTAAGTTTATTTAATTAGGTGTGCTTATCTGTGTTTTATCTCATTATCTCTTAATTCAAGACAGATTGCGTGTTAAAGATTCATTTTTATTAAATTTATTGCATCCTTTATTATGTCACTAAATATTTTTTGTCTATGATTTTTTTATAATTATACCTTAGTCACTAGACACACAAGGTTATGTCATTAGAGAAAAGATATGGCACTCCAATGCTAATATAATCGAGATAAACTAGGTGTTCATTAATTTTGTATTGTTTCTGGAGTCAGTGATCATATCTCTGAGATAGTATCAGAGCACTTATTTCCACCCCTGCGACTAACTCGTATCCTCAGACCACAACTAAATTAATCGAAAGCATTGATGATAGTCTTGTACGTTTATCCCGCAAGGATAAATATAGATAATAATCTTAGAAACCGTTAAGTTGATTTAATATTGCCTCTGCGGGTAGAAATACAATTAATAATCTACATACTGCTTTGTGATTATAACGTCAAAGGAATAACCCAATTACAATCTATAATAATACTAATAAAATTAGGTACAACGGTTCACAATATTTTTCTTCTAAATTTAGGTTCCTTCGGTTGCAAATATGTTCAGTTATGGTATATTAAGAGTATTTATTATAAAGAGATAATATCATAGATAATTTGACTAAGTAAACTCCTATTTCTCTCCGCGTACTCGGCTCCTCTTAGTTCAACGTGCGTGCGGCCTTATATTATGAGAAATTATTCTAGTTTTACACCTTCTTGTTAGAACTGACAGAGAACGCCTCGGACGGTATGAACGCCTTTTTGTTGTAAGTATTCAATATCCCTTAAAAGTCTTAGATATATACTATACATTAGCTCTAAGCACTACTAGAGTCTAGAAATTTCCATTTCTTAATTGTTCATGACTTCTATTGTAAATAAAGTTTACAATATTTTTATATTCAGACATTATCACATAGTTAATTTTAAAATTTTAGATGCCTACGTTAATGAGGTATAATAGTATATTGATTATTATTTCAAAATAGATATATCAAAAGAAAATAAAAATGAAATTGGATTCCGTGATTAATGTTTCTTAAAATATAACATAATTTGTCTCGACTCCTGAGTTAAGAGGCGAGCGAACGAACGATGCGATAAGTTAACAAACCATTAGCAATATATTGCTAAAGACCTGCGTGCTAAAGTCGATTAATTAGTTACTACACCTCTATATAAGATACTTGTACGAAATAAAGATATATCATTTAAAGAAATATAAAAGGAACCTCATAAAAACAAATATGAGTTATGTAAGGTATCTAATTATAAGATGCGATTTTATTAGCCGATATCTGACAAGAATAAATTGATCTTTTTCAAATGGTAACTCATATACCAACATTGGTTTAAATTCGATTTACTTAAACAATTGTAGTAAATTTATTTCAATAGCTATTGCAATAGGAAATGTAATTCTACTACTTCTGACCAAATAGTTACATATTTGGGTCACATACTGAATGTAATTTAAGTGTGAGGTGTAAAGCTGTTTATTTTTACCGCAAGTAATCTTGGGTACCTAAGTTCCTGGCTAATTTGGAGATCGTGCGTTTCGGGTTGCGGTCATGCAGACCGCAACCGAATTCCGCTAACGTGCAATAACCCTATACCTACGATACTTCAAATGAGGTCTTAATAAACGAAACCAACGTTCAATCTTCATATCATTGGTGAGTTATATACAATTATTCTCTGTTATCTCAGAGATTTAATTGGTAGTTAACATAACCGCTCTTTACCAGACGTTGTAAAAATATTTTAAACTTGTGTGTTACATTACAAAATATAGTTATATATAACTTAATTTGGGTATATAAAAGGTATTAACGTTACATTAAATATGTATGTGAAACAACCTTTTCAAAGAGTTCACTGTATTTAATGAATACCTACTTTATAGTGATAATTCCGATTATTCGATAAAAGTATCTCAAAATAAATCTTTAAACGAAAAGCGTAAAAACGTTATCCAAACAATGCTTTTCATAGCTTGAAGTAGGTTTATTGCCGGATATTATTTTAATTACTGTCAGGTGTTAAATTGTGTTAAGTGGTGATATTTCTCATGATGAAATTAAAGCTAAGAGGACGCGACAATAGTGTATATCAATAGATCGTTAGCGATCATCTGTTTTCACTTACGGTGCAGGTGGTTTTTCACCGGGAATGCGATCGCGACCGAGATCATACTCGCATTGTGATTGTACTGCGCCAGCGCAAGTTATATAACGCGTTCACCGTGGGAGCAATCCACGGACAGGCCGTTATGCGACACGCCACCGGTACCGTTCCCTTAGTTATTTTATTAGAAAAAGCTCTTATCTACAAATTTAAGCTCTTTGCAAAGCAGTTGTTTTTTAAGCTCTTTGCTCCCTCCTGATTGCAAATATTTTTTAAGTATTAAATGATTGCTTGGTAGCGTTTAAACTCACACGATACGATTCACGACATAATTCAGTTCACATCGATATCTGGGACAGAGATAAAAATATACCACTAATTTCACGGATATTATCTCGGCTTTTGAATACGATATTGGACTATAATTGAACGTGATTTCGTTACTAAAAAGTGTATAAAAATATTTTTTTATTTTTTTGTACCATTTTTTCTTATAGATTTTTATAATGTTATTTTATTTAAAATGTTCTCACAATGAATTAAACGTATGATTAAGGAATAGGTATGTATTTCTAATAGTATTATTCTCGCTATGGCGTGTCCAAGTTTACTGAATTAATTTGCCGTTTTGTTAATATTTGGTCATAATAACCATTTAAACAATGACTCAGTGGTCTCCGCCTGCACCTACGCTTTCTTAAACATTTTTTAAACACTCGTCCTACTTTATATGGTCTTAAGTGTTACTTTTTGCCAACGATAGATTTTCGCGGTATAAAATCTGGGACAAGATACGGTTACATGTTATCGTAAAGGTTAACTTTATTGGTGACAGTTTGTTTAGCGCAGATTGTCAATGTTTTTTTTAATTTTCAACATGGCCGGCCGGTCAATGACATAGGACGTAAACAGTCAATCGACCCAATTCGATTTATGGCTTAAGATCACCTCGCTTAACTGAAAATCTATTCAAATGTCATCCTCATATTTTTATAGAATATTATCTAAATTCTTTACGCAAGTATGCCGCAGTCACAAGCATTACCTGGGTACCATTTGTGAGTGCACCTGCCGAACGAAATACTACAAGTTAAATTCCCGAGACTGGTTAAGTGCGTCGTATGAAAAACAAACACTTGACCGCTTTACCACTGTCTGGGTGTACCGCTTTATTGTATATATATAAATCTTTGAGCTTAAAATTAATATGACCATTCAATAAACAAGTCAATCATTAAGTCTAGTTAATGTTCCAATTAGTAATTTAAGATCAATGTTATTTATATTTCAGACTAAACAATGATTAATCTCTGATTTTAAATAAACTTAACAATTTGAACCGTTCGAAATTTGTTCCATCGATTTTTAGAAATTCATCGAATATTTTCGGCCGCACCTAATGGAAGCGGGGTCGTTCAACCTGCCCCCGTGTAATTAAAATCCTTCATAGAACGCAAGCCTGATGGAATCCGTCCTGACCCCTAGCACGACCGCTGTGTGCCGCCCCTTAAACGTTACTATATAAATAGGAGCAGGCTTCTTTGTAGGTCCAGGACACGATACTCAATTTTCTCAGTGGGTTTTTTCTCGTAAGAGACGTTTATTATTTTTTACCCTTACTTTTCTAAGAAGTCATTCGATATTATTGCGTGGAACACTATAGCTATGCTATGGGCTTTACAATATAAATTAATATCTTAAATGTAAGTAAATATTATCACATTTTGTTAAATGTATTGTTGAATTATATCAATATTTCTATTTATTTAATGAATATAAATATTTATTATATTAATTATTCATATAAATTTAGAGTATTATCATATTACTACATAATTCCAATATTCCTTATACCAGTTTCATCTACATATTTCATCCTGCATATATCTATAAAATTGCTTAGCTTGCTTGCAATTGCCTAGTAAGTTTCCGCGTACTTAACAAACCTGTCTCAAGTTGTTTTTTTTTGTTCGGAAGTTGACTAAACAAACATCTGTCCCAAGAAAATACTTGTTCAAAGCTAAGCTTATATCTATATCTATAGTTCGAATATAGATATATATTTTTTCTTAATTGGAACCTTATTTCACCTTGTACTCGATAGTACTCATAGCGTGTAGTGGCGTGTCAATTGATGCAAGCTACTCACGAACGTGCCTGTTCTCATGTTTAACCACCAATGGGGTCAATCGGACCCACTAAGCTGTTCTCGAAACCATGGTCTTTTACAGATTTAATACGTAAAATTAATTGTAGACTTGCATGCTTAAGAAAGTAACATTTTATACAAAACAACCATTTAAATGGATTTAACCGTGGGAAGTTGCTGAAATTAGTTACAGCCAAATATTCGAAACAGAAAACTTAACCGTTGTACCAACTCTACACTGATCATAAAGTACCCTTGTAGGCTAGAACTAATAACAGCAATAAACATATTTATTTCCTCAACATTCCTTGTCTGTGTCTCAATTTTGCACGGGCAGGGGAACTATCTAAAGGCCTGTACTAGTGTTGACCTCCGGCCTCGATCGTGCATTCCAGGTCGTTTGTACCCACTCTATGACCAATCGTTTACTACTATCAATTGTGTAAAAGCACTCAGATACAGTTGCACATCATTTTATTGCTATAGTTTATGATCCTTGTCTACATACATATTACTTCCAATAAAAAAAATATTTTAAAGTGCTGCTAGTTAGTGAGGCATGTTTAAATCAATACTCGTTATATCTTATTAAAAAAAACTTTTTTTTACTAACTCTCCTATATTAAAATATTAAGGTAATGTTTTCACTAACATTGTAATTATTCTCCCGGTAGCTTAAAGTTAACATAAAATAATCATTAAATGCCATAACATTTGTAATTATAATATAAGCTGGTTTATTGCCCCCGGTTAAGTTATAACGGAATATGTTATTCTAATTCTTTTCTTTAATAATTAACATCCTGTAGTTTATTAATAAATCATGATCATAATTTGAACCCCAACCACATGAAGTCTAGAAAACCTGCTCGATGATGTTTTGTACGCTTCTGAATAATTACTTGCAAATTACGTTAACGCTGTAATGAGATTAAATTATAAACGTTTTGTAACACATACTTTTATTTAATATAAAATACGTATATATAATTTTGTTACTGAAATGTCAGGATAAATCATGTTTAAAATAATGTATATTTAATTTATTTAAAATAAGGACAATTATTTATATTTTATATTTATGGCTTTTCTTATTATTTAATTTTAAAAGGTTTTTGAAAATATTATTTTATTATTTATAAGGTGTTGAATAAAATTAAAATTTAAAATTGTTCGAGTACCTACACCGCACCGCGTTGAAATCTTTTATATGACTAAAGCGACTATTAATAATGATGTTCCCTTTTAAAAAATATTTTTTTCTTTTATTTTATTTTCTCTTTACTGCCTCTAATTCTTGAATAATTTAAATAAAAAAAATATCTAATTTTGTCATTTTGAATATCAAATGCATTATATTGACCTCACATCGGAGTGCAATGAACGGATCAATTTAATACCAACAAAAGTTAGTAATTTATTTTATGACATCTGTATGTACTTTAACAATATATGCTCACGCAAGGAAGATCACTAATTTTGATTTCGTTTTTTTCCTTTTACCAACTTGACGTAGGTTTACAATTGTAATAAATCGTACCCTAAGGTGAAGAAACTTAAAAGAAAGAATCAACAAAAACATCTTCCTGGAATGGAATGAAACGATGCGAGTCTAAATATAGCGCAATGAGTGTATAGCTTCGTGTGCACTGGAGCCTGTCAATCTCACACACGATCGAAGACAAGCACCTGAAGAAGCGCAAAAACCTTCGCAATACTAACCTTAACGG